>OX328131.1:61208614-61491114 GCA_946811695.1 Gonocerus acuteangulatus
AATACCACCCTACATCCCCTCCTCTCCGCCGAGATGACGGATCATGGGCTTCATCCGACTCAGAAAAGGCAGAAATGTTTGGATCATTCCTCAAAAACACCTTCACCCCAAATCCAGAAGCACATGACATCCCATCACGTTCCTACATCACGGACTTCATCGATTCCCCTCTCCCCTTGTCATTACCCCCCAAACCTGTCAACCCATCTGAGGTAAAATACCTTATCTCCAAACTTCCTCGCCGTAAATCTCCAGGGTATGACCTAATCACCTCTCAGATCCTTCGACAACTTCCATCGAAAGCAATCCTCTTCCTAACATACTTATACAATTGCATATTCCGCACAACCCATTTTCCCACTCTATGGAAATTCTCAATAATTATCCTTTTCCCTAAGCCCGGAAAACCAGCACATCAAACATCTTCCTATCGCCCTATAAGCCTCCTCCCCATTTTCTCCAAAATGTTTGAAAAAATCCTCCTAAAGCGCCTCGTGCCTATTCTCAATAACCAGACCATACTTCCTTCCCATCAGTTTGGTTTTCGTCCTCTCCATTCCACTGTACAGCAAGGTCTTCGCGTTGTAGATCATATATCCTCCTCCTTAGAGCAAAAAGAGTACTGCCCGAGTGTCTTCCTCGATGTGGCGCAAGCTTTTGACCGGGTCTGGCACATTGGCTTACTTTATAAACTCAAGAAACTCCTTCCTAGCACACTTTTTCTGATCCTCCGTTCCTATCTGAAAGACAGGTTTTTCAGAGTCCGGCAAGGGCAAGAATACTCAGACTATTACCCAGTGGAAGCGGGAGTTCCGCAGGGTAGTGTCTTAGGACCTGTCCTCTACACCATATACACAGCTGACATTCCTCTCCATCCTAATACTCTCCTAGCCACATACGCCGACGATACAGCAGTTCTTTCTTCCCATCCCAATCCGAACGTTGCTTCAAATAATCTCCAGAACCACTTAAATGAAATAGAAAAATGGTCCAAAATTTGGAGGATCAAGGTGAATGAAAGCAAAAGCCAGTTCATAACGTTCACCCTCCGTCGCCAATCCTGTCCCCCAGTATCCTTTAATAACCAACCCCTTGTTCCCGTCAACACAGTCCGTTACCTTGGCTTTTATTTAGACTGTAGACTCACTTGGAAAGACCACATCAGACTGAAAAGACAAGAACTCAACAGACGTTTTGGACAGCTTTACAGATTACTGAATAAAAACTCACCTCTCTCACTCGAAAACAAACTCATAACCTACAACACAATTATAAAACCCATTTGGACATACGGAATAGAGCTATGGGGAACTGCAAAACCATCGAACATCAGACGCTTCCAAACCTTCCAATCTAAAGTCCTCCGAACTATTGTCAATGCTCCTTTTTACATAACCAATAAGAATCTTCATAAAGACCTCAACATTCCTCTAATACAAGACCTTATCCCCATCCGTTTTGCAAATTTTCACCACAAATTATCACTAAACCCTAATCATGCTGTCCAGTCACTGTCCACTCCCAACCATCCCTATTCCCCACCACGACGGTTGAACAGGATGTGGCCCCGCGATCTGCTTTAAGCAATACAAGGGAGTGATAACGGTGGTTATCTTCTCCCCACAAGCCCCTAGAGTGTCTGCAGTTCTCTCGTCCCTTTTCCAGCTCCAGTACTTCGTACCGCTGCTGGTTGAGGAATGGGGTACGGCTGTCCCTAGTCATCTCGCTTACCCGAGGAGACAAGGGGGCAGCTGGTGCGGACCCTCGTGATTTTATTTTATTTTTCTTGTTTATGTGAGCACATTACAAAATGTATTATTATATTACAGAATGTAATTTCATTAAATTAATAAATAAAAGTCAGATATAAAAAAAAAAAGAATTATGGGATACAGTTGAAACATTTTCTGCATGTTCGAGTTTCATCAACACTAATATGTTGAAATTTTTGTTACGTTTAGAGTAAAGGGTTAGAATAAAATATTTTATTAACAGACAAAAAAAGTTTTGGTAACTTTGTATAATTTCGTTAGTATCTCGAAAACCGTTGACAATCTTGTGAAGCGGAAGATTACCATTCGGAAGCATCATGACCTTTCAAGACTTTACTACTCACAGGAATGGCGTTAGTGACCTTAAGGGTTGACACGCCATTATAATAATTAAAAAAAAAGAAGACTGGTGGAACCAAAATAATGACTGCTTCTATTTTAATCTTTCCAAATTAGACTAGGGATATGAACGGAACCGCGCTAAGATGATGTAGTCCTGCGAGACGGACTTTTTTCTTAGTTGGTGCCGTAAAACATCAAATAACAGCTGCAAAGTTACCATCTGTCAGGTTTTGGAAGTACTTTTTTTCCGAAGTTAAATTGATTGTTAGAAAAAGCATCCCAAAGGATAGTACTAGAAGTACTAGAAAAAGGACGAGGAAAGACTTTAGCACACCTAATTAAGTTGCAGCTTTAGATAGATGTCAATTAAGCATAAGGGATTCTGCCTAATATAGTTAGGACGATGAATAAATCGTCTATTCAATGGATTTGCACAAAAAAGATAGGATAGGGTAGGAAAGATAGAGTGGAAGTAGAAGGAAAATAGGGTTTCTGGCACACTTCCAAAATACCCTCATTTTCTCAAAAAATGCACAACGAGATCATCCACTAATTTTTACAAAAAAGTTTAACTTAGTTAAACTTTTTTGTAAAAATTAGTGGATGATCTCGTTGTGTATTTTTTGAGGAAATGAGGGTATTTTGGAAGTGTGCCAGAAACCCTATTTTCCTTCTACTAGTGGAATCTATAAAATCTTAAAATTTTAAGAGTAATATACCCCGAAGCGGTGACCGTTCATTGGGAGATGTAAAGAAGAACACCTGCTAAATGTTATTTCATTTGGAGAAAAGGAATACCTTTTGGCTGTGCTCAAACTGGATAGCTCTTCCTGTCAAGTGTTAAACACACTTTATGAGTGGAACCTCTATGACAAAGCATATATCAAGTGCTGTAATACCACTGCGTCTAATACAGGGCGATTTAAAGGAGCTAATATTCTTTTAGAACAAAAATTAGACAGGAAATTATTCCAGTTTGCTTTCCGCCATCAAGTTTTCGAATTTGTATTGGAATGTTTTTTCGATAAAAACATCTACCAAACCAAAAGTAGAACTGATACCCGATGTTCAAAACTTTTAGAGAATGCTGGAAAACTATTAATCCTGCTGCTATTCAAACATGCAACGATATCACTACTCAACATTTTAATAAAGAATAATTTTTGACATTTTATAATCAAGAACTGCAAAAATCGATTGTACGTGACGATTATCGGGAACTGATTGAGATATCTATTATTTTCTTAGGGGGAGATAAGGAAAAACTAAATGAAATCAGACTTTCTGGAGAAATGAATCAGGCAAGGTGGATAGCTAGTGCTATTTACGCATAGAAATTATGTTTCTTGTATTCCCAGTTCAAAATTAACACCAACGATAAACGATCACAACAAGACGTTTGTTTACTCATTGCAGTTGTATATGTGAAACCGTGGCTTGGATGTAGTCTGTCGGTGAACGCACCAAATCAAGATTTGTGCTTTCTAAAAAGGCTTAAAAAATATGAAACTGTTGACAAAGAGATCTCGAATGTAGTTCTCAGCAAGTTTGTCAACGTCTTTGGTATTTGCCAGAAGAAATTGCCCTTTTATTACTGATGATGAAGTGGATGACAAAAAACAAGGGAAACATTGTGATGAGCTTACAAAAAGAGAGTTTGTATGATTCTGGGAAGAGATAGATTCCATCAACTGAAGATATGTCTCAATATTTGTGTGTTAAGTGGGAATACATGGTTTTATATCTTAGACGGATTTCACTGATGTAATAATAATATGACCCTATTTATTGTCTCAGGAAAATCATTAAGTGATTTTGAGTCTGTTACGAGCGCAAAATTATTATCTCGATTAAAAATTGATGAGAAGTTCGTTCAGAACAAAAATGAAGGTCCTTTCTTTAAGAGCAGACAATGATACAGCTGAAAGACATGTAAAACTTATGGAAGATTTTCCAAGTTTGATCACTGAAAAGAAAGAGCAAAAATAATATTTTCTATTCTGCGTGCAAGGGCACAGAAATCTGTATCCAGACAGTAAAAATGGGATTCTCAAAAGAATGTTTCCTTGCTAATCAGTAATTTTATGTTCTTTTAATAAATAAGTATATATTAACTAACTTTCTTTTTTATTATTATTTTTATAAAATGGAAATATATCATTTAACATGGCTGAATAACGAAAGAGGTAAAAAACAGTGATTTTAAAATTTTTCAGAGCTCGGTCGGCACGGGTTAATGTTGACGTAGAAACATAAAATTTTGTATATAAGTAAGTCTAAGTAGTTTAAAAAGAATTAGAGGGTATGCGTCTCGATAATATCGGCACAATCACACGTTTAAGGGGTGAAAGCACCCATCCAAAGTGCAGCTATACAAATATTCTAACAAGGGGAGTATACAGCGGTGGGGTCACCGGTTTGTTCGATTTTTTTCTGGTAATTCTACTTCGAAAAATAGTCGACACGTGTCCGAGCGTTCCGTCCAATGCGCCTTAGGAGCCGAGAAATAAAATAAAATATGTTGAAAATGCTTTATTTAATATGTAGAGTTTAGAAAATGATATCGACTTGATTCTTTCACCAAATCATTTGTTTTAGAGATTAGATTAATGAACAAATACAATCGTTAAACAATAATTTATATTTCGTCAAATAAATTCAAAATTATGCTAACGTTTGAAGTAATCTGCTATTGTACATTTTTATACAACAAAAGTAATAGCAGATTAAAAATCATCGCCCCAAGAAACTCTAATGAGGTAAATATCATCGAAAACAAAAAATAATACATTTTTCAATTATACCGAGAGATGTACAGGGTGTCACAAAAGTAATGGTCATCCGTTGGCCAGATGATTCTCCAATGCGAGATCCGAAAGAAAAACCATATTAACCCCCGCAAAATTGACCTTGAAATGCTATTCAAGGTCATTTTTTTTATAGCATACTAGCTGTTACCCGACGTGCCATGCTACACCTACTTTCTGCATATAGAAAAGCCTAAATAAATTAGAAACCAAATAACTATTATTAAAATCAAATAACACGAATCTGTAACTGTTTCGAACCCGTGACCTCTCAACTGGGAGTCCTAGACGACTTTGACCTAACCTATAACACCCCCCCCCCCGTATCAAGACATACATGCATGCCAAGTTTGGTAAAAATCGGTCTAACAGTGTGGATTTTTATTTAAAAAAAAAAAAAAAAAAAAAAAGCACATACAGACCCCCCCCCCCCCCTGATCAAGACCAACCTGTGTGCCCAGTTTGATCAAAATCTGTCAAACGGTGTGGGTTTGTATAAAGAACAAACATACAGACAGACAGATGGTAGCCGTTTTGACCTAGCCTATGGCAATCGCCGTATCAAGACCTACCATTATTCCAAGTTTTGTCAAAATCGGACGAACGGTGTGGATTTGTATAAGGGACAAACATACAGACAAACAGCTGGTAGTTTTTTTTTGACCTAGCCTAAGAGATTTCTCGTATCAAGACCTACCATTATTCCAAGTTTGGTCAAAATCGGTCAAACGGTGTGGATTTGTATAAGGAACAAACAAACAGAAAAACAGACAGACACGTGATTTTTATATATATAGATTTCGAATCTACGAGTCATGAGGAAGAAGAAGTCAACGGCACCATAGGACAGAAATGGCTCCTTATGGTCAAAATGACCATTATCAGCGTATACGTGGGCCATTCCATTACAATCTACAAATGTTGGCCGATTTTGATAATTATTTTTTCCCATGTTCTACTAACATTGCCTTAAACAAAAATACATCGTTTGAATTTTTTATAAATGCATCTTCTAGCATAAAAATGTATAAGTATATTGAAAAACGAGTCTTTCAGGAAAGTCCTGAAAAAGGAATCCAACAGAGAGTAACATTTTGGTTTCTTTTGTAATGCAAATCTACTCCCTCAATAAGGCCTGAAATGATCGCATTGCGGGAATAAAAGTTCCGCAAAGAAAGGAGAGAAGACACTGAGTCGGTGTATATCACTGAGCTCCTAGTATTTTTATTTAAACTATTAACTGATTTGCTCAATGCAAGTAATTCTTCTGTGTATTTATAGAATTTAAATTTGGTTGAGATAACATTTCAATTCTGGCATTACATACTACTGCATATCCTATATATTGAAGCCATCTGAGATTATCTCTGTTGATACCAATATAGTTCAACCAGATTCTATTGAATTCAGTCTGAAATAACAAAGAACCGGTGTCTCCGGTTTAAGTTTAACCTAACATTGATGATTGAGGATGTAGAAAAAATCAAAATTCATTATGTGTATAAAATGTTTTAATAGTAAATAAATAAAAAAAAAAAAAAACTATTTACAAGGTATATTTAACTACAAAATATAAATTACAATAAGTTGCACAGCCCCATTGCTCTCCCGGAAATCTGAAATCCAACTCCTTCATGTAATACTTCTAATATAAAATCAGCTAGTTAAGCCGCAAAATAAAAGCAAACATAAATAGATTCCGTGAGAGGACCTGAAAAAAAAAATAGGAATAAACAAAGAGATTGCTTAAAATCATTTCCACAAAAATTCATCAGTTTCTGAATTGCAAATTATAATTTATTAGTTGACATATTTTATTATATACTATATTTAATAACAATAAGTTATTTTTTTGTTAATACAATTATTTTGGAGATTTTTAAAAGTTTTTATTGAAGAATAATTATTAATTGAAAATTAAGCAAATATATTCCACGTGGAAAGTCAATAAAAACGAAATTGTCAAGTTTAACTAATTTATTAGAAACAGCTACATATGGCTCACATCAATTTCAAGACCATCTTGGAACCATAAGTATATGTTTTCCGAGAAAAAACAAACACGAGTGTGAGTGTGACATAAATGAGATCGGGCAATGATGCTCCGGAAGCTGTTTGCCCTAAAGCCCAATCCAACCAACCAAGACCATATTCAATAGTCAAAATACTCAAAACCGTACTAACAGCCTAAATCATTTAGAATAAATGAAATATTAAATTTTGTGTAGTAAATTAAAAAATATAATATTTAAATATTTTAAATCTGTATTTAAGCAACTGTTTTTTTTTTTTTTTTTTTTTTTTTTTTTTTTTTTTTTTTTTTTTTTTTTTTTTTTTTTTTTTTTTTTTACTGCGCATCATCAAATCGTGGCTATTAGCGCCGACGTCCAGGGTGCAGCCAGGAATTTCCACCATCTCCCGCTTATGAGTCTAGCGCGCTAGCCACTAGACCACGGGAGACCTCCATCAACTGTATTATATATTTGTTCTTTATTTCATGCTTTATCAGGTTTATTTATTTTGCTATAATTTTTATATGGTATTTTATTAAATTATAACTGGAGTAGTTTGTTGTATAAATTAGTTTTACACTTTGTGTCCAGTCTTTTATTTTAGTTCAAATATTTTTAACTTGTCATTGCAAATGAATTCTGTTTTTAACCTTTCGCCTGGAAAATTTAATAACTGATAACAATCCTTTAATATTCAAAAACATGTTTTAAAATGTTCATACCAGCGTTGGGCAAAAATTATTCAGAATGATGAATAATGATTAATGGATAAATGTATTATTTCATTCATGAATGAAGAATAATTACTTTTATTCATTAATCGTTATTCTGTGAATGAAGTTTATGTTTTATTCACAAATTATTCGAATGATCATTCAGAATAAACATGTTTTAGTGAATAACGATAGATTTATTATAATGTTGGCAGCCAGAAATACGTATATATATGTGTGTTGGAGTAGGATTATTCAGTAGACCAACTAGAAATAAATAATAACGAATGATGAATAATGAATGATGAATAACGAATAATGAATAACGAATAATTCCTTGAATAATTCATGATGTACCGTGTGAATAAGATAATTCAGTGAATTATTCATCATTCACTAAAAATTTATTCGAATGATCATTCCAATAATAATTTATTCGAATAATGCCCAACACTGGTTCATACAAATAGTAAATTAATGTGGAAAAAATTTCTTCAGAGCTTGGAAGATTACGCTCAATGGATTATAATTAATACGTACATTTTTTTTTTTTTTGGTGTAGGTGAAATTTAAGAACTCGTCCTTATTGGAGAGGTGACTGCATCGATTTTCGGATTCGGATTCGTTTTCCCGTAAGACATAACTTTTCCTGTTTTTATTATTTTCTTAGTTCCTGAACCTGGCTGCTGGGAAGTCCTCCAGTACACCGTCTGCAATGCCTTCCTTCCGGCTACAACACGACTCGTAGAACCGATCAGAACCATCTGCAAGCAAAACATCAAACATTACTTATTAAATATATATAAAAGTCTGACAAAAATAGATAGACATAAAAATATTAATATCTGAAGAAAATCGTGGAATTTTAAATGAAAGGTTGAACAAATGCCTTTCAAATTCATTCTTATTTGACTTGATAAATTTACTATGATATAAAAAAAAACTACATAACAATATATATAATTAATCCTAATTGCTGAACGAAATTTTAGTTTAATTAAAGTAAAATATAGTTAATATATAAATTGTTGTTATAAAGTAACATTAATCTTTTTTGAACACATAATAATCTTTTTCTCATCTAGGAATCCAAAGCGTCATAGAGAGATATAGAGTTGGGTTGGGTTGGTAGTTTAGTAGGGCAGAAAACTACTTGGTCATCTCCGCCCTTGTTGTGTTTAATTGTGCAAGATTAATGTTAGGATGGAGAGTGTTTTCAGTATTGTGTGTTTGAGATAGAGTTGTGTTACTAAAGTTGTATTTGTGAGAATCTAACTTTGGAACAAAATAGAAATTATTGTTTCTATAAAATTGCATGGATATAAGAACCAGATTCACTCACTCATAAATATATATATATATATATAGTTGACTGATTGTCTAATATTATAAAATGTTAATTTCAAAACAAAAAATCCATCATTTCATTTTAAATACTTATTCCATATGTTAAACACATAATAAAGTACAGGATCGTATTTAATACAAAAAGTCATTCAATAAATAAAATAAGGGGAAATTATAACAATAAATAAAAATTTATCTATAAAATAGGATTACATACATTAGATAACAAACAAATGCAAAGAGAGATTTAAAGGAAAAGGTAAATCCTTCTAATTTTAAATCCTAATAACACCCACAAAACAAAAACATCCGCAATAAAAACAAATTAATTTTCTTCCCACGGATTTTTTTTTTCTGTGATGCATAAATTCAATGGGATTCAGCGTTCAAAAACTTTGAATTTTTAAAACAAACTAAAAAAAAAAAAAAAAAATGCTTGATGAAAAGTACCCAGTCCCGCATTTTAATGAGCACACAAAGGCGAGACTAATGCACTTTACCATTTTTTTTAATCGAAAAAGATGTTTTTCATCCCGCATAAATAACTCAATTGTGCTTCAAACTTTAAAATATTGTTTGATCCATATCCATCAATTTTTAGCATATATATGTATATATACAGTAAACTTCCTTTAATCCGGCACGCTCGGGGCATAGTGGATTATCAAATATTCCGGATTATCGGATGCATATCGAAAAAATGGATGGTGGTAAAAATTAAACGAAATGTAGACTCTAAGAGTGGGTTTACACTAGCTAGTTTTTGCAGGATATTTATATGAGAGAGAAATTGCTAACCACATAAAATATATGTCTGCAATAAATTCTACCATGTAGAAATTGCGACTATTGAAACCCCATGTAAAATGTATGTCTGGAATAAATTGCTCATAGTAGAATTTATTGCAGACATACATTATACATGGTTTTGCATTAGTTCGCAATTTTTGAGAAATTGCGACTATTGAAACCCCATGTAAAATGTATGTCTGGAATAAATTGCTCATAGTAGAATTTATTGCAGACATACATTTTATGTGGTTAGCAATTTCTCTCTGATATAAATATCCTGCAATAACTAGCAAGTGTAAAAAGCAATAAACTGAACTGGCAACAAGTTCGTACCTATTTGATCACAAAGAGGGTACCCGCGAACTTTTCTACGACCCCGTCGGTTACCACGGGCTTTTTGGGGTGGGGATTTCGCAGAATTGATTTGGCCTTGACACCCCCGCCGTGCCGGGCCATAGGATGCCGGATTAGACGAAGTTTACTCCGCATATTATGTATATATGTGTGTATATATATATATATATATATATATATATATATATATGTGTGTGTGTATATATACATATATACCAAGATAAACGCAGAAGGTCAAATATAATGTTATAGACACGTTGACCAACCTGCCTCCCTGTGTAAGGGATAAAGGTCAAAGCTAATTTAGGTTCTAAACAGCCAGATTTACATAATCTTAATGAGCTTCCACTTGGGAGTTAATTAGATCAATGACACCAAAATTTCATTGGTTTATTTAGAAATTTCAATAATGCAAAATATGACGGATGTGTTTGTTTACAAATGATCTGTTCCTCATTTTATTATTGCTGAATGTATTTTTGATGAAAGAGATAAAATTTCATTGAATGTGGAATGTATTTTTCGGTCTTCTCAACAAACATTAAAGATATGACCTTGGAAATAGGTTCGCCACGCCCAATTACTAATAAAACGTTTACCTGAAACCCCTGTATCGCAAAAACGTAAGTTGCGAATTTTGTCACGCGAAATTCGCCCAAAAACATGTTGCGGAAGGCGGATTCTCCTGGAACTTTCAAATGTCACAAAGTTGTTATTTTCGCGATTTATGGGTTCAAGAACGTGAAATTTTCTAGTCGGAACTATTGGGATTGTGTCATGAGATCAACCTTATAAGCTGGTTTCCTCCTTTTGGAGGGAGATAGTGGATCACTAATATATATATATATATATATATATATATATATATATGTCTGTGTTTGTCCGCTTATTGGCTGTTTGTATGTTTGTTCCTTATACAAATCCATACCGTTTGACCGATTTTGACCAAACTTGGAATACTGGTTGGTCTTGATACGGGAAGTCTCGTAGGCGAGGTTTAAATCGTCTATGACTTACAGTTCGGAGATCACGAGTTCGAAACAATGAACCCAAATAGTTACAGATTTGCTTTATTATATTTTAATATTAATTATTGGTTTCTAATTTATTTTTTCTTTTATAGATGCAGAAAGTAGGAGTAGCATACCACGCCGGGTAACAGCTAGTTTCGTTAAATTTCTGATTTTGAAACTACATTTTGGGCTTTAGTTCCTAACCCCAACCCTTTGTAGAGGTCTTCACCCCGAATGTATAAATATATGCTTTAAAATACTCTCTTTGAATTTACATGGTTATAAATACCCACTATACGACTTATTGACATAATATGCATCATCCTTACCTTGGAGGGTACTGGATTATACCAAAGAGCTACTAGGGAGCACTAAATTGTGTTCAGTGGAGCACAAGCTAGACTATAGTGTCTGATTATGGGGATGCGCGTCCGATATATAGCCAGTCGTTATCGATAGCCATCCACGCGCAGCATGCTATGCCGTCACTTGGCGCTACATTCGAAAATAGATTGGACAAGCTGTAAACATATTGACAATTAATTTTATTAATGCCAAGATAAACATCCGAATTTTGTCGGGAGTCAAGAGTACTTCATCATTTCAGTGTTGATCATCTTGTTGATACAAACAAGATATAATTAATGCATTAAGACGTGGCCATGAAATATCTTATGCCTACTAACGTGATAGTAAAAAAAAAAAATGTTGTCTGTGTTTTTCCATTTTCTTGGCATGATTTCTGAAGAAGGCGGAGGAATTATGAACACCGAAGCAATGATTTTTTTTTTCAATTCATTTATTTATGAGTACCCGCTACTAAAGCGATTTGCTCAGCACAATTACACACATACATTTCCATGTGTAATAAAACAACTAAATTGTAAACTTAACACTCCAATGGTCGCGTCATATTGAAACTACCATTGATGGTCGCCTTGTATCTGAGAGATAAGCCTGAGTTTCAGTCTCATATACCGTAAATAACTTCATCTATTGTATTAAGAATGATGAAAAACTGTTAACAGGAGATTAATATATAAAAAAATAGCAAATTTACCAAGAAAAAGTTATTTATTTAAGTATGTTGATGAAAAGGGGAAGGGTATTAATTAGGGAAGGGTATTCATGGTGAGGAATAACCCTTCAAAGTTCAACATATACTTTTATTATATAATAAATGTATATGTTGAACTTTGAAGGGTTATTCCTCACCTTGCATTGTATTATATGTTATTTATTTATTGTTGTTTTTCAAGTTACTTCGCTGGGAATTAAATGTGTTGTTCATTCGGCATCTGTCTCCAGCGGTCTTGCTCCTTCTAACATCGCAATATTTCGCCGGATTCCTCTCCGGCTTCTTCGGGCCTTCACTCATCCTTGCTGGTCGGTTTCCCTTACCGACCAGCAAGGATGAGTGAAGGCCCGAAGAAGCCGGAGAGGAATCCGGCGAAATATTGCGATGTTAGGAGGAGCAAGACCGCTGGAGACAGATGCCGAATGAACAACATATTTATTTATTATGTGCAAACTCATATAGTTGATATATATGAATAACAAGTAGGTAGGAAATATTAGGGCAAATATTAATAATATTTTGTAGTAATATATAACTTCAAAAAACGTCTTCTGTATGAACATCCACTTTACATCCATCTGGACAATATAATGTGCAATGATAGAGACATAAATATTGGCCGCACCTCTTGCATTTATACTGGGTGAGCCTTGTACGTAGTTTTGTTTGCCCAAAACATTTGGCATCGCTTTATAGTTTTGGTTCTCTCGGCTACAGTGCTATCTTTTTTATCCCTGTTTCTTCATCAATCGCTGCATCCAGAATCATACTTGATATCATAGGTACGTTTATTTTGTTTTTGTTTTTATTTTGTGGCACGTATGACACCAATGTGCCATCTTTTCTAAAAGTAAAAATATGGTCGCGTGGTATCTATGAGATACAAAATAGTTTTAGTGGATAGTCACTGCTTGGAGGAGCGTCAGGTCAGTTCTGACACATCAGCCACTACCTGCTCAAGGAATAGTAAAGGGTATAGCTAGACCCGCGCACTTGCGCCTCTTACACAGTCTGCTTAAGATGCTGTGTAGCTGAGAGATCTCACGCGACCATTGGAGTGTTAATGAAAAGTCAAAAGATGTAAAAAAATAAATAAATAAACTCTTAAGAATAACAGGCAAAATACATTGGTACAAGGTAAGAATTAGTGAATAAGTATGTAAGTAAATATATATATATATATATATATATATATATATATGTATATATATATATATATATATATATATATATATATAATTATTCTAAGGCGCACTGATATCCTGGCCATTAGCCATTTCATATATTATTGCAATGAAATTACCTATATAAAATTCGAAAGTAATGAGAAAAATGTCTTCTAAATAATCTATCAAGTCATTATACGCATTGATTTTTTATTTATTTAAATTTTAACAACCTCTTATAATTAACGCAGACTTTTTGGACGTGTTGTCTACAGGTAACCACCTTTTTTTAGCCAGGATATGTCTGATACCGTTACGTTTTTCAAAGGAATATCCATTTATTATTATTATTATTACTTGAATAATTGAGTGAGCTATTAAAACAAATACAAAACAGCAAAAATGTTTACCCTTGTTTTAGGTTATTTTGTCACAATGAGCATAGAAAAAAATAGCTTGATATGGCAATGGTTTATCACTCTAGAAATAATTTAAAATTCACCTTGAAGATGAGGAAATTTAGAAAAACTGAATTAGTTTTTTATGGAACTTTTTTATGACAATAACTAGTAATTATTGTAATACGTAATGATAATATTATATTATAACTTTTATATTTTGTAGGGCTTTTTTGTTTAAAGGAAACGGTTCAGCAGAAAATATTGGGGCGACAAAGCCACTACTCGAAGCGATTGCAAGAACACATATTATCAACCATATATTGTGACCTACATATAGAACACAAGAGTAATAGTGCAGACAATCGAAAGCAGCATGATTACACAATCGTGTAATCGTGGAAATGTACATGAAACACATCAATCAACCTTCAAGCCAAAACCAACTCTCAAACAATATAATGTCAGTTAAACAACATTTAATCCGCTGAACAATTGAAATGAACTAACAAACAACAACCATTTCCAGTAGCCCAGAGATGGGCATAATATTATTTATAAATAAAAATACGAATTTATTCGTACTTCATATATTTGTGAATACGAATATAAATAAATTCGTATTCATAAGTGTGAATACGAATTTATTTTTATTCACATATATTAAATATAAAACAAATAAAATTTTATTCGCAAATTTTTCTGCGAATAAAAATAAATTCACAGAAAAAAATGTAAACAATCAGAAAAAATGTGAATATTTACAAAAAATCAAGTGATTACAAAAAAAATCACATTAAAATATACGAATAAAAATGTATTCACATTATAATTAGTGAATAAAAATTCATTCACAATAAAATTCGCAAATAAATCATGAATTTATTCGTATTAAGACGATATTACGAAAGTTATTAAAGGTGATTTTTTTTATTTTTTTATTTTTTTATGGAGGTACATATGACAAACTGTGTCCCTGCAGCATGGCTGGTGATCCCGCGGCGGACTCGGGGTAAACAAAAAATCTAGGCGCTAATAACCTAGACGTTGAACGCCTAAAAAAAAAAAAAAAAAAAAAAAGTCCGACTCGCAGGAACTACCTCATCTTAGCGCGGTTCCGTTCTTATCCCTAGTCTAATTTCGAAAGATTAAAATAGAAGCAGTTATTATTTTGTTGAGAGGAGATCGTTGACCGTTGATGATGCAAGGTAGGGATTGTCCGGGTTAGGTCACTGCTACTTAATAATACATACCCCATATGTGTATGTATGTGGACATATATAAGTACATATGTGTGCGTGTATATGTGTATGTGTATATGCATATATATAAATATATATATGTTATATATGTATATATATATATATATATATATATATATATTTATGTTAGGTATATTTACATAGATATGTGCATATATTAGTGTTAAATATGTCCAACTTGTATTTACAGCCCTGATGAAGGCTTGAAGTTCAAGCCGAAACGTCGGCACAATAAAACCATTTTTACGATAAAATGTAGTTTTATTAAGTAGCAGTGACCGAACCCTGACAGTTATATTTTGGTTCCACCAGTCTTGAAAGGTAGGATTTACAATCTTACCTGGAAGGGTCGGTAACACTAGAAACCGTCCCGCTAGTTACAAGGTCTTGGAATCTTGGAACTCTATATTTCTAACAATAAATTGTTTTTGTTATTTTACTTAACCTGTTTTATTTTCGAATACATTATCCAACTATAAGCAATTAAAAAATAACAAGGAATAAAATACAGACAAAAAGAACACTTCGAATAAGCGAAATCAATTACTTTAAAGCTTTAAGCTCTTATTTCTCCGATTGACATCGCCTAATCAAAACTTTCATTAGAACCTTTTATGTAGAGCATTTAATAAGCTTTCTAATGGTATTCTTCCGTTTCCAAAATTCTCAAGAGTTTTCGAGATATTAATGAAAGTTCCCAAAATTTATATTATTTCTAGCAACAGAAAATTGGCCTAATTTTTCATATCCTGTTTTACACACAAAATTTTCGCAACATAAGAAATTAAAAAAATAAAAAGCAATAAAAAACGAAGGGAAAGAGACAAAAATTACAACAAGAACGACAAAAACCCGTTCATAAGAACAAAACAGACGTATTTGAAGTTTTATGCACTTATTTCTCCGATTGACATAACCTAATCAAAAATAGTTTTAGAATCTTTTTTGTAGAGAATTTAGTAAGCTTTCAAATAGTTTCTATCCACTTACCACGATTTCCCAACCGTGTTCGAGATATTAATGAAAGTATACGAACATCCCAAAACTTTTCATGTCTGTTCATAAAATATTTTATTCTAACCCTTCCTTAACTCCAAACGTAACAAAACTTTCAACATATTAGTTTTAATGAAAGTAGAACATGCAGATAAAGTTTCAACTGAATCCCGTAATTCTAAGTACCCAAACCAAAAACGGTATTCAAAAACTATTTTTCCAATTTTCTCGAAAACGGTTAAAGCGATCGCCTTCAAAATGGTTTCATTCGTTTTCCTAGCCCAGGAATCATATAAAACGAGTACTTACAAGCTTATGAACTCAAAAACGTAAGCGTTACGATTTTTTTTGCGCGAATTTCGCCCCAAACGCCATCTTCCAGTAGGCGGATTTTGCTGGTTAACGAACTTGACCTTTCAAATTGGACGAAGGATTTTTGTACCAAATTTCATCAAAATCGGACCATTCGTCTTCTATCTAGAGAGCGAACAGACATATATATATATATATATATATATATATATATATATATACATATATATATATAAATAAATAAATATATACATATATATATATATATATATATATATATATATATATACAAATTTGAACCACCGTTATTTTCGGTCTCTAGGGGTTCTGAAACGCGAAATTTTCTAGTCGGCACTTCCGGATTGTTTCATTGTATCAACCCTATAAGCGGGGTTCCTCCCTATGGGGGAGGGAGGAACCGCGCTAAAAGAAAAAAAAACCTTCAATGACTTTCGTAATATCATCTTAATACGAATAAATTCATGATTTATTTGCGAATTTTATTGTGAATAAATTTTCATTCACAAATTATAATGTGAATAAATTTGTATTCGTATATTTTAATGCGATTTTTTTTAATCACTTGATTTTTTGTAAATATTCACATTTTTTGTGATTATTTACAATTTTTTCTGTGAATTTATTTTTATTCGCAGAAAAATTTGCGAATAAAATTTTATTTGTATTTTTATTAGGGTCCAATTTCCTCCGAAGGAAAGTAGCTATTGAGGTTGGACTCATGACGGAATTTTTGAAAAATTTCTTCAAATCTTTATCGATCCTACCTAGTAGACACCGAAAATGACCCCCTTTAAAATTTATATATATATCCATATATATATATATATATATATATATATATATATATATATATATATATATATATATATATATGTGTCTGTTAACACGATAGCGGCCAGAGTTTTTGTTTTTTCGTCACGAAACTTGGTATATAGCATTCAATTAGCAAACGATTGAATGAGTTCGTTAACCACCAAAGTCGGTCCACCGGAACGGGGGGTTTACCCCGAACCCAAAACACTAATTTGACTATGTCAGCCGTAATATTTGTTATATTTCAACGAAACTTGGTATTAGTAGTGGTAATATAGAGAGAAAAGTGAGATATAAAAATGAACTAAATCGGTTCATTAGAAGGGGGGTTTACTCCGGACCCACAATACCAATTCGCCACTACCAGCCGTGATTTTTGGTATATTTCAACGGAACTCGGTATTCGTAGTGGTAATCCACAGGTAAATAACTGTTGTAAAAATAAACTAAATCGGTTCATTAGGAGGGGGGGTTTACTCCGGACCCACAATACCAATTCGCCACTACCAGCAGTGATTTTTGGTATATTTCGACGAAACTCGGCATTCGTAGTGGTAATCTACAGGTAAATATGTGTTGTAAAAATAAACTAAATCGGTTCATTAGAAGGGGGGGTTTACTCTTGACCCAAATTCTTAATATACTCATACCGGTCGTAATTTCTGCTGTATTGTAACGAAACGCGGTATACGTCGCGGGTAACTCTTGAGAAAGAAGTGTTGTAGAAATGAGCTGAATCGGTAAACCGGAAAGCGGGGGTTTAATGTGTAATATATTTCAATAGAAAAGCCCGTCAGACGTAGGTTCACAAAGCCGCCGCAAGGAGCGCTTTCTACCACTAGAGTGACTGTATCCTGTTCCTGCGTTAGATCAAAATACGATAATATGAGGTTTTTTGTATTTATTACGAAGTGTAATAGGTACCATGTGTAAACATAACTCTGGAAGCAAATTATTAATTGGTCAGTTACTCATTACAATTTTAAAAGAGAACTATTCATGTTTTTATTTTATTTATGTAGGATATTTTAAGCAAATTGTTCTGGAAAGCAATCTACACTACCCAAATTCTGAGGAAAGTGCTTAGTTATGCAGCTCCTGCGTGACGGACTTTACTTAATATACGTATGTGAATAAAAATATATGAAGTACGAATTTATTTATATTCGTATTTACAAATATATGAAGTACGAATAAATTCCTATTTTTATTTATAAATAAAATTATGCCCATCTCTGTAATAATTGATGTATTTCGACGAATAAGGGACTGTGTATATGAATTTGATTATCTGGAGCTCAATCAATGCCAGGGTATAATTAGAGCAACGCTATTTCTGCTTGAATGTGCTTCGAAAAATTGTTCCTACAAACTATTATGTTAGGGTGCGTTTACATCCGATAGTTATTGCAGGATATTTATGCCAGACAGAAATTGTGTAAACTATGAAACATTTCTGTCTGATATATATATTTCTATCACAAGCTATAAGTGTCAACACTTCTATAGAATCAGGCGTACACACTGATTATAAAGAGAAGAATTTAATGTCAGATATAAAAATCTTGGCTACGAGCTGTTTTGTCGACACTTCTATACCAACAGATGTAAGCACTGAATATTTGCACCATGACCTATGACGGGCCGTGCATTTATCGCAAATTTCAACAATTTGAATTATATATATATATATATATATATATATATATATATATATATTTGTATGTACAAAATTACCAATGAGAATAATTAAAAACACTAAAAAAATATATTAGATCATGAACATTGGGTGTGATAATTACAAATTGTTTTTATTCTCAAGTAAATTCTAAGAATAAATTATTGTGTCATTTGCCTTTTTATAATATTTTGTTACATTTTTTTTAAACATTTTTATCATTATATTCGTTGTTTTATTTGTTTTTATAGTTTTTTGTTTAATTGTTTGGAATATATTTTTGGTTATTACGTTGTTTGGAAAGCAATTCATTTTAGTTGGGAAACCAAACATTCTGTTTTTTCTTTAAATAAAGTTATCCTCTCTCTAGGCATACAAAAAAACTTGTATCTGTATATTCGTTTTTTTTTTGCTGAAGAAGGCTGCCAAGGAATTTTTCGAAACGTACTAAGGTACTTACTTATTTGTTTCAACGCAGGTTAAAGATGTGGGACTCGTTCAGAGATCTGGATCATGGATAACGCATTTCTATTGGTCTATTCCAATGGGCAATTCTATTGGTAATTGGTAATCGTTTATTCTATTGGTAACCGTCTTGTTCCCTTTCTATTTAGGACGTAATTCATTTGTACATTGGTGTTTTTTACGCGATTGGTATTTGTTTGTTTGTTGTGAAGCGATTTCCTAGTTTGTTGTTTATTTTATCGAAACAAAGCAAGCACTGTTAAACTGAATATTGGTCCATTATCCACCGAAAACCGTCCTTGATGTATATTATAAACGATTTGGGTTGACTAGATTTTCGATATAGCCTTGAGCGAGCGGAAACGCATAGCAATTATGCCATTAACATTAGTGCTACGCGTTTTCGCTTGCTCAAGGTAATACTGAAACTCTAGTCAACCCAAATCGTTGATAATCCCGTCACCATATTGGCTAAAACTCAATTGACGCCATGATCCAGATCTCTCACCCGGTGATGATCCAGATCTCTGAGAGCCGGTTCTTTAATCCTGGATTGACGCTGCCATTGGGCCACCTTGGGGTAAAGTTTAACCCAAACATTGAATAATTTTAAAATAAATAAATTCCAATTTTTTGTTTGCTTTTTTACACAAAAACAATGTATAGAACAGGAACATCAAAAAATAATTTCAAACAGTAATATATCTGCAAAATATTTATTAAAAATTCACAAATTAGCTAGAAAATCCTAAAACTCAATATTGTTCATACACAAAATAATTACCCTGAAAAAATATTACTAAACTGAAAATATTCTTTACGAACAATAAACTAGAATGACCAAAAGCCATAAAAAATAGGAACATTATGAAAATACTATGTTCTGTCCAATTGAAACTCGTTAACATTTAAAACATTTTAGTGATCGGTGATCGCAGCACATCGCCCGTCGACACACAGAACATAGCCTTTTCGTCTTCTTGTCATCCTTTTTGTCTCTCATGAACATTTCACGGGTTTGTCCAAGATAACGAAAGATGTTGAAGGTCCATCAGGAGTTGATTCATCTCCCACAACAACAAGCATCAGTGTCTTCAGTGGTTTTGGTATGTTCTCCATCTGGGCACTAACTACCAGCTGAGCTTTCACCATTTCCAGTCACCAGTCCAAATCAAAGAGAAAATCTTTTCTGTTCAGTTTTCAGGCCATTTTGTCACTTGGAAAGCCGTATTATAAAAGTGATTGACCCGCGAAGATATATCAAATGAACGAAAAAGGTAAGTAAAAAATACTTTATACACAAATCGCGACATTCTCATGCAGCAACGAGCAGACACGTGGCTTTGTTATACTAGGTTTCACTAGATAATGCACTTCCGATTGTTTAGGAAGAAGGTGGGAGTCTCTGTGGTTTACAGAAATTAAGAAACACGCCATAGAACAAAGTGTGAGGTATTTTCACCCCATGGTGTAATTCTTGGGTTTACCTGCGTTGAAGCTAATACGGAAGTACCCGTACTATATATAGAATTTTCCGAAAATCTGATTTCAAAAATCTTAATTGTTTTATTTATTTATTTATTCATGGAGCTTCACAACGGCAAGGTGATTTGCTCACATACAACTATATAAAGGGTAAAGAATATAAATTATATTCAATTTAAAAAAAAAGAAATAAAAATTTTAAAAAAATAAATGAGAAAAAAAAATAAAAAAAAAAAAAATATAAATAAATAAATAAAAAAAAAATAATAATAATAATAACATTAGTATAAAATAAAATAAATAATTAAATCAAACCAAATAATTGATTTTATAATGTAATGAATAGAATATAACAAAATAAAGAATGACAAATTGCGACAGTAATAAATAATAATTTTGTTTATTGCAAGATGAAAATCATTATTGTGTGTGAATTGTAAGGTATTTAATATAAATACTGTATTTTCAATTTTGAAGCCTCTCCTGAACAAACCACGCTCTCTCTCACACACACACACACACACGCGCGCGCGCGCGCGCAAGTACATCACACACGTGCGCGCACACGTACCAAACATACATTTACACGGTAGGTTGTGTCATATTTTGTCATAAAGTTTCATTTTATGTAAATGTTGTAAAATGGTAGTAATGTGAGGGCTTTGTTCGGAAAATAATTCAGACATGTGATATGGTATAGTTAAGTAGTCTCGTGTTTTGCATTCTGTTAGTAAGTGTTTAATTGTCAGTGGCCTATTGCATGTCTGGCATATAGGTCTGTCTTGTTTCGTCATGAGATAGGAATGTGTTAAGTGTGTATGTCCAATGCGTAGTCTTGTAATTACAACTTCACCACGTCTTGTTAATTGCGTATTAGCTTGCCATTCATGAGTACTGCTTTTTATCTCCCTTAGGAGGTTATCTCTTGTGCTGTACCATGAGGCTTGCCATTCAAGACGGATATTTTCTGTAATTAAAAAAATAAATCTTAATTGAATCCCGACTATTTCTTCTTTTACTTCGACGGCTAACTCTGAGTATCTCATTAAAAAAATATTCCATTGATCACTTAAGTGCAACTGAAAGAATTTAAAGAGAAAATTCTTGAAGAGTGTTTTTAAACTGATCTAGTTACAGAGCGATTGTCCTAAAGGCCTTTGTCTGTGATTCAATCTATCTCTCCAATTTCTTCGGGTTTCTTTTCTTCTCTCCTTCTCCTCGTCGCCTTTTCGAATTAAAGGCACACAATGTGTAAAGCCTCCTCTCATCTCACAATGGAGCTTACACAAAGGATCTCACAATTAGATAAGTGTGTATCTCCTCCAGAACTGTGCAAGAATCTTGTCTTTATCTAGTGGGTTCAATGTTCATTTATGCTTTTCTCAATATTCATCTTTCTAACGTTGAAAAATGCTGCTTGATATTAAAAATAATCATCATAATAAATATGCATCATAAAAGAACTACATTATATCAACAAAAATTCAATTAAACGAATGACTGAATTTCCTGTATTTTATAAGTAGTAATTACAATTAAAGGGAGTCAAAACTTACTAATATTAGGGAAAAAATAAAAGAACAATATTAATAATAAACTAGATTCCGCAAGGATAACAGCTATTATTATATCGACTAATGGACTCATCCCGAAGACCACAGTTTCAGCTACAAAGTACTTGAAAATCTCGGGGGAATTAATTAAAGAGGCCCAACACGCGGTACTGCGAGAATAGTTAGAAAATGTTTGAACGAACGCCCGTGACAAGTTACATGAAAAAAAAAAAATAATAAAGACAACAATTCTTTCGGTTGGCAATAGCCCTCGAAAGAATTTACTCCAGGAAACTGAGGAGAACACACCCCAAAATAATAAAAATTAAATCCTTATATTACAAACATTCATGTCATGTAAAAGTGTCTAAAATACAACAGTAAAATAAAATTAAAAAAGTAAATAAATTCGCGCACAAAATATCCTAATCACTCGTTAATTATAAAAGGCTTCGTTAATTATCTTCATTGGTTCCGTGATGAAGTAGAAGAAACTGATGGAGACCCGATGGCCGTGAGGGTTAAGGCGTGAGCACTTAACACTCCGTGCCAAAGGTCGTGGGTTCGATTCCCACTAGAGGTGGTGGCTTTTCTTTAGAAAAAAGAAAAGGCATCACCCCTATCCTGGCTAGAAAAGGGTGGTAACCTATTGATAACCCGTCCTAAAATTCGTAGTTAATAATAAACGTGAATTGTTAGCAATGGGTTTCTCTTTGTTCAAGTGCGACAATTTTCTGTGGCTCACCGATCTCTCTTCGACTCCAGCCACTGGTCGGAGCAAAAGGGAGCTTGTGTAGGCACCTTTCAACGTCATCTTCTTTCTGGCGTTAATCGAGGATGAAGTTCGAAGGCCTTGAGCACAGAACCTCCATATTGTATCATTCATCATATTACTAGATGTATTTATATACAGAATGTAATAATCAATAAAGAAATATAAAATAAAAAAATAAAAAAAAATAAATAAAAAAATAAAATAAAATAAAATAAAATAATAATAATAAGAAACTGCTACATGTGTTGGCGGTGATGCTGGTAAAGAATTGCTGTAATGCTTCTTCATCTCTCCCAGGTCTAAGGTAGTTCTTGATGAAATGATTTCGAGGAATGCAGTACATAGGGCAACGGATTAATATCTCGGCTAGTGTTTCTGCTTCTTTAAGGTTGCAAATACAAAGATTGAATTCGGATAATCATATGCTTGCAAGTACTTGTTTTATAGGTTTCTTAACGTAGGAAAACGAATGAAACTATTTTTATGGCGATATATGTAACCGTTTTTGAGAATAGTGGAACAAATGTATGAGAAACTACTTTTTTTTTCTTTTTTTTTTTTTTGGTGGGTACTTAGAATCGTGGGATTCATTCGAACTATTGGTATTTACGTACTAGTTGCACCGAGAAGTGGGTCTCGTTCAGGGATCCGAATCATGAAATGAGAACTCAATTGAAGTTGTGGCAATATGGCGACCGAAAGACCATTTATTAATATTATCAACGAGTTGGATTGACTAGAGTTTCGATATAACCTTGAGCGAGCGGAAACGCATATCAATTATTCCATTAACATATGTACTACTGGTTTCCTAGGTTATATAACATTATCACTTATGTTAATTGCATCATTGCTATGCGTTTCCGCTCGCTGCGCTCGTTCAAGGTTATATCGATACTATAGTTAATCCAACTCGTTGGTAATATAGATCACTGGTTTTCGGTGGAAAATGGGCCGATTCGTAATTTAACATTGCTTCAAAAGAGTAATTTTTCAGTCATTAGTAAATCCCAAATACTCATTTTCCTAGCCGAAAGAACAGCACAAAGGACTCAAAGAACACTCCAACACTATGAAGTGAAACAAGGAACAATAAATATAACTTGTAAAAAAAAACAAATCTAACAGTAAGTGAACAGAAAACGATGACTAGAACGGAAGAAAGAACAGCCAATGAAATTGCCCATAGGAATGAACCAATAGAAACGCTTCATTTGAGTTCTAATTTCATGATCCGTATCCCTGAACGAGACCCACTTCTCGAGATCGGTGCAACTAGTACGTAAGCACCGAATTATTTTCTACGTCTTTGAAATTCATCTAAAATAAGATATTTAAATTTTGGTTACCAACATTTGGAGTTAAGAAAGTATTCGAAAACCCATTTTTTTAAATATTTAGTGGACATGAGTTTTCGTGAAGTTTTCGGAGTTTCATATATTTTCGTAATTATCTCGAAAACGGTTGGGGAATCGTGGTAAGTGGAAGGCGACCTTACTAAATTCTCTACAAAAAAGATTCTGGAGCAAATTTCAATGGGGCAATGTCAATCGGAAAAATTTAAAAGTGTCAGTTTTGTTCTTTTGAACGAGGTTTTGTGGTTGATTAACTTAATTGGTTGTTTTTATAAAATTTAAATTGCATTTAATTAAATTGTAAAATTAGTATTTCAGTAAATGAAGGCAAGAAAATGAGAAACTTTTTGGCAATAGTGGTTTCCTAGAGAAAATGCTGAGATAGCGGGCGAGTCAGTTCTGCTTCCTGTTGTGGCGCCTTTAAATTCCTTCTCTTTAAGATTAAATTTATATTTTTTACAAAATATCAAAGATCACTGCTTCTATTTTTTTGCTAATGGCTCTAGGGATAAGAACGGAATAGCGCTAAGATGACGCAGTTCCTGTAAGTCGGACTATTTTTTAAAATCATTGAAAATTTGGTATCTTTTTTTGAGAATCACTACATTCTAAAGGGGGTTATTTTTATGAAATTTCCATGCATTCCAGGTTTTTCCAGAAATGTTAGAGTGATCCGAATCATAAAATATTCAATGAATCTATTTTCTATTTAAAACGTACACTAATAAAACTTATTTGAAGACAATTTCCTACGTAGAATGTTTTTCTCAAGTAAAGAATCAAATTATTGACAGACGTTGCAACATTTACCTGTGATCAAACAATTCTTAATTAACATACGTGACACAATGAAAAACAATGGTAAATTATTGAGAGGAGATCGTTGACCGTAGATGATGCAAGGTAGGGATTGTCGGGGTTCGGTCACTGCTATTTAATAAAACTACATTTTATCATAAAAATGGTTTTATTGTGCCGACGTTTCGGCTTGAACTTCAAGCCTTCATCACTTCTAGAGCACATTGTTCTTCTATATATTATGTTCTAGTATTTTATGTTTTGTATTTTTCCATATATGCATGTATGTATATATGAATGTGTATTTTTGTATGTAGGCATATATATATATATATATATATATATATATATATATATATATATATATATATGTATATTTCAGTATTACATCCGTCCTACTTGTTTATTACAGCCCTGATGAAGGCTTGAAGTTCAAGCCGAAACGTCGGCACAATAAAACCATTTTTATGATAAAATGTAGTTTTATTAAATAGCAGTGGCCGAACCCCGACAATCCCTACCTTGCAATGGTAAATTATTATTTTATATTATCTGATAATATAATAAAAAGGTCTTGGCGATAAGTAAATAAATGAAATGTTTTAAAATCCCTTGCGAAACATTTATCAGCATGTTGGCATCAATGATATCAATGTTCTTATCATAACCTCGACAGTGACAATTCTAAAAAATCCCAAGCTCATGGAAATTAATTGCTTTTAAGAAATCTGATTGTAATATGTTGTATGTTTACAGTATCCTTTGTTACAAAATATTCTATGCAGTATTTATTTTAAAAGGTAATAAAAGGAATGCTGTTATGCTCAAATGACAAATGTAATTTTTGCGACCAAAACACTGCATGAGATATTTTACTGTTTCCCATCGACATTTGCATGCTGAAATCGAATAATGAAAATCGTGTCCAACAAAAATTTTAGTTTGGTTGAATGTAAAACGTCTTGAAGATTTTTCAACTGAATCTACCTAGGGGAGAATTTGAAATGCTCAGACAAAAATAATCGGATTGCTTGACCATTTTAGAAAAAAACAAAAACAAAAAAAAACTGATATTTTACCATTAATTAAATATAGAATCAGTAGTTTAAAACAATTTTTAAAATATGGTAAATGTGAAGACGCGCGGTCTCCACACCGATCGTTTTGAAATGTTGCACTATAACGTATTTTGATGCACTAAAAACGAATCTGTTAAAAAAAAAGCTCGCTCTCCACTAGGAAAGAAGTTATGAAGCACTGAAGTTCACTGTTGTGCGGGGATGTATATCAAAGTTGATTTTCGGCACGAAATTTTTTTTTTTTTTTTTTTTACTGCGCATCTACATATAGGTCATTAGCGCCGACAACCAGGGTGCGGCGAGGAATCGGCATGATAATAAACCTAGCTAAGTAGTATGTATTAATACACCATTGTTTTCTCTATAGTCTGCTCTATATTTCATGCTTTCTTCACTATTTGAATAATTTGAAGTCCTATACCCACTTTTGAGGGTAATTGTTTACCATTAGGGGGATGTATATCAAAGTTGTTTTTTGGCATGATAATAAACCTAGCTAAGTAATATGTATTAATACACCATTGTTTTCTCTATAGTCTGCTCTATATTTCATGCTTTCTTCACTATTTGAATAATTTGAAGTCCTATACCCACTTTTGAGGGTAATTGTTTACCATTAGGGGATGTATATCAAAGTTGTTTTTTGGCATGATAATAAACCATATGACCATCTACTTTGTCGAGTAGTTTTCTAGCTGCCACAGAATAGTTCGTTTTTTTTTTTTTTTTTTTTTTTTTATGGGCATCCGTCCGCATTTAAGGCGATTTGCACGAAACAATTATTACATATATACATCTTTGGATAAATGGGATTAATCATATATATCTGGTTGATCAATTATAATTGTCAATCATCATTTCTACGGCTGAGAAAAGAATAAGAGAACTCAAATACTAAAAAGAAAAGTTCAGAAAAGTAAATGAATACAATAAAATGAAGCACATGTATAATAATATAAAATAAGCTGATGGCTTATATGTGGGCCTGAAGCTTATTATAATTCCAAGGAGTATAAAGTGTATAAGAAAAAAAAAAAAATTACAAAAGAAGATTTTCCTTGGAATTATAAGAAAGCTGCCGCCAAGTATGGTCAGCCATCAGTTGCACATAACTGTTTTTCATTCATACATCGAATGACATAATTAGACAATGTTGCATATTCATTCATCACATATTACATATTCATTTATTACATATTACATATTCATTCATCACATCTTACATATTCATTCATCACATATTACATATTCATTCATCACATATTACATATTCATTTATTACATATTAGATTTTCATTCATCACATGTTACATATTCATTCATCACATATTAAATATTCATTCATCACATATTAAATATTCATTCATCACATATTACATATTCATTAATTACATATTACATATTCATTCATCACATGTTACATATTCATTCATCACATGTTACATATTCATTCGTAACATATTACATATTCATTCATCACATGTTACATATTCATTCATCACATGTTACATATTCATTCGTCACATATTACATATTCATTCATCACATGTTACATATTCATTCATCACATATTAAATATTCATTCATCACATATTACATATTCATTAATTACATAATACATATTCATTCATCACATGTTACATATTCATTCATCACATATTAAATATTCATTCATCACATATTACTTATTCATTAATTACATATTACATATTCATTAATCACATGTTACATATTCATTCATCACGTATTAAATATTCATTCATCACATATTACATATTCATTAATTACATATTGCATATTCATTCATCACATGTTACATATTCATTCATCACATATTAAATATTCATTCGTCACATATTACATATTTATTAATTACATATTACATATTCATTCATCACATGTTACATATTCATTCATCACATATTAAATATTCATTCGTCACATATTACATATTCATTAATTACATATTACATATTCATTCATCACATGTTACATATTCATTCATCACATATTAAATATTCATTCGTCACATATTACATATTCATTCTTTACAGTGTACCAAGTGATGCGATACCTTCTTTATGCTATTTATTTGAATAGCAGAGTTTTACATGGAATGATTCTATTTTTTTTTTTTTAATGTGTTATATGTTTCCATACATATTAATAGTTTAAGTTAATAGGATTGTTGCTACATGTGGACTGCTGTCAGTAAGTAATTCGGACATGTAATATGGTGAGTCTAGATTTTGACCTTGTCGGCATTCTGTTAGTATGTGTTTTAAGGTTAGTTCTCTGTTACATATGTAGGCTTTTTTTTTAGTCATTAAGTACTCGTGTGTGTCCATTTCTGAGTCTAGTTAGTACTACTTCTTCTCTTCTATTTTGAGTGTGACTGCAAGGCCATTCCGCGATGTTCCGTTTTATTTTTCGGGATTTGTTTTTTTAAGTTCGTCCAGTAATTTTGTCATTTGTTTGTGATTTGATGTTTACCTTGTCTCATAAGGTCTTGGTATAAAATGTCAAGACGTTCGATTGTTAAGTCTTCGGTATCCAATTCTGCTTGTTCTTCTGTAGTCGTGCTAAGTCCTAGGTCTTCATGTCCTGGAAGCAAATATATTGTTGTATGTATGCCTGTAAGTTGTGCTTTGTAGATGTGTTGTTTGATTTTCAAATCGCTGGTCCGATTTGGAATTTATTGACGTGCGGTTGGCATTATTAAAAGATGCTACCCTATCGAATAGACCGCCGCTAACTACCCGGCAAATGATACGTTTTAAAAATACAATTTGTTCGTTATGAGAGTTTGTTAATATAAATTCTCCATGTTATGAAATTCTTAAGTATTTTTCCATCATTACAGAGCTTTTTTGAAGTTTTTTTTTTTTTTTTTTTTTTTTTTTTTTATAATTCATGTTTATTTAAAATCTGTACAATTATGAGTACAATAATTAATTGTGCTGGCCTAAGTATACATGTCAATGAACAGTATATGGAAGGAGCCAAACATTATCGGCACTTCCTAATATATCTAAACAATTTGTGCTGTTTTTAACTGCTGTTATGGTAGCTGGTCACGGGGCCAAAGTCTCTGAAGCCTCCTGGGAAGGTCTTTAGGGTGGGTCTGAGTGGAAAGGGATTGACCTCTAGGATTTGGGTGGGATGACAATTTGGAATGAAACGTTAAGAATCGGGATTTGGAGAGGTCGTTTACGAAGGGAATGTTGAGGTCATTGTGTAGGGTTTTGTTAGAGACATAAAAGGGAGCGTTGACTATTCTACGAAGGACTTTGGATTGGAATGCTTGTATTCGTTGTATGTTTGAGTGTTTTGCTGTTCCCCATAATTCGAGTCCGTAAGTCCAGATAGGTCTGATTATAGTTTTGTAAATAGTAAGTTTGTTTTGTGTCGTAAGCTTTGAAGTAGGTCCAAGTAGTCGTCGTAGGAGTCCATATCTCCTGTTCAGCTCTAGTCTTTTCAGTCGTGTGTGTGGGTTCCATGTGAGTCTGCTGTCTAGTAGAAGTCCCAGGTAACGTACTTCATTCGATGCAGGGAGTTGACGTCTGCAAATGAATACAGGAGGGCAGGCGGTCCTATTAAGAGTGAATGTAACATGAAAGCACTTTTCTGGGTTCACTTTAATTTTCCACAAGTTGCACCATTTCTCGACAGACTCAAGGTGCTCCTGTAATTGCTGGGACGCTGTAGAGGGATCGGGGGAAGAGGAAAAGATGGCTGTATCATCGGCGTAGGTTGTTATGTGTGTAGACGGGTGGATAGGGATGTCTGCCGTGTACAGGAGGTAAAGGACAGGGCCTAGGATGCTGCCTTGTGGGACGCCTGAGGATATGGGTCGAGAGGAGGCCAAGGTAGTACCAGACCTTGCTTGAAAGGAACGATTCGAGAGGTAGGATTGAAGGATGAGGTAGTATGTGTGAGGTAAAATACGCTTTACTTTGTATAACAGCCCCGGGTGCCAAACCCGATCGAACGCTTGGGCGACGTCGAGGAAGGCACTCGTGCAGTAGTTTTTACATTCAAGCGCGTAGGATATTGTGTCAACAACGCTAAAGCATTGTTGAATAGTGGAGTGCCGGGAGCGGAAACCGAATTGGTGGTCAGGAATGGAATTGGAGGAAGTAACGATGGGAAGGATTCTCTTCAGAAAAAGTTTTTCAAAAATTTTGGACATGATTGGGAGTAAGCTTATAGGGCGGTAGGAGGATGGTGTATTTAGAGGTTTTTGGGGTTTTGGGATAAGAGTTATTATTGAGTGTTTCCATGGTTTGGGGAAGTGAGTAGTTCTTAGGATTGAATTGAAGATGTAGGTAAGGAAGATTATGGCTTTCTGGGGTAGGTTTTTTAGGATGAGGGATGTAATAAGGTCATACCCAGGAGATTTCCTTGGGAGATGCTTAATGATGTATTTTACATCAGCAGGATGAAAAGCTTTTGGAGGAGGGGAGAGGGGAAGAGGGTGGTCAAGGTAATCGTGAACCAGCTGGTCGTGGATAGAATTTGTATTTGGGTGCGGGGAAAAAATGGATTCGAGATGTACGGCAAAAACTTCGGCCTTATCTTCATCGCTCCTTGCCCAGCTGCCATCACTGCGTTGGAGAGGATGGGGAACGGTATGGAATTTTAGGATTTTACGGGTAGCAGTCCAGAGGGAATTATCTTGTGTGGATAGGGTTTGAAGATAATCATTGAAGGATTTTGCTCGATGTTCGGAAAGGGCCTGTTTTAAAATTCGACAGTGTCTGTTGAAGGAGGTACGGTGAGAGGGATAGCGGGTTCTCTGCCAGAGAGCTCTTGCTCGGCGCTTGGCGGTAAGGAGGTTCTGGATGTGGTCTGGAAGCTGAGGTTTGGGTTTGAAAGGAATGTTTGTTCTTGGTCTACATGATTTTGAGACACTGTCCTGTATGGCCTTTGTAAACGCAAGAACAGCAGTGTCGACATCTGATGGGGTTTTGAGGGGGACAGTGAGGTCAATGGAAGTGGAGAGGTTTTCTTGAAATAATTCCCAGTTGATAGGACCTTGGATGAGGCTAGGATACTGGGCACGAGGTTGAGGAACGGTATCTAGCTTAAGGAGAATGGCTGAGTGATCGGAGGATAGATCAAGCAGTGACTGCACTGAGTAGGATATTCTTCCTAGGCAAGAAGCGATGAAGAAATCGACCAAGTCTGGAGTTCGAGAGGGATCTGTTGGCCAGTAGGTGAGAGAGTTTGTGGAAATGGATTGGTAGTTTTGGGATTGAAGGATGTCGTATAGGATTCTGCCACGGGAGTTTTTTTGAAGTACACGTATTTTCCAATAATAATACCTCCTTCAAGTACCAACCAACCCAAACTATAATTGTAAACAAGAAACGGAAACTGTTATGTAAACAAAACAACCCACTTCGCAGTATTATGTCATGTAAACAATAAAGGCCACCGTTCAAGAGCAAAGATAAAAAAAAAAAAAAAAAAAAAAAAAAAAAAAAAAAAAAAAAAAAAAAAAAAAAAAAAAAAAAAAAAAAAAATCTACATTTGACTAAAATCTCTTATATCTCTTATAATAATTATAAAGCAAATAAACAATTTGTTTTGTAATATTTGCAAAACTCTTGATAACATTTTTCTAAATAACAGGAATGATTTATGATATTTTTAAATATGAGGAATTTTTAGAAGTGAAGAGCTATTCAAAAGGTTTTATTTTTTTCCGTTTTTAACGGCGCATCAACTATTTGGCTATTAGCGCCGGGCTATCTACAGGTTACCACCCTGTTCTAATGCCAACAGCTCGTGGTCGGTCACCCATTCAGGTACTGACCACGCCCGACGTTGCTTAACATCGGTGATCAACGGGAACCGGTGCATTCAACGTTGGCAAAAGGTTTTATTGTTATTATTATTCAGGTATGGGTCCCGTATGAAGTACAATTAACGCTGCTATGATAAGTTTTGATTTTCTTTGTGCCCAGAGTAGTTTTATTCTTTCTGCATGTGGTCATTTTCTCTCATGAGCCTAAAGCGGCGGTCACATTAGGCTGCCTAGCAGCCGCTACTAATCAGCCGCTAGCTAGCAGCGCCAGCAGCCAGCGGATAAGCCGCGGTCACACTAGGCTGCTTACCAGCCACTACTGAACAGACCCTGGCTTGTGAATAGCCGCTTTTTCAGTTCCGAATTTGGTCAAAATAACTAATGTAAATCAAATAAAAGCATAAATAGTTCTGCTCTTTTACATTTTTAAAGAGCAAATCGATCAAATTATTTTAATTATTAATTTCTTAATTAATTTCCTTGCAGATTATTGTGTATACGTGATAATCAACTGCTTAATAAATACAAGAAAACTTCTCATGTTCGCCTTTTGGACTGACGCAGGAATGAAATACAGCACCCCTAGCGGTAAACGTGAGAAATAATATCGAATTAGTAATTTCGCTCCAGAGTAAACCCCCCCTCCTAATAAACGGCTTCAGTATATTTTTACAACGTTGTTTTCTTTTTAGTTTACCACAACAAATACCGAGTTTCGTTGAAATATAACAACACACACCCGCACGCATGCACGCACGCACGCACACACACACACACACACACACACACACACACACACACACACACACACACACACACACACACACACACACACACACACACACACACACACACACACACACACACTCACACACACACACACACATAAATATTAACGGGGGTCATTTTCGGTGCCTACTAGGTAGGATCGATAAGGTTTTGAAGCAATTTTTCAACAACTCCGTCATGAGTGCAACCTCAATAGCTACTTTCCTTCGGATGAAAGCGCTAAAACGAAAAAAAAATAATATGAATACATAACAATTGGTCAAAATAAAACAATAATAGATCAATTATATTATTTATTTATTATTTACATTTTAACGCCCATTATCATTTACTAAGAATTTTAGGACGAGTTACCTATAGGTTTCCACCCTTTTCTAGCCAGGATAGGGCTGATGACTTTTCTTTTTTCTGAAGAAAAGCCACCACCCCATAGTGTGCCTCGAACCCACGACGTTTGGCACGCATTGTTAAGTGCTCACGCCTATAATAAAAATGGTAGAATATTTAGAATAGAATATATATGTCACATTGGCTGGCTGGGGCTAGCGAGGAGATCACGTGACCGGCAGCAAGGAGATCACGTGACCGGCAGCAAGATCACGGGACCGCCAGCGCTGGTAAGCAGCTCTAAAAAGTTAAACATGTTCAACTTCTGACTTTGGCTGGTAATCACCAGCCCGGTGGCTTTTCCCAACCGCTGGTTCTGGGTCAGACTAGGCTGCTTGCTGGTAATTCCCCAACAGCTGGCTAGTAGCGGCTGGTAACCAGCCTAGTGTGACCGCGACTTAAGGCTCTTTCCTGTTTAGCACACTGAAGTTGTGACTCATGAAAGCCGTTTTTGCGAAAGTTCTTTTAATATACTACTAATATTTTCAAAATCGAAACTATGTTTTGAAAATATTAGTACAGTAGGTAAAGAGAGAAATAGAATGAAAAGAAGAATTAAGGAAAATATCCATATCATAAAAAATAGGAAAACGTGGTAAATAAAAAAACTGAAATATTACATTTGAATACGATTTTTATTAATTTATTTAACAAAAGGTAAAAATATGTTTTAATTAGAAGGTGGGAAGATGGTTTTAATTTTTAAGACTATATTTCTTCTGGAAATTAATTTTAAATTTTAAATGTTTGACAAATCGATTATGGATGAGCTGACTATATTTCGCCATTTTGGATTCTTTCAGACCAAGATCATTCTAGACGTGGCCGTACTGGAGGAAGGTTATTCTCCTCAGATTCAGGCTGTAAGTTTTATATATGTAATTTTTCCCCTGAAGAGGCACCAAAAAGGGTGTGAAATATGTAGGGACGGAATAAAGTTGGTGATACTGTATGGTGAAGTTTTTATTAATTGACCTTCCGCCTACCACGAAAATAAAAAGATTGGAAAAAAAGGCTCAGTTGAAGAATAAATATTTATTTTGTATTTAGGTAGATTATATTAAACAAATTATTCAGGGATAGCAACTACCATTGCATTAGTTATGTAGAGCATACAATATCAGTGGAACATTTTATTCGCATTCGGTGTCATCAAATTATCAGAAAGAAAATGAGTAATTGTTTAAATGTTGATCTTCAATAAAGGTGATAAGCTATCGCTTAATAACAACACGCTCGGACTGCATGGCTCCAATAGGTCATTGACGCTAATTCTAAACATTAATTTCATTTCATCATAATCATGAAAATATATTTTATTACGGCGTGATTTGGAAGCCTCAAGGCGTGATAGACAAAAAGAAAAAAAACAAAAAGAAAAACAGTTCTTTCCTGCCTGAACACAATCATTAATCTATATATAATTTGGAAAGATTAACTTTAATCGTATAAATATGACTGATTACTAAAACCTGGTATATCTCAAAGAAAGCTTATATCAAATGATTTATAGGAAAATTGGCCCTTTGAGAGATGACTTCTACTCAAACAAAATTTCAAGGTTAAAATGTAAATAGTGACAGTGCAGCATTATTTTACCTACTTCAAAGTTCCTACCAAACGACTGAAGTTTGGACCAACATATATATATATATATATATATATATATATATATATATATATATATATATATATATATATATATGACACTTTTCTTCCTCGTAACTCGTAGATTTGAAATATGAAATATGCTAGTAAGATAAAAAAAAAAGAAAAAAGAAAGTTAATAAGTCGACAATTAAAATATGTCAAAAAATAAAAATTATAAAACACTAAAATTCTTTTAATGGTCACTAAAAAATCAAAATCAAAATTACAATATCAGATTTCTTATTATGATACCTACTTATTATATTTAATTTAATTTTTACTTATTCTAAATTAAGTTTCTCTTTTGTTGTAGTACTTAATGGTACACGATATTTTTTGTTTCATTACCTGACGCGTAAATAAACAGAGCAGATGGTTTTCCAACACGGGAACAGGGAATATACAATTGACCATGCGAGAAACATGGGTTTTCTAGATTAATACCACAAACACTTAATGACTGCCCTGGGAGTTGTTTATAGTCAAACTGAGTTCATAGGCCCAATAGCAACACAGCTGCAGGCACTGTAATTAATTCACAGCAGCTCGATTCAAACTTACACCATTATTAGTCGAATGTCGCGCTTCGTGGGTCTGTCTTAACCAAATTCTTTCACGTTCATTGCGATCTTCACGTTCCTGGGCAGTACGATTAGATTGATAATTAATTTGATGCGTTGCTTTTCGGGTTCTTCAGCATAAATTTGCCCGCCGCCTTATAGGAGGCATATTTAGTAAGTCACAAACACACAACACTAGTAATTTTATAGAAATTTGCGGCTTTTAGATTTAGTAATATTATATTATAGATGCACAGCAAAGACATGTTTACATTTCAAGTGACATTTTACCACAGACAATTTACATTTTACCATAGTCAATTTGTTTTTGATAAATGTTACCATCGTATAAATATTGACAAATATTGACATTAATATTTATACGATACTAATGTCACTCAATTGTTTTGCCTTCCCAGAACCCCTCCACTAACACTTTATGGTGTGGTATTAAAGTTCAAATTGACCTTTAAGTATTATTACGAATCTTTTGTATGGGAATATAGAAAAGTGGAGTCTTTTTTACTTCGTTAATGCAAATATAAATTAATTTAAATTGCATTATTAACATGTGATTCTAATGTCACCTAGTGATTACATGTTCTTATTTATTTAATTTTTTTTGCTTATACACAAATAACCAAATACGTGAACTGTTAAAAATATTATAATTGAGAATATATGTTTTTATTTAAAAATGAATTTGCGTTAAGGAAGTGAAAAAGACCCGAAAAGTGTTGTTTTTAGACTTTTTCGGGCAATTTTTTTAATTTTTCTCTCCGTAAGAACCATCCTCGTAGTTCAAGGAATATTATAAAAAAAGAATTAGCGAAATCGGTTCAATTGTTCTCGAGATTTGCGCTTACCAACACATTTAGCGATTCATTTTTATATAATATATATATATATATATATATATATATATATATATATATATATATATAATGTGTATATTATTTTTGAGGTTTGTTCGCTGGGGAGAATTATTGGTAGTTTTTACGGCATTCTCCAGCGGTCAGTTTATTTGGGTAACATTTAGGAGAAATCCCATTCTGCTTCTCCAGACGGCTGCCCATGTCTTTACCTTCTTTTTTTTCAGTTTGTATTTTATAATAACCTATAATGGATTGAAATTATTTATTGAAGGCCCAGTGGCCGTGAGTGTTAAGTCGTGGGTTCGATTCCCACTATGGTGTGGTGGTTGTTCTTTAGAAAAGAGAAATGGCATCAGCCCTATTCTGGTTAGTAAAGGGTGGTCACTTGTAGATATCCCGTCCTTAAATTCTTAGTTATTAGTAATAGACGTTAAAGTATAAATAAATAAATTATTTTAACATATGGTGCCTTTCAGATGCGCATTGTTATATATATTTATAAACTATTTATATACAAATGTGACCTCGGGTATTTTATTGGCCTACAGGAATCGGCACTTCCCGATTGCGTTATAAAGTCAATCGCATAAGCGGGTTTTCTCCCTTCGGAAGTTGGGTGGAAACACGCTAAACAGGATCATGTGCTTACCTTTTTATGGGAATATTTATTTTCTGTGAAAACTGTTATATTTCATGATTTTATGTGCACCACCAAATTTCTCATTACATTTGAACTCTCGACTGCAGGCTGTGATATATTCCATGTACTCATATTTATTGGATTTATGATCTATGATAATTCATGCTGCTATTTTCTGTTGCTATTGCTATTTTGTAGAATTTTCTATTAATACAGCCAATATAAGTTTTCAAATAGTTTAGGGAATTCCCACAATAGAGGTTAACGTCAGTAGGAGTCTGTGGTCGTTCTATATTTACTTTTAAACGATGGCTTTATCCGCGCTTTAGGTTTTGACACAATTTCTTGTCAATAACAGATATATTGATTGAACTTTGCCAAGCATGAAGTTTGGTTCGGCTTCAGAAATTGATATTCTGTTCTGTATAATTCAGCCATGTGGAACACAACCAATTAAGAAATCGTGACAGTTGTATAAATAATTAACTGATAATTGTAACAATAACAGGACAGTCAATGGACATTTTCAAGAACGCAAAAATAAACTTCAAAAATTACATTATATTTATTTTATTAGATAATACACCACTTTTGGCATCTTGATATGATTAGATAAATTGATCTTCTTAAGTCGCTTCGAGTGGCGATGACATTGAACTTTGCTTGAGTGGTGCACACTCACAGAATGTGTTGAACGGGTTTAAATAGTGGGTTTTATATAGGTATTAATTAATTAATACGGTTTCAAAACACTTCAAACTAGATTTGGAAATACCAAGATTCTTAACGGGATTGGTATTAGCTGTCTGATTATGTGAATAAATTAAATGTGATTTTGGGGGAAAATATAGGGATTCTATAGGGGGAGTGTAGGACTATCTGAAATCTTGTTTTTTTTTGTTTTTTTTTTTAATTTTTCCCAAAATTTCCACAATATTTATATATTACATATATAAATATTTATATATTACAGGGGTCTCCCCATGGTCTAGTGGCTAACGCTTTAGATTCATATGCGGGAGATGGTGGGTTCGATTCCCACCATCTCCCGCACATGAATCTAAAGCAGGAATTTTCCCATCTCACGGCACGTTGATAAAATTCCTCACTGCAACTTGGATGTCGGCGCTAATGGCCTAGACGTCAATGCGCCGTAAAAAAAAAAAAAAAAAAAAAAATATATATATATATATATATATATATATATATATATATATATATATATATATTTATATTTATGTACATTGTGCAAGTAATTTAGAAAAAAGAAGATGTGTAAATTATAGAATAACAAGTAAAGCTAAATGCATATATTGTATATTCACTTTTGATAATAAAAGTTTCTTCTTAAATGTTTAACATTTTAATATGCATACCCCTGAAAGCTTATTGCGTCCGGTGAAATATACCTTGATAACAATTTAATTTAATAAAATGATTAAGTTTATTATTTATCTTCCTAGATGCTGAAAATATGACCTTGATTATCATATGACTGAGAAAAAGAGACCCAGTGGAGATGAGAAGTCATAATATGAAAACACAAAGAAGATAAGTTTATTTTTAGGGCCAGTCTTATTAAATTCGGTGTGGTTTTAAAACACAGTTCTCGTAAAAGGCTGATTTAATTTAACGTGTTGACGTCTCTTGGCCGTGAACGTGGTTTGAATGGAATTTTCTCTTGACATTCTGCCGACTTCTTTAGACAGATATGGATAAAAAACCAGCAACCGACGCCATTCATAAGAAGACTCTGCCATACATATTCAGATCTCTGAAAGTACTGCCATTACGAAGACTACTTATATAAGGATTGTGAAACTTCGTGGCTTTAACTTATTTACCCTTAATATAATAAAGAAGGGAAATAAAAAAAAAACAATGATCCGACTAGACGAAGTTTTCCCAAAATTTATTAGCTTTTATTTCAAAAATTGCATTGAAATCTGTTAAGATTTAGAGGCTGTAGCCTTTTTTGAAACACTATATTTCGTTTCGCCCCACTTCGCGACGTAATACTGACGGCCACCAGACCTCCAGGCCCAATCACAGAGCACAAACACGTTTCTCCCAGACCCACCCAAAACAAAAACCCGCCCAGAAGGCTCAAGAGACATTGGCCTCGGGACCAACTAAACGAATAAAGGGGAAAAAAAATATTCACTTCAAATCTCAATGCAGAGAGTTTGGCCTCAAGGTTTGGACTGTACGGGCCTAGCACACACACGACAAGTTAATAAACCTCAAGGCATTGACTGCACAGTTTCGCCACAAGTTTTGGACTGTACGGGTCTAGCAAACACACGACAAGTTAATAACCCTCAAGGCATTGACTGCACAGTTTTGCCTCAAGGTTTGGGCTGTACGGGCCTAGCACACACACGATAAGTTAATAACCCTCAAGGAATTGACTGCACAGTTTTGCCTCAAGGTTTGGGCTGTACGGGCCTAGCACACACACAATAAGTTAATAACCCTCAAGGCATTGACTGCACAGTTTCGCCTCAAGCTTAGGACTGTAAGGGTCTAGCAAACACTAGATAAGTTAACAAACCTTAAGGCAGGGACTTCACAGTCCAGTTATAGTAAATCCACTGTATGTGAAGCAAATGTTCTCTTGTCCACACACGTCAGGCCTGGCCTGCACAATCCTGGCCTCTTTGATATGTACAGTAATCTATTAGACTTTACATTCTCTTCGATGGACTGTACAGTTCAATTCTGATCTCAAGGCAGTCTGAAAAACGGTGAGGAATATCTCAAGATTTAGAGTGTGCAGTCCAATCTTAAATTAAATAGTGAAATACGTATCTCCGATACCTCAAGCAATGTTTTGTCCGTTTGAGGCGGACCTATCGAAACAAACGCTTGAACCAAAATCCGGGGTGAAACACAAATAGCTCCTGGAAGTACTTTCTGTGAATTGACTTCTACGTGAGTTTTTACCGCGTGACACTTTAATCATCGTTATTTTCTTGATCTATGAGTTCTGATGTATGAAATTTTCTGTTCGGCACTTTTGGATTGCGTCAGTTGGTCAACCCCATAAGCGTTTTCCCTCCCTATGCTGGGAGGGAGGCAAGGCGCTGGAAGGGAGTGGAACAGACCAATAAGTGCTTATGTGTTTGTTATGCTGTTCAATACGTATCTAGAACTAGACGCAATTAAGTCTCCTGGTAGTGTTGTGAAACTTAATCCGACTTAACTAAGCCGTGTCCTAGAATACTAAACAGAAATTCAAGATGTAACAAAGTGTGCAATCACCAATGCAGCGGTTACACTTCGAAATTAAATAAACAAAAACAGCATCCTTTATGTGCAATTAAGCTGGTCGGATTCAATTAGCAACACTTAAGACTCTAATAGAAATGCATTAATGTTCTAGTTGTGCACCAAAGCACACCAAACACTAGACAATTGTGTTCCATGCAATTACAAGCCATACTAGAGTAGTTTGAAATTAGTTACTACCATATTTCTTATTGGGTTACACAATACAGAAAATTATTCGCTTCAATACACTTAATTACTAAGGGTGTTGTAAAAAGATTGCCACACCACCATTTTTTATATGGTATGATGTGGAAGTAATATTTTTGTAGTGCTGGATAAATAAGTGGACTGTATGAATAATGAGTTGATAATTTATATTTATTGAGTACAATATGATGAGTGGGGGGAAAATTGCCAAAATCAGAAACAAATGGTGGTTAATGGATTAATGAAATTTTGAAAGTTGTGGGATTGATGACGTTGAAATGATGATGAGCTGATGAAGTGGTGATGAAGATGGGCTGCTGGAGATCCATGAAATTAGGTATATTAAATAGGTACCTGGTGACTGTTGCCTTGTGAGATTAAAATATGGTACTTCAAGCTGAGTACTGCATTTCTCTCTGTGGCTTCATCTTCGGTCAGTTGGTGTCTTCTTCACCTCCATAGCCCGGTGGTTAGCTGACTTACTCGGTCATTTCTTTGGAAAAAGGATGGTCAAAAAAAGGCTTCATGCGCAATGAGAGCGGGTGGACTACTTGACTGTCCCGACTTGACCGGGGGGTCGTTCGCCTAGTTGTGGTAGGTGGCGCCACCGTTGGCAGAGTTCAAAAGAAGAAAGCATCTTTAGGGTGGCAACCCTAAACAGGTGTGTTACCTCTTTGGAGGCAATCGATTCTGAAGATGAGTTAAATGCAGATAAAATGGAAAAAAAGTCCGACTCGCAGGGACCGTGTCATCTTAGCGCGGTTCCGTTCATATCCATAGTATCTATTAGCAAAGTAGTAGACACAGTTATTGCTAAGTTTTGATCTTTCGTGAAAAATATATAATGACATTTCAATGAGAAGAAAGATTTAAGACACCAAAACAGTAAACGGATAGTATTTTAAGCGGAAATGACTCCCACCACCTTCCCTACGCTTGCCATGGGAAACTCTATTACTAATACGTTTCTCATTTCTCTTCCGGATTGCGTCATGAGGTCAACCCCATAAGCGGGTTTCCTCCCTATGGAGGGATGAAATATATATTATGACATTTCAATGAGAAGGAAGATTTAAGACACCAAAACAGGAAACGGATAGTATTTTAAGCGGAAATGACTCCAACCACCTTCCCTACGCTTGCCATGGGAAACTCTATTACTAATACGTTTCTCATTTCTCTTCCGGATTGCGTCATGAGGTCAACCCCATAAGCGGGTTTCCTCCCTATGGAGGGATGAAATATATATTATGACAGTTCAATGAGAAGGAAGATTTAAGACACCAAAACAGGAAACGGATAGTATTTTAAGCGGAAATGACTCCCACCACCTTCCCTACGCTTGCCATGGGAAACTCTATGACTAATATCGGAGGTCCGGTGAGTCCAGGTGTCATGAAACCACAAAAACGTGATCACCACGAAAATGAACATGCCACAATTAACGAAAGTTAGATATCCACAAACTCTATTACCAATACGTTTCTCATTTCTCTTCCGGATTGCGTCATGAGGTCAACTCCATAAGCGGATTTCCTCCCTATGGAGGGATGAGATGATAATATAATTCATATACAAACATGCTGCTTGCAATAACGATCATGCTTGCAGTTATTAGAAAAATAAGCTTATTTTTTTTTCATGCACAAACTCCAAAATAAATCATTTTTTCTTGCATCTTTGTTCACTAAATACAATAGACATAAATATTAATAAAACTTGTGTTCCTCTGCATGCTTGTGATAAAATTATTATTAGAAATATGAGCATGTGTCATGTCGCCGCTAACGAGAGGCTTTTATTAATTTCTACTTTTTGAATTGTTATTGCTGTTAAACCCTGGATTGACACTGCCTTTGACATCTACGTTAATGACCCCGTGGGGAAATTTTAAAATATATAAAATAATTAATTTTCAATTATTTCTTTTGCTTTTTTATACAACAGCAACGTATAGAACAGGTACATCAAGAAATAAATTCAAACAGGAATAATTATCCTGAAAAAATATTACTAAACTGAAAATATTTTTTACGAACAATAAACTCGAATGATCAAAAGCCATAAAAAATAGGAACTTTAGAAAAATACAATGTTCTGTCCAATTGAGACTGGTTAACATTTAACACATTTTGGTGATCGGCGTGAATGGCCCTTCTAAGCACAGAAGGCCCTTGCACAGAAGGGACCGTGCGTTTTCGTCTTCCTAAATGTTTTCTGTTACAAAATAAACTTTTCACGGGTTTGTCCAAGTTAACGAAAGATGTTGAAGGTCCATCAGGACTTGATTCATCTTCCGAAACAACAAGCATCAGTGTATTCAGTGGTTTTGGTATGTTCTCCAGTTGGGCACTAACTGTCACATAAGCTTTCACTAGTTGGTAGACCAAATCAAAGATAAAATCTTTTCTGGACACTTTTCAGGCCATTTTGTCACCTGGAAAGCCGCAACATGAAAGTAATCGACCCGTGAAGATTTAACAGATGAGCGAAAAAGACATTCGTTAACTACACCGTGGGGTAAGAAATACCCCATACACAACCCGCGACCTTCTCATGCAGCGATTAGCAGACAACTGGCGTTGTTTATTTTAGGTTATACCAGATAATACACTTTTAGGAAGAAGGAGGGAGTCTCTGTGATTTACAGAAATTTAGAAACACGCCATAGAACAAAGTGTGGGGTATTTTTCACCCCACGGTGTCAATCCAGGTTTAAAAGAGATACTTGTGAACATTAAGAGTGCAGGAGACCCGGTGTCCGTGAGTGTTAAGGCATGAGCACTTAACACTCCCTGCGAAGGGTCGAGGGTTCGATTCCCACTAGGGGTGGTGGCTTATTTTCTTTAGAGAAAAGAAAAGGAATCAGCCCTATCCTGGCAAGAGAAGGGTGGTAACCTATAGATAACCCGTCCTAAAATCCTTAGTTAATAATAATTGCCGTTAAAATTTGTATAATTATTAAGAGTGCATTAGTCTGAAAGTAAATATAATTCGTCGAAAAAATTGAAGTTTTACTACCAAAAACAAGCTTCTTTCAAATGACCTTTCAGATCAGCACGTCTGGAACGGAGTTAGATTGAAATGTGTGGTTGGTGGCGTTGAACTACATTTTTTGTCTAGTTTCACCCCATTGAGTACTGTTAGTACCTTTCAATACACCCTGCATAGTTTTTTGTCTAGTTTCACCCCATTGAGTACTGTTAGTACCTTTCAATACACCCTGCATAGTTTTTTGTCTAGTTTCACCCCATTGAGTACTGTTAGTACCTTTCAATACACCCTGCATAGTTTTTTGTGTAGTTTCACCCCATTGAGTACTGTTAGTACCTTTCAATACATCCTGCATAGTTTTTTGTCTAGTTTCACCCCATTGAGTACTGTTAGTACCTTTCAATACACCCTGCATAGTTTTTTTTCTAGTTTCACCCCATTGAGTACCGTTAGTACCTTTCAATACACCCTGCATAGTTTTTTGTGTAGTTTCACCCCATTGAGTACTGTTAGTACCTTTCAATACACCCTGCATAGTTTTTTGTCTAGTTTCACCTCATTGAGTACTGTTAGTACCTTTCAATACACCCTGCATAGTTTTTTGTCTAGTTTCACCCCATTGAGTACCGTTAGTACCTTTCAATACACCCTGCATAGTTTTTTGTGTAGTTTCACCCCATTGAGTACTGTTAGTACCTTTCAATACACCCTGCATAGTTTTTTGTCTAGTTTCACCTCATTGGGTACTGTTAGTACCTTTCAATACACCCTGCATAGTTTTTTGTCTAGTTTCACCCCATTGAGTACCGTTAGTACCTTTCAATACACCCTGCATAGTTTTTTGTGTAGTTTCACCCCATTGAGTACTGTTAGTACCTTTCAATACACCCTGCATAGTTTTTTGTCTAGTTTCACCTCATTGAGTACTGTTAGTACCTTTCAATACACCCTGCATAGTTTTTTGTCTAGTTTCACCCCATTGAGTACTGTTAGTACCTTTCAATAGTTTTTAGTACGTAAATGCATTGTAATGTAATTCGTTCTACGTCCACATTTAGTTATTTTGTTGCATTTTTGGCTTCTCTGTTTGAGTCAGATTTTCCAGGAAAAATCACCTGTCCAGTGGTCACGTGTATATTATGCCCTCGTAGTTTTTGCATCTGTTCTAGAATTCCTGTATACCCTTCATCTTCTCTTAACCACCAACCTATTATTGTCTTCGACGTTATCTGACCATTTCAGTCCCGATCATCCATTTAATCGTTTTTCACCTTACCAATCATCATCTGCTTAGTTAGCTTCTTTTTTTTTTTTTTTTTTTTTTTTTTTTTTTTTTCTCTCTTAAGGCGTACCAACCTTTTAGGATATTAACGCCACGGATGTTAAATAAAGTTTGGAATTTTATTTTATAAATGTATGCTTGTAATAGCTGTTATTAAGACTTTATGTTATTATTTATTATTATCTTCAAAATGATATATTATTGAATATTAGAATTTGTAAGCTTATGTTACTTAATTAAAATATCAGTTGAGAGTTAATTTAACTACCTTGAGCAATGATTTCTGTTTGTTGCACATAGCCAGGTATTGGTATACTTATACCCCGGACCATGTGCCACAACAATCATAGTTTATTTAGGAGTTGTGTGCATTCTAAAAAATTAAATACATTTTAATAGTTAGCCTTTCTCCTGGTGTTCTTTAAATGTAGTGAGTTTTTCATTTTTGATGATTTTTAGAATATTAGGGAAGCGAAAAATCAATCGTATCGCCACTTCTCCACTGCCCATCTTTTTAGATCTTCTGTCCTCATATCACCGATCGCAGTATGATAATTTTTTCCGTCAGCTGCTGGTTTTGATTTACTTATCTTATTCTCAATAAAATATTTCTTTATACTATATAATATTTTAATGATTTACGGTAGGTAGTAATTAGTATGAATTTTAAGAAGCATGGATTTCCAAACAAAAACAAATAAATTTAAAATTCCAAATATTTTAATATTGCTCAATAATTTAAAAAATCTATAAAATAAACAACTCGTCCAATGTTCAAGACATGGTTTAACATTTTTTTTTTTTTTAAATCGCAGTTCTTAAAAACGATAACTATTTCTATTATCAGTAATTATAGCTACTGTCTATTATCACAAGCCGTGACTGATTAGAAATTAATATTTGTTTACCCTTCTCAGCACATATTCTACTTTTATTTTATTTGTATTAAATCATTGTTTATTAAAGAAAAAGAAAAATATTGCTTCTTTTTTTATTAATAATATGAGATGTTTAGTATTTTGATGATGCAATTATATATAATCAACAGTCATATATGTTTTAATTTTTATCGAAAATTGTCTTATGAAACCTGACATATTTTTCGAAATATAAATATTGGGGGAAACTTATTGTTTTTATTTAAATAGCAGATCTTGTCCATGAATAAGTTAAAAAACGCTGGTATGTTACTATAACATACCTATTTTAGTGACATCGACAGTTTATTTAAAGAACATTTGTATATTTCAGAAAGACTTCTATTCATTAACATTGTTCTTCCAAAAACCTCCAAAAATATCAGTTTTTTTTTAAATTTCTACATGATAATACATTTTTTAACCATTTCCATATAATATATTAACTTTTACACACACAAAAAAAACACTTTTACACGTAAATAAAAAGTCCGACTCGCAGGAACTGCGTCATCTTAGCGCGGTTCCAGTTTTTTTTTTTTTTTTTTTTTTTTTTTTTTTTTTTTTTTTTTTTTTTTTTTTTTTCTTTTTTTTTTCTCTTAAGGCATACCAACCTTTTAGGATATTAACGCCACAGATGTTAAATAAAGTTTAGAATTTTATTTTATAAATGTATGCTTGTAATAGCTGTTATTAAGACTTTATGTTATTATTTATTATTGTCTTCAAAATGATATATTATTGAATATTAGAATTTGTAAGCTAATGTTACTTAATTAAAATATCAGTTGAGAGTTAATTTAACTACCTTGAGCAATGATTTCTGTTTGTTGCACATAGCCAGGTTTTGGTATACTTATACCCCGGACCATGTGCCACAACAATCATAGTTTATTTAGGAGTTGTGTGCATTCTAAAAAAATAAATACATTTTAATAGTTAGCCTTTCTCCTGGTGTTCTTTAAATGTAGTGAGTTTTTCATTTTTGATGATTTTTAGAATATTAGGGAAGCGAAAAATCAATCGTATCGCCACTTCTCCACTGCCCATCTTTTTAGATCTTCTGTCCTCATATCACCGATCGCAGTATGATAATTTTTTCCGTCAGCTGCTGGTTTTGATTTACTTATCTTATTCTCAATAAAAATCTTTCTTTATACTATATAATATTTTAATGATTTACGGTAGGTAGTAATTAGTATGAATTTTAAGAAGCATGGATTTCCAAACAAAAACAAATAAATTTAAAATTCCAAATATTTTAATATTGCTCAATAACTTAAAAAATCTATAAAATAAACAACTCGTCCAATGTTCAAGACATGGTTTAACATTTTTTTTTTTTTAAATCGCAGTTCTTAAAAACGATAACTATTTCTATTATCAGTAATTATAGCTACTGTCTGTTATCACAAGCCGTGACTGATTAGAAATTAATGTTTGTTTACCCTTCTCAGCACATATTCTACTTTTATTTTATTTGTATTAAATCATTGTTTATTAAAGAAAAAGAAAAATATTGCTTCCTTTTTTATTAATAATATGAGATGTTTAGTATTTTGATGATGCAATTATATATAATCAACAGTCATATATGTTTTAATTTTTATCGAAAATTGTCTTATGGAACCTGACATATTTTTCGAAATATAAATATTAGGGGAAACTTTTTGTTTTTATTTAAATACCAGATCTTGTCCATGAATAAGTTAAAAAACGCTAGTATGTTACTATAAAATACCTATTTTTTCTGGCGTTAATGACCCCTACGGTTGAAACGCCTTAAATTCAACCAACAAAAAAAAAAAAAATACCTATTTTAGTGAAATCGACAGTTTATTTAAAGAACATTTGTATATTTCAGAAATATCTCATTCTTATATTTCAGAAAGACTTCTATTCATTGACATTGTTCTTCCAAAAACCACCAAAAATATCAGTTTTTTTTTTTAAATTTCTACATGATAATACATTTTTTAACCATTTCTATATAATTTAATAACTTTTGCACACAACAAAAAAAAAACAAAAAAAAACCACTTTTATACGTAAATAAAAAACGGGGATGCAGCCCTTTGGCATATAATTTATTCCCGCATTAGTGCCTTTTTATAAAAGCAAAATTTCCGTTTATATCATTGGAAACAATCCTAAATATTTTCGAGATACATATTAAAACAAAAATATTTGGTAGTGACGTTTAAGGGTAATTTCACCCCTACTGGTGCTAATCGACGAATTAGCGCTAGAAAAAATGTGTGCTTAATATTTTTTTAAGTACTACAACTAATCACAAAAAGAAAAAAAAAATCTCTTAGGTAGACCTGAGGTTGTTTGCTTGTTAGAGTTGGCTTTTCTTTGAGATTTTTGTAGGGTTTTACATTTTTTTTACAAATTAAACAATGATAAGCAGCAATTAGAAGCTATCCAAATGACACTAGGGTTGAGAACGTAATAGGCACGTGTTAAGCTGTCGCAAATCCTGCAAGTTGTTATAAAAAAAAAAATTGTTCCAATATTTTATGAATTTATTGTCATTTACTATAATATATTTACCTCGAAATTTTCAATAATATTTGAGCAGTATGTTGTATGAGAACTGGGCTGCTGCAGAGATGGGCATAATTTTATTTATAAATAAAAATACGAATTTATTCGTACTTCATATATTTGTAAATACGAATATAAATAAATTCGTATTCATAAGTGTGAATACGAATTTATTTTTATTCACATATATTAAATATAAAAATACAAATAAACTTTTATTCGCAAATTTTCCTGCGGATACAAATAAATTCACAAAAAAAGTTGTACATAATCACAAAAAATGTGAATATTTACAAAAAATCAAGTGATTGAAAAAAAAAATCACATTGAAATGTACGAATACAAATTTATTCACATTATAATTTGTGAATAAAAATGTATTCACAATAAAATTCGCAAATAAATTATTAATTTATTCGTATTAAGACGATATTACGAAAGTTATTAAAGGTGATTTTTTTTTTAATGGAGGTACAGATGACAAACTGTGTCCCAGCAGCATGGCTGGTGGTCCCGCGGCGGACTCGGCGTAAAAAAAAAATCTAGGCGCTAATAACCTAGACGTTAAACGCCTTAAAAAAAAAAAAATCACCTTCAATAACGTTTGTAATATCATCTTAATACGAATAACTTCATAATTTATTTGCGAATTTTATTGTGAATAAATTTTTATTCACAAATCATACTGTGAATAAATTGGTTTTCGTATATTTCAATGTGATTTTTTTGTAATCACTTGATTTTTTGTAAATATTTTTATTTTTTGTGATTATTTACAATTTTTTCTGTGAATTTATTTGTATTCGCAGGAAAATTTGCGAATATAATTTTATTTGTATTTTTATATTTAATATATGTGAATACAAATAAATTCGTATTCACACTTATGAATACGAATTTATTTATGTTCGTATTCACAAATATATGAAGTACGAATAAATTCGTATTTTTATTTATAAATAAAATTATGCCCATCTCTGGGTTACCGGAAGTGGTTGTTGTTTTAACGGCTTACGAATTACAAAGCTTGAACTTCATTTCGCTTTAGAATAGTGTGCTTTGTTTAGGAGAAATGCTTTGTTAAGTCCTTTAAAGGTTTGCTTGAACAAAGCCCCGTCAAGTCCTCCCTTCCCCCGTCCCTAACCCTTCAGTGCGTCCGTTTCTATGACTGTTTTGTACGAATTTATAGTGTTCAAGTGTCAAGGCTGTTGCGTGCATTGTATACAAAGTACTTCTGTTGGAGGGGGGTGTTTGAATGAATTATTAAATTTTGTTGCAATGTCAGTCTTGACAAGAAATAATGTCCCAACTTTTAGCTGGATAGAATTTCCTTGTAATAAGCCACAGAGAGAAGTGTCAAATCATTTTTATTTTTTAGCATTTTCTGAAGAATATGTACACAGATAGATATAAATGTTATAAGAAAGAATGGAACTCCAGCTATAGAAGCTGCCGGAGAGAAGAAGTAGTCCTTACAAGACTTAGAATAGGACATACACTAATAACTCACACTTACTTAATGACAAAACAAGACATACCACTATGTACAGAATGCAATAAGACATTAACAGTAAAACACTTACTAACAGACTGCAGGAAACGTGAAAACATCAACATGCCACACGATATGTACGAACTTTTGACAGATGGTAGCCCACACATATCTATTATTTTAGACTTTGTAAAACACATAAAAATTTAAGACGGAATATAGCAAAAACGAAAAATTTTAAATATGTTAAAATTAATTTTATAATTAAATTTTATTTGTACAAAATAAAGGGAAAATATTTATTTTATTAAAAATAATTTATTACTTATCGGTTTTTTATTTTATAGTTGACCTTTATGTTTGGTATTTTTATTATTCTATTTTTTCTCTTTTTGCCTTTCTTTTTTTTTGTCTTGTATAGTTGATAGATTCAGTTTCTTACTTTTTTATTTAAATGTTTTATTTTTGATGTGCTAGAACTTTTATGTTGTTTGCAATCTACGTGTTTATAGAGCTAATCGCCCAGTTGCTAGCTCTAAAACCATATATATATATATATATATATATATATATATATATATATATATATATATATATATATATGTATATATATATTTCTTTATTGATTATTACATCCTGTATATAAATACATCTGGTAATATGATATATGACACAATATGAAAGTTCTGTGCTCAAGGCCTCCCAACTTCATCCTCGATTAACGCCAGAAAGACGCTCAGATGACGTTGAAAGGGCCTACACAAGCTCCCTTCTGCTCCGACCAGTGGCTGGAGTCGAAGAGAGATCGGCGTGTCACAGAAAATTGTCGCACTTGAACAAAGAGAAAGCCATTGCTAACACTTCACTCGATCACTGCAGCAGATCTCTAGGTCAATGTCTTTTGAGTCGCCTCGGTGGAGAGAGTGGGTGGGTGACACTTGATAGGGAGAGGACTTCAGGATTTTGATGAGTGGAAAGTTTAGGATGGAAACGTTGGAATCTGGATAATACAACATCATTAACGAGTGGGATATTGAGGTCTTTATGGAGGTTAAGGTTGGAAACGTAGAAGGGAGCATCAACTATCGAACATTAACGAGTGGGATATTGAGGTCTTTATGGAGGTTGAGGTTGGAAACGTAGAAGGGAGCATCAACTATCGAACATTAACGAGTGGGATATTGTGGTCTTTATGGAGGTTGAGGTTGGAAACGTAGAAGGGAGCATCAACTATCGAACATTAACGAGTGGGGTATTGAGGTCTTTATGGAGGTTAAGGTTGGAAACGTAGAAGGGAGCATCAACTATCGAACATTAACGAGTGGGATATTGAGGTCTTTATGGAGGTTGAGGTTGGAAACGTCGAAGGGAGCATCAACTATCGAACATTAACGAGTGGGATATTGAGGTCTTTATGGAGGTTGAGGTTGGAAACGTAGAAGGGAGCATCAACTATCGAACATTAACGAGTGGGATATTGAGGTCTTTATGGAGGTTGAGGCTGGAAACGTAGAAGGGACATCGACTATCGAACATTAACGAGTGGGATATTGAGGTCTTTATGGAGGTTGAGGTTGGAAACGTAGAAGGGAGCATCAACTATCGAACATTAACGAGTGGGATATTGAGGTCTTTATGGAGGTTGAGGTTGGAAACGTAGAAGGGAGCATCAACTATCGAACATTAACGAGTGGGATATTGAGGTCTTTATGGAGGTTGAGGTTGGAAACGTAGAAGGGACATCGACTATCGAACATTAACGAGTGGGATATTGAGGTCTTTATGTAGGTTGAGGTTGGAAACGTAGAAGGGAGCATCAACTATTGTTAAAACCATATAAATAAATAAATATAAATTTTAACGAAAGTCACTTTTGGAATCTACATGTACGCTGTCGTGGTCAATCTGTCTGTTAGCATGATAGCAGTCACAATTCCCCCCCCCCCCCCCCATAAAACTCGGTATATAGCTATCCCATAACGAATTGCTCGATTTCTATGACCAGTAAAAGGCCATCAAAATCGCTAAATTTGAAGAGGGGATTTACTCCTGACCTCTATAATCAATATTGACCTAATGGTCTTAATTTTTGTCGTATTGAATTGAAACTCGATATATATCAAGCTCAACCAAAATGTTACATGTCTCCAAAAAAATAAACTAAATCGGTCCATTAGGAGTGGGCATTTAACAAATGTTGTAAAAAAAAATGGGTTTGGACCTACAACAGAATTAAATAAAAACATACTAATTAGGTATGTAAGTTGTTCATTACATAAGTAAAATAGCATAAGAAATCATTTTATAGGAGAGTAGGGGAAACTGAATAATCGGGATTTAAGTAACCATTGATGATTGATCAATCATATTTATCCATGACTAATGACTAACAACTAACTCCTTCTATATCAATGATTTATGATTAATGATTAGTGATTAAAAGAGGCTTTGACTAATGAATAATGATTGATGACATCGTAAACAAAGTGGTGATTAAATACTAAAAACTAGATTTATGATTAACTTCATTATATTTCGAAATAATTATCACAAAAAAAGGTTTTGACTGATATTTTTAGTGTTGAGCGTAAAAATAATCATAATTACACCATCAAATTTTTAGAGCACAAGGCTCAACATTTTTCTCGTTCAGTGTTCTGAAGAATTCCATCTATTGAACAGTTTGTTCAGAACTGCTTCATAAAGGAATTCCAATACCCAATGTAAATGTGTAAAAAAGTTGGTATTAGCATAATACCGAAAGTATTTACAACGTTAATCATGTCAATCATTAGTACAGCCTGTCAATGATTAAAGACTAACGAATAGATTGATGACTAATTTCACATATGAGTAATGCATAATATGACCTATGACTAATTATTAACGAAAATAATTGAATTGTGACTAATCCTGATAATATTTCATCCTATGATTGATTAGTCATTTAATTAAAATGTAATCGATTTGTCAATCGTTTAGTTGATTTGTGCTCTACTCTGTTTTATAGATTAATCTATAAAATATACTTAAACTAAAGTTTAAGTTACAATGTCCAGGAAATACCAAAACTGACCAACTTTGTGAGGACGTGCTTAGCTTAAGTAGCTCTTCGTGGCGGACTTTTTTTTTTTTTTTTTTTTTTAGAAGATCAATTTAGTTTCGGAATAGCTTAGATGAAAGCCGGCAAAAACTACAAGATAGAGCTCAGACTCCCTAGACCTCAGGCTACCCACAAAAAGGGATCCTTTGATGGCCTAAATTTGCCAAGTAGGGCGTGGATAAAATATCTTTTCCACCAATACAATATCGGACTAAACCCTTTCCCCACACCCTCTCATTACCCCTACAAACACTAGGGGTGCATTGGCCTCTGCAAAAACCATATTGGTTATTTGATAAGAATTTAATATAGGTAAACTTTTCATAATAATTATTTCTAATCAGGTATAGTATAGTAAAGGCAATTATTTGTTCAAATATTTAAATCTTCATTAGAGATTTTATGGATGTAATGTTAGAGAGTTGTATCTCCTAATAACATATGTACGAATGTATATATATATATATATATATATATATATATATATATATATATATATTTCAATACAGGTTATTTATTTATTTACTTAATAATAGTTCACAACCTGGTGATTTTCTCTTTAAGTCAATGAGCGAACAAAGCTAACAATTGTACAGAACCAAACAAACATTACATACACATTTTTTTTTTTTTTTTTCTTTTTTTATTATTTGCTTATTTGAAATCTGTACATAAATCATTTAACACAATTGTCAAGTTTGTTGACACAGATATTACATAAAAGTTGATTATAACGGTAAAATTAAAACAAAATAAAAATAATGAAGTATTTGGAAGAAGCCAACCATTGTTGGTAGGTGGGTAAACAAATGAATTAATGATCACAATGGGATCAGCTATGTTAGTTTATCTCGGGGCCACTGTCTTTTAAGCCGCCTGGGAGGATTGTTTGGAAGGGATTGAGAAGATAAGGATAGACCGTCTGGATTAGGATGGTTGGACAATTTGGAGTGGAACATTTGGAAACGGGTTTTAGCAAGGTCAAGGACAAATGGAATGTTAAGGTCATTGTGTAAGGTTTTGTTGGACACATAGAAAGGGGCATTTACAATTTTGCGGAGGACTTTTGACTGGAATGCCTGTATTCTGTTGATGTTGGATGGTTTTGCAGTACCCCAGAGTTCAAGTCCGTATGTCCATATAGGTCGAATGAATGTTTTGTATATTGTAAGTTTGTTCAGTATCGTTAACTTAGACGAGGGTCCAAGAAGTCGTCTAAGTAATCCGTATCTTTGTTCAGTTCTTGTCTTTTTAGTCTCCTGTGAGGGCTCCATGTCAGTCTTACATACAAATAGAAAAAAAAACAAACAACTATACATAATTGGGAATATAATTTATAAAATAGTAATGTATCGCAAAAACAAAACAAAAAAATAAAGAAACAATATTTAAACATTAAAAATGAAAAATAAAAATAAATAGAAATTTTAGTGGTAAAAACATGTTAATGTTGAATAAAGTATAGCTAGTGTTGTAAAAGAGCGCGCCTTTAAGGATAGATGGAGAAAAGCTCGAGCTCTCAGAGCTTGGACAGGGCTCGATAGAAGGCGAGAGCCTTGAAGGCTCGGCTCGGTAGAAGGCTCGAGCCTTGAAGGCTCGGCTTGGTAGAAGGCTCGAGCCTTGAAGGCTCGGCTCGGTAGAAGGCTCGAGCCTTGAAGGCTCGGCTTGGTAGAAGGCTCGAGCCTTGAAGGCTCGGCTCGGTAGAAGGCTCGAGCCTTGAAGGCTCGGCTTGGTAGAAGGCTCGGCTCGGTAGAAGGCTCGGCTTGGTAGAAGGCTCGAGCCTTGAAGGCTCGGCTAGGTAGAAGGCTCGGCTTGGTAGAAGGCTCGAGCCTTGAAGGCTCGCCTCGGGAGAAGGCTCGAGCCTTGAAGGCTCGGCTCGGTAGAAGGCGCGAGCCTTGAAGGCTCGCCTCGGGAGAAGGCGCATGCTTTGAAGCCTTTTACTTTTCATTTCCAAAATGGCGGACGGCGGGCAAACAGCTGTTTCATGAAATATACTTTACTAGATTCGTCCAAAATTGTTTCCGCCACACTAAAATTATTCGCTAGCAATTAAATTCATCATGACATCGATAAACTAGATTATATGGGTCACTAATCGGTTAAAAATAGTAACTTTTTCTAAAAAATAAATTCTGTTAGACGGTGATGGCAACACTGTCATACTTCTTAACTGTATGACACTGTCATAATTTTATCTCCCTTAAATAATAAAAGTCCATACAATTTTTCATTCAGATTTTAATCCATAAGAATACAGAATTTAAAAAATCAGCTAATTGAAGCACTTTATTTTGCGTAATCATTAACGTGATAAACTGAACTCTGTTGAATTTTAATAAATATGATTTTATTTTGCTATAAACGAAGCAAAATAAGAATTATCAGAGATAACAGCTAAATTACCTCCCTTTGTAAATAAAGATGACGTTAAAAATTTAAATTTATTATTGTTAGATAAATGGTGAGATATGTCACCAAAAAATAGATATTAATAAAATTTAATAATTAAAGAGTAAGTAGTTATTGTATATAGATAATCTAGTAAAGCACTAGAAAGGGTTTGACTATAACCGTGCTTGCCGAAGCTCTACCTTCCCAAGGCTCCAAAGCAGAGCATTCAAGGCTCGAGAGAGAGAACCTTGCCGAACCTTCAGGGCTTCATAAGGTTAGGATGGAGCCTCACTCCCGAGCCTTCATCGAGCCCTCAGAGTTCGGGCTGTAGAGGCTAGGTTCGAGGTTCAGGCCTCAAGCCTCTAGTCAGGGCTCGCTTTTAACAACACTAAGTATAGCGTATTAAAACAAAATTCTTTTTAAGTTTAAATATTTTAGCATATTATCAGTTGTGTGAATTGTTCTGTGTGAGGAATTTGTGTAAATCATGTGGTAAGTAGGTGTTTAAGTCTGTAAGTAGGTGTTTAATTGTTAGTGAAACGTTGCAGAGTCCACAGTTTGGTTTGCCCTGTTTTGTCATTAAATATGAATGTGTCACGCGTGATTGTCCAATACAAAGACTATTAAGCATGAATTCTTCTCGCCTTACAGTTTGAAGGCTTCTATCGAAGGCACAATCTCTCGTAACATGTTGTCTGGTCTGTATGTACAATCCGTTTGCCACTTGTTGATTATGCGTCCTTTGATAACATTATGTACGTCTTGTCTAGTCATGACATTAATATATTCTGTTTAATTAATTTAAATGTCCCTTCTGGTGTGATAATTTGCCCTTATAGTCCAAGAGCTGAACCGTACGTTTCATGAAGTGTTTTATGCACCCTGAAATTTTGCTATAATGTTCCTCTTGGGTCGAAAAAAAGATAAATATTTGTCGGCTAGACTTACCGTGGAACACCAGGTACTACTACGCATAGGGGAATAGAAAAAACAGTATTGCCGAAAAACTTTATTCAGAAGCCAACTATGTTAATGTAACATTAAGACAATTTTACAATGAATAATAAAAAATGCAGGCAATTTTAAGGGGGGATAACATGTAAAAAACTTAAAACTAAATAAAAAAATTGGTTTAGTCTAATATTAAATGAGGGTTTTATTCACGCTGCCATTTAAACAGGGAAAGCTGTACAAGATCATGTGAGCAAGAACCATTGAAAGCGCAGAGAACATCCACAACTGCGCGGGGTTCTCACTTACTCTTACGGTTCCACGCAGAGTATTGCAGTCTATCATAGGCAACATTTATTTTCATGTTTACTGATAATTAAACCCCTCTAGAGTGTCAGCCCTTTTGTAATTATTTTTAATTATATTTGTTGAATTATCCTGTTCAAATCGCAGCGTGAAAAAGCACTTCATTTAATATTAAAAATAAAAACTAGGTACTTTTTCTTATTTTAATTTATATGTTAACCCTCTTAATTTGCATTCTTGTTTACATTAATGAAAGTTCGCTTCTGAATAAAACACTATTTTTGGGTAATTCTAGCCAACACATATTTACCTTATTATCTAACCAAGAGGTATATTATAGAAAAATTTCAAGGTGCATAAAGCACTTCATGAAAAGTGCATTACCAGCTCTACGACTATTCTTCCATGACAAATGACATTGAAACTTCGTGCATGAAGTTACCTTGACATAGAACTTATGTTGTGTGTTCTATATGAGATAGAGTGTTCGAATAAATCCACAGAGGCAGTGATTATTTGGCGTAGAGAGCTTTGACTCTTAACTAGAGGACTGTGTTATGTCCGCGGAGGCTGTTTGCATCCCTAACACAAAAGAGGACTTTGCTAACTTGGTCGGTAGAGGATGCCGGGCTACCCCACACCATCACCCTAACAACAATGACCCGTTCTCACTGCTCGGGGCAGGAAATACTCAATTTAATAAACGGGAGTTCTAAATTTCCTTGCAGCGAAGTTCGGAGGAAACTTGATGGTGATGTCGAATGTATGACGATACACACACACACACAACAAATATATATATATATATATATATATATATATATATATATATATATATATATATATATATATATATATATATATAGGAGAGCAAGGTAGATGACTGTATGTCATATTTGACTGTTTTTCTTACACCTTTTTTTTAGCATAAATATGCTTTAGCGATAACTAAACTGAAAAAAAAAATCGTTACAAAAAAGTGTCCGCTGCTGTGCTCGCGTGCGCGGTGGCCATGTACGAAAAAGAAGACTGTATCTTTTACAGTACATTACATAGGTTTGTCGGGTGGACCTAAAGCATATTTATGTTCCTGAATTTGAGCAGCAGGTTCTAAACGACATTTTTTTTTTTTTTTTTTTTTTTTTTTTTTTTTTTTTTGAAAAAAAAAATGAATGAAAAGTTTTATTCTTATTCCGGGACAGAAGTCCCATAGGAATAATTTTGAAATTACAAAGTAATTTTGAATTTTACGTATAAACTTATAAATGCTATCAGTATCAATATATAGTGTACAGCTTCAATATAGACTAGGTGTTGGGTAAAACTTGGAGGGATAGAAGGTGGTGGAAGAGTCGGGATTTAAAGGTTTCTAGGTTGGTAGAATGGCGGACAAACGAAGGCAAGGAATTCCATAGCGAGGTGGCAGGGGTGACGAATGATTTTTCGAATATTGCTGTTCGGTGGGAAGGAATATAAAGATCGGAAGGACGAGATCGGGTGTTACGGGAGTGAACCGAAGATTTAAATTTAAGAAGTTGAAAAATATAAGAAGGTCTACGGGATTGAATTACTTGGTAAAGGACTGAGCCGAGGAAGTACTGACGACGATAAAGAGGGAATAGCCAATTTAGCTCCTGGTAGAAATGTGATATGTGGGAGTCTCTGGGGATCCCGAGGATAAAACGAATGAAACAGTTCATGAGGCGTTTGAGTTTTGCCTCGAGATCGCCAGAAAGTCCAAGATAAATATGGACCGACGGGAAATTTGCGAAATATGATTTTTCCAGGAAAGGTTCTGATCAAATATGATCCCAAGATTTTTAACTGATTTACAATATTTTATAGGAATGCTGTTAAGGTAAAGGGCTGGAAAAGGGGAAGTAGAACTTATGAGGGATTGGGAGCCTATAACAATGGCTTTGGATTTGTCTGGATTCAGGGAAAGCTTATTAGCTTATTATATTAGCTGCAGCCCAAGCATTGATGTTATTAAGATCTACTTGCAGCTTGTCTACAGCATCTCGTAGCAAAGAGGGCTTAAAGGATAGGTAGATTTGGGTATCGTCAGCGTAAAGATGAAACTTGGAATGAACTATGGAAAGAGGAAGATCATTGATGTAAACAGAAAATAGAGTTGGGGATAACGAGGAGTCACGGGAAAGAGGAAGGGGGCTAGAAGGATTGCTGACGGGGATGACCACGTATTGGGATCGATTGGATAGAAAGGATTGGAACCAGCTAATGGCACTGTTGGAAAAGGAAAGAGATTGGAGTTTGGTGAGGAGGATTTGATGGTCTACGGTATCAAATGCTTTTGAAAAATCTAGGAGAACTAGAATAGTGAGCTGTTGGTTATCTATGGCAGTTTGAATGTCATGGGTGATTGTTATGAGCGCTGATTGAGTGGAGTATGACGGACGGAAGCCAGACTGAAGAGGGTTAAGGAGATTATTTTGTTCAAGGTGGTTGGATACTTGAGATTGTACCAGGCGCTCTAAATGTTTGGAAAGATTGGATAGAATGGAGATAGGACGGAAATCCTTCGGAGAGCAGGGGTTTGATATTTTGTTAAGAGGGCGAACCAACGCTGTTTTCCATTGAGAAGGAAAAGTCGAGTTTTGAAGGGAATAGTTGTATATGTGGAGAAGGATAGGAAGGATTGCGGGTAAGCAGGCCTTAATCAGTTTAACGGGAACAGAGTCTGGACCGTAGTCATTGGTTCGGGATTGAAGGACCGCGGTTAGAAGATCTTCTGGGGTAATATAGGAGAAGTAGAAGTTGTTGGAATTAAAAGGTAGTTTGGAAGGTATAGGAGGACTGGATAGGACTGAGGGAGAAGATACAAAGTGAGCATTAAGAACATCAGGGGATAATGAGATAGAGCAAGGACGGTTAGTTTTGCAAAGGGAAAGTTTACGAAGGATTGACCATTTTGTTTTAGAGTCAGGAGCATTGGATAGGGATTGGTGGACGTAGAGGGACTTAGCTTGACGGATGGAGGATTGGGTGAGGTTACGCAAGTATTTGTAGGAGGAGTAATCTTGAGGAAGATGGGTCCGTCTAAATTTCTCGCTGCTTCTCTTCTTTTTATTAATGTGGGTGTAAGCCAGGGAGCAGGAGGACGGTTGAAGCGGCGGGTTTGAAGAGGAGCATGGGAATCTAAAAGGGAGTGGAGGTGATGAGTTAAGGAGTTAACCATGTCATCTATGGAGTCAGAGGAATAAATGGAATCGTAAGGAAAGTTTTCTAAATCAGGTTCTAATTGTTCAAAGGACAGAGAATTAAGGTTACGAAACGTAAAGAATTTGTTTGTGATAGCATGGATTGGCAAATCAAAAGTTATTTGAATAAGATCATGAGAAGAAAGGAAGGGCACAGGGTGTTGAGTTGAGGCGAGGAGTTTATCCTGGGAGTCGAGGATAAAGAGATCAAGCCAAGTATCAGAGGACTGGGAGTGATGGGTAGGTGAATAGGGAACCATAAAAAGATTAAGTGAAAAGAATAGTTCAGAGAGGTAGGTAACGTCAGGGGATTCGACAAGAAGATTGGTATTGAAGTCACCAGCAAGAATTACATGGGAATAACAGGGGACTAACTGATAAAGGAAGGTTTCAAAAGATTGGTCATTTGGCACACGGGGAGGACGATATACAACTGAAAAGAGGAGAGGTGAAGAAGACGTTGATATCTTGGCAAAAATATACTCAAGGTGAGGAAGATCAGACGGAGGTGAAAGAAAAAGGATTTTAGACTTTAAACTATCATGAACAAAGAGGCCCACACCTCCTCCTGTTCTGTCTTCTCTGTCATGACGTAAGAGGGTATAGTTGGGAAGGGAAACTCGAGAGGAAGGGATAAAAGGTTTGAGCCAGGTTTCCGTAACAGCTATAATATGATGAAAATTTTCGTTAAAATACAGGAGGAATTCATCGTAGTGTGCAAGAAGGGATTGGGCGTTAACGTGACAGGATATCAGGACATTAGTCATGATGGGGATTTATGAAAACTAAACTCAGGAAGAAGTTGTTGGGTGTGGAACTGGTGGAAGAAAAAAAGGAAGTGGATGGAACATACAATATACAAATACTAATTACATTCGAATAATTATAAAAACCAAAAACTAAATATTTACCAAAATAGCAATAATTAAAATCAAAATAATAATACTGACCAGTATAAAATAAGTAACAAAAATATCTGGATACTAAGTGAAAATTACCTCTGGCAGGTGAATAAATATAATTTCTAATTATATAGCATGTAAAAGTCCTTAATACAAAATATAAATATTAAATTTGTTTTAATGAAAAATAAAAGAAAATAAAAGGCTCTAATAGGGGAAGAGATGAGGAGACTGATAAAATTGCGTCAAGGAAATACATCAAGATCTTCGGAACTGTTAACAATAACAACCGGATGACCATCACTTCGACGGCTCTTGACTCGACCACCGCTAAACCAGAGGTACTTGATCTTGTCTGCAGATTTCTTTTGTCTGGCCAACCAATAAAGGTATTTATTTGTAGGAGTCATCGCTTCGCCGATGTAGATTCTGTTGGAGTCGATGTCCGTCGAACCTAAGTGTCGGGTAGAAAAGTCTCTCTTTACTTTTCTCAGGCGGATAACCTCCTCAGTCAGGGATTGGCGGACAAATCGGGCTATGATTGGGCCTGGTGTTTCTTCTTATCTCGATCTGAGTCTAAATACATGGTCCAGGTCTTCGGGGACTATCTTGAGACCGAGGCCTCCACAAAAATTCTGTACGACAGCCGGGAGCACTTCACCAGGTTTTGAAGGAATTCCCCTGATTTCTACTGAGCTCCTCAGATCTGTTCGGCATCCTTAACTATTTCTTCCAGGGATTTTATCTTTTTTTTAAGACAAAAATTGTCTAGGGATAGTTCTTGGATTTTTTGGCTTTGGGCTTCTATCAAGCTCTCCATTTTTTTTATTTGTTCGAGGTGGGCGAACGTTAAATCGGTTTGTTTTTCCATCGTGTCTTGCATGGATTTGAATGTCTCAGAAGATGGGAAATTAGCTTTGAATTACCTGAATTCTGTTGCCATAGATATTATAATATCTCTAAGGCTTTGCAACTCCAAGTTTTCATGCGTTAACGATTGTGAAAGGCTTGATTGTGGAGGCCGAAAAATTGTTATCAGTTTTTTCCCAACTAATACACACCCATGATTTGCTGAGTGCTTTCAGGCTGTCTATATCTGTCCCTTCATAATTACAGCACTTGCTGTGATAAACAGCTTTACAGGAGGTATTTGAACACCTGAGAATCCTTTTATCATCTGTAGGCACTGTAGAATTACAGATTGAGCAGACCACCATCCTTGTATTATTGAATGAATGCATATTAGAGTGATTAAAGAAAAAGTATAACCCACCTTTAACCTTACTCAAAGGTTCTGAGTCAGGTGATATGACGTTTGGGAGTAGTACGCAGGCGCTCCTCCCCACCACCAAGGGACTGAAGCCTTTATAACCTTATAACTTTCTTCAACTAGTAAAACACCTCAACTTTGCACGATGATTTTAAAATCACTGGATGTATATTGAACTAGTTATTACTACCACTAGAATCAGAACTTTCTAAACAACAAATCGGTATTAAATTCAGCGATAGTTATTAACTTTTTACAACAGAAAACTAACTGGAAAACGGAGCAAACAATGGCGTGGTGAACAGTATGAGGGCACAAACAAGACTGCACCTTTTTAGGACTGATGTTGTCACTTCGACGGCTATTTTTATCTTATTATATATTTGAAATATGTTGAACTCAGTCAAAAGAAAATTCAAACAACAAAAAATCATTTGATTTTAATACGTAATAATATGTGGGTGGGCCATGAATAAGTTAACACTTGAAAAAATCGTATAAAAAAAAAAAAAAAAAACACAAAAAAATTACATTTGTTTATTCATTTGTTTCTTGAGCTTCGCAACAATGGCAATTTGCTCAATTTAAACAAGCAACATACATAATGAATTTAAATAGTGATTGTTAACAGTTACTTAAAATCATAAAAGTATGAAAAGAACATTATATAAAGTAAATTTAACGAAAGTATATTAACAGCTGTGTTATTTTCGCTCTTGTTACAATAGTAAAATACCACATCATAGCATGAAAAACCAAAAAAAAAAAGGATATCAACATTGGCAAAAAACATTTGCCATATTGTAAAAATTGTTTATTTAACAGAAGATCGTCGAAAAAGAGACCGCGATTGTATGTATATATATATATATATATATATATATATATATATATATATATATATATATATATGCTTGATGTTTATTTTTCGTCGCTGGGGTGATATTGTTAGATGGAACGGCATTTTTCTCCAAAGGTGGAACTCCTCCTCACTTCTTCCTGGGATATTTCGATGGATTCATCTCCATCTTCGTCAGGCAGGTACTTGTTGTTTCTTCCTCAGTGGTTGCCATGGGAATGATATCGCTAAATATATATATATATATATATATATATATATATATATATATATATATATATATATATATATATATATATGAAGTAATGCGCGAGCGGTTTCCATCATGGTCGCGAAGGATAAGGGAGGGAGGTTTTTAGTCGGTTGGAGTCCGACACTACCTGGTTTTCCTCGCCAGGTGTCAAAGGATTTTCCTCGCACAAGGAATACATATATACATATATATATATATAGAAGTATATATTTTTTTTTTTCCTTGTGCGAGGAAAATCCTTGGACACCTGGCGAGGATAACCAAGTAGGTTTTCGACGATCTTCTGTTGAATAAACAATTTTTAAAGTAGGTATGGCAAATGTTATTTTGCCAATGTTATAAATATATATATATATATATATATATATATATATATATATATATCAAGATATAATTAAAACATATGTTGTTTATATAAATTCGATCGAGTGCAATGTCCATTATTATCTCCGCCGCTCTAAATGCGGTAATTACTAATAACATTATCAGGAATTGATTACGTGCATAATATGACCTCGATGATTAATTGCAGAGTTCATGTTCATGGACAATAGTTTTTATTTCGTATATCAACATCTCTTAGCGTGCTAATGATGTGCTGCAATTTTGCATTTCTTAAAACCTTTAGTGAGCAAATCGCCTTGGTGTTGTGAAGCTCCGTAAATAGATAAAACCTTTAGAGATCGAATTTCATTGTATCTGGGCTGAATAATTATCTTTATGCAGTAGACATCCTTGACTGTTCTAATTGTCAAGATGAATATACAGTAAGACCTCCATTATCCGGGACTCTATTATCCGGGACTCCATTATCCGGGACTCTATTATCCGGGATTCCAATTACCCGTGGTCTCGATGGGGGAATTTTTATTTTTATGCCTTCTTTAAATATTATGTACATACGAACATATTTATTGCATTATTTTTATTTTTATCAACTAAAGCATTTGATTTCATAATTATGTACTAAATATTTGTATGTATGTAATGACGATTATGTACATAAATATGAAATTAATTTAATTACATACATTGTAAACTAAGGAATGTAAAAACAGCGCTGTTTTCGGAAGAATTTGATGATTACCTATTTCTGGAAGCATCTCAATTTATTTCATATTCTTGGAACTGAAACGTGTCCACGTCTTTCTATGAACCCCCTACTCTGGCTGTTAGCCGTAGTAGGGGATTCATAGCAGAGATGGGCATAATTTTATTTATAAATAAAAATACGAATTTATTCGTACTTCATATATTTGTGAATACGAATATAAATAAATTCGTACTTCATATATTTGTGAATACGAATATAAATAAATTCGTACTTCATATATCTGTGAATACGAATATAAATAAATTCGTATTCATAAGTGTGAATACGAATTTATTTTTATTCACATATATTAAATATAAAAATACAAATAAAATTTTATTCGCAAATTTTTCTGCGAATAAAAATAAATTCACAGAAAAAATTGTAAATAATCACAAAAAATGTGAATATTTATAAAAAATCAAGTGATTACAAAAAAAATCACATTAAAATATACGAATAAAAATTTATTCACATTATAATTTGTGAATAAAAATTTATTCACATAGTTTTTTTAGGAGGTACAGATGACAAACTGTGTCCCTGCAACATGGCTGGTGGTCCCGCGGCGGACTCGAGGTAAACAAAAAATCTAGGCGCTAATAACCTAGACGTTAAACGCCTTAAAAAAAAAAAAAAAAAACACCTTCAATAACTCTCGTAATATCATCTTAATACGAATAAATTCATAATTTATTTGCGAATTTTATTGTGAATACATTTTTATTCACAAATTATAATGTGAATAAATTTTTATTCGTATATGTTAATGTGACTTTTTTTGTAATCACTTGATTTTTTGTAAATATTCACATTTTTTGTGATTATTTGCAATTTTTTCTGTGAATTTATTTTTATTTGCAGAAAAATTTGCGAATAAAATTTTATTTGTATTTTTATATTTAATATATGTGAATAAAAATAAATTCGTATTCACACTTATGAATACGAATTTATTTATATTCTTATTCACAAATATATGAAGTACGAATTTATTTATATTCGTATTCACAAATATATGAAGTACGAATTTATTTATATTCGTATTCACAAGTATATGAAGTACGAATAAATTCGTATTTTTATTTATAAATAAAATTATGCCTTTCTCTGATTCATAGTAAAGTAGGAAATTATTCCTCATTTGGGCTTTAACTCTTCACTCGTGTACATACGAACCCCGATTTCAGCAGACTTATCTTGTGCACTTATACAAATTATTAATTAATAAAACGTTTACATACACATTTCTCCATGCAAATAAGAAGGCTTACATGAAATCTTGTACACATTTTTTCTTTATAACCTCATAATCCAGCACATTTAGTCAATAAAATATTGTGTTTCAATTATCCGGGGTTTTCGATTATCCGTGGACCACCCTCCCCGTCATTACCCCGGATAATGGAGGTCCTACTGTAGGTTCGAGTAGAATAGAGCACACAAATATATTCGCACTCTTTTGGCAGAGTTCGACCTTTTGGTAAATGTGGGATATTATTAGGGAAGAAGAACAAAATGTGGTTGTCCTGGTGAGCTCGGATTGAAGCAAAGGACAAAATATGATGAAATACGGGTACAACCGAAACATATCGTGAAAATAATAATAATTAGTCTTACCTTCAGGGCATCCACCTTCAGGTATACGGCATTGAACGGTGAGAAGAAAGGAAACAGGTTTTAGGAAGAGAATTGAAGGAATCATGGAAGTATCTCACCATTCGCCGGGTAGGTAGGCGTCCAGAAAGGTCCAATATAACAAACATGGGCCGGCTATAGGAATAATAATGCCAAGAACAACTTATGACGCCAAGGAAAGCGGAAAATAAACCATTAAAAAGCCACTGGCATACACGCACATAACGAGAGTTCCTTGCGCATGGGCCGGCTATAGGAATAAGAATGGCGGACCAGGCTCTCTTGCCTAAGCACGAGGACCAGTGGTACCTAAATCACTTACTCGCGATTCGTATAATATGTGTCGCGAAACATAAAAAATATTTGAATGCCTCTTAAAATTGATTGTAATTCTAACAATAATTAAACTTAATAATAATGAAACCTTACAATAATTAATTGTAATTATGATTAAATGCCATCAAAATAACGCACAGTATCAGTTAAATGAAAATATCCTAGCCTATGCTATAGCCTTGGCAAAATGTTAGCACATTTTTTTTTTTAGTTTCAGAATTTCACGCCAATTTGAATAAAAGTGTGTTTTAATGCGCTTAAATCAAAACTGCCTTCCGTTTTGAAATCTTAAGTTGTTTTACACATTAAACAACGCATTTACAGTCGATTCCTAACCATAAACAAATTTTTCCAAGGCGCTGTTTTTTCCCTATTCCCTCATACTAAAAGACAAAATGACAACGGATTTGTTATTAAATCCCCAAAACAACCCTATACTGAAAATTTTGGACGATTCTGAAACAAAAAAAAAAACCTGGTGAAAATTTGCCGAGGTGAAAAAATGTGCCGTGAAAACGACGAAATGACACATTTTACGGTGCTTCTATTTGTAAAACTTGGAAAAAAAGTTTAATAGTCTTATTTTTTAACCTTTCGCGAAAATTGCAAACGCTAACTTCAATGATATCTCAAAGAATAGCAATAATTTATGCGCTATAGTGCACATGAAACTGACATTATTCACTCGTACACTTAATGATATTTTTACTTACCAAAGGTTTGCTGTTCAATGAAATTGAACAGCAAACCATTGAACGAGTGATATTGAAATGACGATACCGAGAGTGAAACGAGCTATCTCGTGTGGAGCGTCTGGGGTAGTGATGGGCGATTCTCGAATATCGAATAGATTTTTCGAAACGAAATGAAACGATCGATCCACAAGAAAACATGTCGAGTTCTAATTGATTGAAAAGATCGATCTTCTAGGCTCAGAACATCGACCTTCGATGGATCGATTTCACGATAACTTACAATCACCTACGAAATTCTCATTTCATTTTTATTCGAATCGATTCTTATTTGAAAATCGCCCGTCACTGCTACGAATCGACCTAAATATGCCGACTTGAATACTTGATAATATGGAAAATATATTTGTAACCTAAAAGTAGAAATATTTGAGTCTATTTTTCATCAAAAATAATATATAATGAAAGTGCTTCTGTTACCTCACATTAAAATATCAAATGAGGAAAAACTAGAATAAAATAATAATAATAGACAATAGACAATGGGGGGGAGGGTAAACCCCAAAAAATAATAATAATAATAAACAAATTCAATTACTAAGACTCTCATAATATACATGCGACTAAGGGTGAAAACCAGAGTTGGGCAAAAGTTAGCGCGCGCTATAAGCTGATACCTCTCCGCTAATTTAGTGATACCGTAGAAACCCAGGGCTAATAATCAGCGCTTAGTGACGGCAGTGCGGAGGAGGAGGTGCACAGAGAAGACCTATTAGCTATCACGATATTTAAACATTTCATGAATAAATTAGCGATTAGCGCACTGCCGTCGCTATGCGCTAATTATTAGGGTTGGGTTTATACGGTATCGCTAAATTAGCGGAGAGGTATCAGCTTTTAGCGCGCGCTAACTTTTGCCCAACTCTGGTGAAAACATAGTGGAGCGGCGAGGGTAGAGGGTAGCCGAGAGGGTCAAACCCCTCTCGGCTACCATGTTGGCTACCCTCGCCGCTCCACTATGTTTTCACCCTTAGAAGATTCAGCAATTTTTCCATCCATTTAAGTAGCTATCTATAAATGCTGAATCAGAAGGAACACTTGCTAGTGTAGGTTGGTGGGAGGTGAAGCAATGATAATGTGCGAATAGATAAGAGAGCTGAATATCCTGAAATGAATATTTGGAAATATGTATAAGAGAGATTATTCTGAAGTTAATCTGATAAATTGTCATGAGCGTAATTTTGTTAAAATTGGTTAGAAAATATTCAGGGTCGTTGAATTACTCTCTTAACCTTCTTTAAAATATAAATTGACATAATTTCAACAATTGGGAAATATTTGTTAAGGTTATTCCTAGTATAAAATGTGTCCACTTCACGGTGTTCGAATGTCACTGCATGGGCATTATTTAAATGTAAGTTTTATTAAGCGAAGATTATTTCTGTAAATAGATTCCATGAATTATGACAGAACAATGCAAAATGCATTTTGTTGTTTTCAAAATCTTGATATGGTTAGCCTAATAATTGTATATATGTTTGTTCAGTAGCTGTTTTAGCCTTCGGATCAACCGAACTGTTAACTAAATCTTTGTGGCCACATAATATTATTATTGTTATTGTGGGGCAGCTTTAATTACAAAAGGGCAGCACTAATTATAATTTGATTCCGTACTAAATTCCCACTCATAATTGACTGTTCTTGCTTGTTAGCTTTGGGTATAAAAAAGCAAATTTCGTTGCAAGAAAATCAAAATTAGGAACCCTAGGAGTATAATAATACATTTTTCCATCGTCTCGGTTTTTTTTTTTTTTTTTTTTTTTTTTTTTTTTTTTTTTTTTTTTTTTTTTTTTTTTTTTTTTTTTTTTTTTTTTTTTTTTTTTTTTAATACGTCTATGAGACAGCGAGAAGGACAATTCATCAATGCAAGGTAATGCTTAAGTAAAATATTCATAATTTATGCCAATGAATTTATAGGCTGCCTATAAGCATACCTATATATGCGCGTATAATTAGCGTAATAAAAACTTATCATCTAAGGACACTAGAAATAATAAGCAAAGAAGTACAATGCATATATATATATATATATATATATATATATATATATATATATATATATATATACAGTCCCGCAACAGGCCAAGAGGGCCCTGCGAGGCAGATAATATAGACGTATCTGATTCATGACTATACGGCACACTAGGGAGATAGTGTGGTCAGTACTATGCTCCCAGAATAACAAATATTTGCAATGTTACCATTTCACTTATTTGAGAAAATTAAGTAGAGACAAAATGCCTCTTTGTTATTTATACATTCCTTGACAAGTTTACAATATTGATTTCCTCACAAATTCATTGATAAATAAATAAACGTGTAATTTTGTTTGATGAAAATAACTTTAAGGGTTATTTTAGATCATTAAAAGAGACAGAAAAAAATGAAAGAATCATCATTCCACTTAAAAATGAAGAAATAAGAAATTGTTTTTAATGATATGCAATTACGTGGCTACTTAAGACCGAATTAAAAAAAAAAAACAATTTCTCAAGATTTTTGTTCTCCTCGAAGAAAGAAAAACCTTTAAATACAATTATTACGGTAGTTTATAACTTGAAAGAAATACGCTAATTAGAAAAAAGCTTTAGATGTTTTTCTCTTAATTGCTCTATGCAAATTGGCAGGGTGGGGGTCGGGAATTCATAGACGAAAATTCCACTTTTAAAATTATTTAAAAATATAAGAAATTCTAATCTACCTGTTAGTTTTAAAAGTATTTTAAATTATTCAGAGCATTAATAAGGAGTTAAAATCATTTGATTGCAACCTCCGCTGCAGTACAGGCGTGCAATGTTGTGCTCTTCATTTTTTATAAAGTCAAATCGACTTGGAACGTCCTGTGCCCAGAGTTAAATACATAGCATTAAATTCCAAACGCAAACCATTTACTGTGAGATCATTAGAAGATAGAAAGAATTCAATTTTAAGGGAATGTTCAATTCTTAAAAACAAATTTTCAGACGCACCACCATGGAAATTAAGGAACTTAAGGATTGACCTGACGCTAACAAAATACAAAAAGACAGAACCGACTTCCACACTATTTTACAGACATACTATTAACGCCATAATGAGACAAAACCCGAGGACATTATACACTTATACTGACGGATCCAAGACTGACTCTGGAACAGGGGCAGCCGCCATTCTGAATGACAACATTTATCAAATTAAATTACCTGAATTGACGACCATATATACTGCCGAAATCTACGGAATACTTTTAGCACTGGCTAACGTTCAAGAAACAGAAACTGACAAGATTACCGTTTGTACTGACTCCTTAAGTTCCTTAATGTCCTTACAGAACATTTACAGTACACATCCTATTATCCAAAGCATATTTTCACAAATAAACATTCTACGAAGTATAAACAAACATATTACTCTCCTATGGCTACCTGGACACGAAGACATAAAAATGAGTACAGCTGTGGACATACAGGCAAAACTAGCTACCAACCGACCTGAACCCGACGTAAACACAGTGACGACTTCTGACTTAAACAAAACCATACACACTAACACACTGTATGAATGGGAAGAAAATTGGCTGAAGAGTGAATGTAAATTAAGAGAAATTAAGAAAACGACCAAAGCCTGGGTAACAGAATCATTCACTCGACAAGGCGAAGTAATTTTATGCAGACTCCGTATAGGCCACACCCGACTTACCCACTCATACTTACTGGACAGAAAGGAAAGACCAATGTGTAGACTATGCAACAGAACATTAACTGTAAAACATATCCTGACGGACTGTAGACAACGCAGCAACTTAACGATTCCTCATGACTTACATGACTTACTGACAGAAGGTAGTCTGTACATTCAAACAATTCTAACATATTTAAAATATACACACATTCACTCGAAAGTATAACTATATGTCATTTTTAATGGAAACCTTTTATTCTTTATTATTTTATTGTATATAATATTTTTATATATTTTCTTTTTAATTTTATTTCTTTTTTTTCGTAATACTTTTTGTTACCTTCGTTTATTTTATAACCAACTGACTAGCACTTGACTACCAACTGACTGACTTTGATTCTGCCGTTCTTATGACGTCGTCGCCTTTGTTGCGAAACTCAACAACAATAAATAAATAAATAAATCATTTGAACATTTTAAATAACATTTTTTTCCTAAAAAATGTTACTTGGTCAATATTTTTCTGTTAATTAATTGGCGTGCCATGTTATATATGCATACATTTGTAAGAAATGTATAGTAGAATTTTTATAAATGTGATATGAAGGACATTGTTGCAAAAAAAAACAAGGTTTACAGTAAACTAGGCTTTGACTCATTGTATTTATTTCGTATTAAATGCTAGAAATTCAGCTTGTTATAACATTTCGTAATCTCCACGAAACAGGCATGTTTTTCCTTAATTTGGTCCTCAGGAACAGTTTTTTTTTTGGTTATACCACGCTAGGTTAAACTTAAGCACGGTCAGGCAGGCCTGTCAGTTAGGTCTCAACAGTCCGCCTGAAAGCCAAGTGCCGTAACGTATATATATATTCCGGTAGGACTATCAGTTAAGGCAGTTCAGGCGGCCGGAGTATATACGCGTTCAGGCGACCCTCTTTCAGGCGGACTGTTCAGGTCTAACTGACAGGCTTGCCTGAATCGTTTGTAGCCTGCTTTAGGGTGGGTTTATACTTGCTAGTTATTGCAGGAAATTTATATCAGACAGAAACTGCGTCTAGTGTAAACCATGAGCAATTTATGTCTGAGATATATATTTCTATCACGAACTATAAGTGTCGACACTTCTATACCACCAGGTGTAAACACAGATTTTTACGAGAAGAATTTAATTTCAGAGATAAATATCTTGGCTACTAGCTGTATTATCGACACTTCTATACCAACAGATGTAAACACTGATTATTTGTGCTTTTGGTGAATTTATCGCAAATTAGAACAAATCCAGAACTGTCCTATACATATCCATGACATAAATGTCTAGCTATTTCTGTCAGTATGTAAACCTTCAAGAGAATATCTATCTGACACCTGACATATATTTCCTGCGAGAAGTGTCAGATGTAAACGCACCCTTAGGCTAAAGACACACACATGTGTGTGTCTTTAGCCTTACAGTCTTTTGGAAAGTGTTTCACTGTAATATCCTCGTGGCTGGTCTGTGAGCCAATGAACATTGACAAATTAGAAGCCTGCATAATATTTTTAGAGATTTTTCTTAAAAATACCGATTGTAAAATAGACCCGTTCTTACACCAGAACCCCAGGACCCACGACCGCACTTCAAACCAATGATTGTCATTTAAAAACAAGAAGCAAGAAGATATTTCCCGGAGGGTTTTTCCCCAAATAGATGAGTTTCCCTAATGAATAGGTTTATGAATAGATGGTCGGTGGATAAAATGACATTAATTTACATATAAAATGAATCCCGACCCCTTCTGTAATAAATCTTGATGCATCAGGGCTGCCAACCCCACCTCCAGGATACACCTTCTTATTTTTAGAAGGCCTTTTATTCTAGACTGAATTTATTCATTTTAGAATAAAATTTTGTTATTCATTAATTTTTTAAGTATTCAACAAAACAAAATTGTGATTTTCAACAACGACCTAAAATCTCTGAAATTGTTTTTTATACAGGGTGTATCGCAAGTTAATGACAATACTCCAGGGGGTAAAACTTGACAAAAAATGTCTAGTTCTATGTGACATTTCTATCTCACTCCGTTCCAGAAATATGCCGTTCTGAGGAATACGTGTTTTTTGTAGTACAACTCCAATTTTCTCTACTTGGAAACTTGTTTTTTTAACGATGCATTACATTTTTGAAATCAGCATCAAATTTGCTTTAAGAGTAATGCACGTTTAATGTTTACAATTATCTCACTTAACCCGGAATATCAATTCAAAAAGTAGAAATTAATAAAATCTTCAGGTTAGGGAAAATTTTTCGAAAATCGCTACTCTTCTAAAACAAATTCTGCAGACTGCAGAATCTCACAAAAGTTGTAAAATGTAATAAACTTTTTAACGGTTGAGATTATCTCTATTTCATAACGTAATTGGAGTTCTAGATTAAAAAAAAACATAAAAAAATAAACGTAATATCGTCGCTAAAAATGCAAAGTATCGAATGTGAAAATCACCACTTTTCAGAGTGGAAAAGCATTTATTCATAACTTATTTTTGGACAGTCAAATATTCGGCAGAGTTGACGTTTTGATAGTGGAATACTTTCCCTTTAATAGAGTGATCTAAGATTCAAGAATTTGCCGTACATAAGTCAAGCAGAAATTAGTAAAGATTGACAATGAAAGATGCATTTATTAACATTCGTTACTTTGCTTTTGTATCGACGATATTATGTTATTCGCCTGATAAATGAAAATTATTCTTGATAACATTGATATTTAATGATTATAGCAAGTCTTACATAAAATTAGAATACTAACAAAAAAAAAAAAAACTGTACGAAAATTTCAAACGTACTTACATCTGTCCTCCTTGCAGAACACACTGACGACACTTTGCCACACCGCTGATGCCAGTCCTTGCAATCTCACCATGGCACAGTGGGGTATTTGCCCTGAAAAGCTGGCCAAAAGTCCATTTTGTAAAAGTTATCCGAAACGAAAATGAATTAGTGCTAAAAATAGTTGAATAGTTTGTGCACAATATGTAAGGCTAATTTTTGACCTGACATTGCCTGTAAGCCAGGTGTACCACGACAAAGTCTACAGTTTTTAATAGAACACTGACTTCTTAACTGTTCTCCGAATATTTATCTGTGTAAAAAATTAATTTTTCTCGAGTTTGGAATTTTTATTGCAATTTTGGTTTGGGATAACTCTGAAGCAGGTAAACGAGAGTACATTTATTGTTTTTTGGCAATAATTAGGCCATTTGGTTATTAGTTGACCACTAGAGAAAATATAAAATATATTGGCCTTTTTAACGTCAAATTTGACATAACTCGAAGGTTTTTGTTATACTTCCAAGCATTTCCAACCTATTGTTTTTATATGAATATTTAAAGGAAGTATTCGGCTTTAAGAATATATAATCAGAAATCGCGGTTTCACGCGGATGTGCGTGTACATGCCAGTTAATATCCGAGTTCACGAAAGCATTTCTTATGTTTGTTGTTTTCCGGAGTCAAAATAAGGACTAGACAAAATGTATTTGACGTCATTTGTTAAAGAAACGAACCTTAATTATAAAGAACAATTAGATGTGCTAATAGCCTCACAAAAAAAACTAGAATAAAATAAAATAAAAATTAAAAAAAATAAAAACTAGAATTTGGCTAGAATTCTTTGTTAAGATATGACGATTATTCTGAAAAACAAATCAGAGTTGGGCAAACGTTAGCGCGCGCTAAAAGCTAACAATAATGTACCCTCAAGCCACACTTCATTTTTTTGTTGTACTCCTTTTTTATGTGATTGATTTAATTTATTTGTTTCAGAGTTGGGCAAAAGCTGATGCCTCTCCGCTAATTTAGCGAAACTGTAGAAAGCCAGCGCTAATAATTAGCGGTTAGCGGCGGCAGTGCGCTAACCGCTAATCTATTTATGAAATATGGTAATTGCTGAAAGCTTAAGCTAAAGTTACATCATTTTGTCATCTCAAAGCTCACTTCCGGTCTGCTCTGAGCAACCTCACTCCTGTTCCACTTCCGCTTCAATCTACAGGATTTCCGATCACATGAATGTCAATTTCGGTTACTTCCGGTCGACTCTTGCCTATCACTGGGTAACACCTGTTCGATCTGGCTCACTTCCGGTCACTCACAGACAATGGCACACTCTGACACTCCTTAATCAGGTTACTTCCGGTCCTATATCCATCCCTGGGTCATTTCCGGAAGTACCCCAGGGCCTTCCAGGCACTCATGATAGACCGGAGGTGAACCGGCAGTGACCCGGAAGTAATTTTAAGCACCCAGAAGTGGTCCGAAGTTGTCCAGATTCATCCGGAAACTGTCCAGGAGTAATTTTGGTGACCCGGAAGCCATTTTGATAATCCCTGGGGCGAATTTGAGTAGCTTTTGGCCACTTCCGGTTTCACTTCCGGGTTCTCAAAATGGCTTCCGGGCCACCAAAATTACTCCTGGACAGTTTCCGGATGAATCTGGGCAACTTTTGGCCACTTCCGGTTTCACTTCCGGGTTCCCAAAATGGCTTCCGGGTCACCAAAATTACTCCTGGACAGTTTCCGGATGAATCTGGACAACTTTTGACCACTTCCGGTTTCACTTCGGGTTTCCCAAAATGGCTTCCGGGTCACCAAAATTACTCCTGGACAGTTTCCGGATGAATCTGGACAACTTCGGACCACTTCCGGTTTCACTGCCGGTTGCTTAAAATTACTTCCGGGTCACTGCCGGTTCACCTCCGGTCTATCGTGAGTGCCTGGAAGGCCCTGGTGTACTTCCGGAAACGACCCAGGGATGAATATAGGTCCGGAAGTAACCTAGATTAAGGAGTGTCAGAGTGTGCCATTGTCTGTGAGTGACCGGAAGTGAGCCAGATCGAACAGGTGTTACCCAGTGATGGGCAGGAGTCGACCGGAAGTAACCGAAATTGACATTCATGTGATCGGAAATACTGTAGAGTGAAGCGGAAGTGGAACAGGAGAGAGGGTGCTCAGAGCAGACCGGAAGTGAGCTTTGAGATGACAAAATGTTGTAACTATAGCTTAAGCTTTCAGCAATTACCATATTTCATAAATAGATTAACGGTTAGCGCACTGCCGCCGCTAACCGCTAATTATTAGCGCTGGCTTTCTACAGTTTCGCTAAATAAGCGGAGAGGCATCAGCTTTTAGCGCGCGCTAACGTTTGCCCAACTCTGAAACAAATAAATTAAATCAATCACATAAAAAAGGAGTACAAAAAAAAAATGAAGTGTGGCTTGAGGGTACATTATTGTTACCAAGGGCAAAAATGAGACATGGGCGACCATTTTAGAGATTCTAAGAATCCAATGGGCGCAGCCGAAGACAGTAAGAGAGAAAAGTTCCATACTACTACTGGTTCAATGGAATTGCTGTATGCTACACAGATGTTTTTCTGGAGGTAATCCTCAAGCTGGTGATATATTAAGGATATAACGAGGATATAACTAGCTCCCATCCCGTGCAAATAAATACAAGGAGGCTAATTCAAAATTGACATTACTTTCTGAGTGATTTCAAGGAAGTGGCGTATGTGTAGGTGTGTGTTTGTGTTTGTGTGTGCGTGCGCGTGGGTGGGTGAGTGTGTGTATGCGTGTCTGCGTGTCATCTGTTAACATTGATAGTCAATGTATAAAAAAATATGTATTATACCTAACATTAATAAATTATTTAAAACAAAAAAATCCTTATATTGCCTTAAAGCCCATTACTGAAATCATATATTACCCATTAATCATAGTATATGATCAAAGAAAATGGATTAAGCATCACAAATATTTTTGGCCAAGAATATCAGTCCTGTACCCCACTGTGCATGGTTAGCTCTCATTTCTACAAATGATTCCTGAACCCTTGTGATCACGTGGTCTATGTCTTAAATGGATACTTTCTATACTTCCGACTTAAGTCAACGACACGTAAAAATCAAGCGACCTAGCTGAAGTCCTACAGGACGGCGAAAGATCTGCATAAAACATTTTAAAATATATCAAAGATGAAGGCCTCTATCGAGAAATATAAAAAACATAGAACTGCCAATGACCCTCACGAGTAGAGACAGTATAAACGAAATATTCTTCGTTTGCTTTTTATTTATTTTTTCAGCAAATGTTTTTCATTTATTAAACGTATCGAGTTTCGTTGCATGGAAGTAAAATCAAAGTCCGGTACAGAAAACACAAATAATTTGTTTTCCCCCCTTCCTATTGGATTACTATAGTTTACTTTTAGAAAAAAAAAAAAAAAAAAAAAAAAAACCTATCTCCACGATGTATGCCGAGGTTCCTTGTAATAACCAAAATATCGACCTTTTTGAGCATATTAATTTGTGTCATAACTAACCCTTCCCTCCAGATGGTTATATATATATATATATATATATATATATATATATATATATATATATATATATATATATATATATATATATATACACATATATATGTGTGTGTAAAAATGGCGCCTGTAAATAAATAGACAATGAGAGATAAAGAGAAATTTTAACATTGTTTTTCTTCGGTTTCAATGAAGATTTAAAGACATCCTCAAAAATTTCTTTCATGAGTGCAACCTGCTTCGGAAAGTAATAAAAAAGTCCGACTCGCAGGAACTGCAGCATCTTAGCGCGGTTCCGTTCATGTCCCTAGTGACATTTGATAAGCTTAGAAAAAAAATAAACTTATTTTTTTTATATATCTTGTGAAAATTGTCAAAATCCTCTCGAACATCTCGAATAAAAGTGATATTAAGGCGTCAGGGACACCGACAGTAGCTAACTTTTACACAGAAGCGGAAATTACAGAATCTGGCTCTCATTCTAAAGCAAAGCTCTATAAATCAATACAAAATATGCCTAATAAAGCCTTTCTAGAGGATACAGAAGCATGGGCGTATATGGGGGGGGGGGGCTGAGGGGACTGCAGCCCCTCCCGAAATTTTGAATTAATGATAAAAACTTCTCGTAAAACGCTTAAAAATAAATTAAATAAGATCACTTAGTTCATAAAACATATTTTATTTTACGTGTAATAGCGTTTTAGTTGCCTAAAACTATTCCAAGCTCTAAATATTTAGTATTCCATAACCTGGAAATGGTCTCAGCCCCCCCCCCCCCGAAATTGTTTTTATATACGCCCATGTACAGAAGGATCAAGAAGAAGTACACAAGATTGAGTAGAATACCCAGCCTAATATAGCCTATATAGAATAATATGTTGAATAAAACCTATCTAGTAAATACACAAGGACAAATAAAAGTCTTGAGGAATAACAAATCAAGAAAAAAAACTTTATTTAACAAAATAAAACAAAGTTTAGTTGCCCAACTACAATAGAATAATATACCTAATTAAGTCTATGGAGTAGACACAAATGGACCAAAAACAAGTCTTGTGGAATATTGTTTTTTTTTTCTAATTAAATACTTTTTATCAATATTTAGTATATAACCTTTGTTGAAAACTATTGATTGCTAATTGATGAATCGGTTTACAACTAAGTAGTCTTTATCAATATTTAGTATATAACCTTATGTTTGGATCTGAGTTTTTGGGGTGCTCTCCGCCTAGGCTTTGTATTTGTGTCGGCAGATACCTGGGGTATATTTACAGCTCTTGAGGATTAACTCTTAGCAGGTAAATTTCCTGCGGCCCCCTGGTTTCTACGGGCATTGAACTTTAGGAGGATTGGATTTAGGACTTAATATACGTATGTAGACTAAATCATAGCAAGAAGTAATCCTCCGTCGTCGGTTCTTAATTATGTAGACTCGCTAATGTTATCCAATCTTAGGTACATCGTATTTAAAATCCACAGCAAAAACACGACATTTCATCAGAATCCCCTGCTGAATAAAACTTATATAGAATAATAAGCAAAATAAAGCCTATCTAGTGGATAAAAATAGAGGAAAAAAGCCGTTCGTGGTGGTAGAAAATCTTAAAAGTTTTTCGCTCAGAAATCTCCGAAATATTGTCACTAATTATACGTATCCTGTTTTATAGCCAAATAGATTTATATTCTATAATCAATAAGAAAAACCTACTAACAATAAAAAACTATGGGTAACAGATGAAAATAGGGAATACCAAGAATAATTCTAAAGAACGAAATCAACACCAGTACTGTCACATCTAGATATTCATACGGCATCTTCGAATTCTAACAAACAAAATATTGATTCTAATTATACGTATCCTGTTTCATTGACAAATACATTTGACTACTATAAGCAATTAAAAACACTAGGGAATATGCCAAAAAACTCGGAGTAGGAGCCTCGACAGTTTCAAGACATTTGAAGGAAATCGACAAATCCAAAACTGACATTTCATTCGGTATTTCTCCGATTGACATCGCCTAATCAAAATTTTCATTAGAACCTTTTTTGTAGAACATTTAGTAAGCTTTCTAATGGTATTCTTCCGTTTCCCAAATTCTCAACCTTTTTCGAGATATTAAGGAAAGTATACAAAGTTACCAAAACTTTTTAATGCCTGTTAATAAAATATTTTATTCTAACCCTTCCTTAACTCCAAACGCAACCAAAATTTCAACATATTAGTTTTAATGAAAGTAAAACATGCAGTAAATGTTTCAACTGAATCGCTTGATTCTAAGTACCCAAACCAAAAACGGCATTGAAAAATTATTTTTTCAGTTTTCTCGAAAACGGTTAAAGCTATCGCCTTGAAAATGGTTCCATTCGTTTTCCTAGCCCAAGAAGCCTATAAAAAGAGTACTTACAAGCTTATGAACTCAAAAACGTAAGCGTTACGATTTTTTTTGCGCGAATTTCGCCCCAAACGCCATCTTCCAGTGGGCGGATTTTGCTGGTTAACGAACTTGACCTTTCAAATTGGACGACAGATTTTTGCACCAAATTTCATCAAAATCGGACCATCAGGGAAGCCAGAAATGAGCGAACAGGCAAATATATATATATATATATATATATATATATATATATATAAATAAATATATACATATATATATATATATATATATATATATATATATATATATATATATATATATACAAATTTGAACCACCGTTATTTTCGGTCTCTAGGGGTTCTGAAACGCGAAATTTTCTTGTCGGCACTTCCGGATTGTTTCATTGTATCAACCTTATAAGCGGGGTTCCTCCCTATGGGGGAGGGAGGAACCGCGCTAATAAAAAGCAATAAAAAACCAAGGGAAAGAGACAAAAATTACAAAAAGAACGACAAAAACCCGTTCATAAGAACAAAACAGACGTATTTGAAGATTTAAGCATTTATTTCTCCGATTGACATAACCTAATCAAAAATAGTTTTAGAATCATTTTTGTAGAGAATTTAGTAAGCTTTCAAATAGTTTCAATCCACTTACCACGATTTCCCAACCGTGTTCGAGATATTAATGAAAGTATACGAAGTTTCCAAAACTTTTCATATCTGTTCATAAAATATTTTATTCTAACCCTTCCTTAACTCCAAACGTAACATAACTTTCAACATATTAGTTTTAATGAAAGTAGAACATGCAGATAATGTTTTAACTGAATCCCGTTATTCTAAGTACCCAAACCAAAAACGGTATTCAAAAACTATTTTTCCAATTTTCTCGACAACCGTTAAAGCTATCGCCTTGAAAATGGTTTCATTCGTTTTTCTAGCCCAAGAAGCCTATAAAACGAGTACTTACAAGCTTATGAACTCAAAAACGTAAGCGTTACGATTTTTTCTGCGCGAATTTCGCCCCAAACGCCATCTTCCAGTGGGCGGATTTTGCTGGTTAACGAACTTGACCTTTCAAATTGGACGACAGATTTTTGTACCAAATTTCATCAAAATCGGACCATTCGTCTTCTATTTAGAGAGCGAACAGACAAATATATATATATATATATATATATATATATATATATATATATATATATATATATATATATATATATATATATAAATAAATATATACATATATATATATATACAAATTTGAACCACCGTTATTTTCGGTTTCTAGGGGTTCTGAAACGCAAAATTTTCTAGTCGGCACTTCCGGATTGTTTCATTGTATCAACCTTATAAGCGGGGTTCCTCCCTATGGGGGAGGGAGGAACCGCGCTAAAACGGGCGAAAATGAATCACTCCGTGGGCTAGTGACTAAAGCCTTTGATTCTCATGTGGGAGATGAGGGTTCAAGGCCCGTTGAGGAAATTTTTTGCAGCATGAGCCGTAGAAAAAGAAAAAGAAAAAAAAAAAAAAACCTATTTACCTATCTATTTTAAGCTCTAAAGGCTTGTTTTTCAGCTGGCTTTACCTACAAAAACAGTCATTTTTCTCGTACACATTTCCCAGTCCTTTCCACAAGGTAATCGAACAGCCTTTGACTTGGAATGCAAACGCAGTTCAACCCAACGTCAAATATCCAAGTACTTTGTCATTGACATATATTTTTTTATATTATTAAGTATTATTTAAAAAAAAAGAAAATAATATTTTTTATTATTTATAAATAGGTATTCTATTTTTTAAAATAACTTTTATGTGGTTTGTACTTAATTAGATATCTTGGTATTAATAAGAGTTATTAGCGCGGTTCCTCCCTCCCCCATAGGGAGGAACCCCGCTTATAAGGTTGATACAATGAAACAATCCGGAAGTGCCGACTAGAAAATTTCGCGTTTCAGAACGGTGGTTCAAATTTGTATATATATATATATATATATATGTATATATTTATATATATATATATATATATATATATATATATATATATATATATTTGTCTGTTCGCTCATTTCTGGCTTCCCTGATGGTCCGATTTTGATGAAATTTGGTACAAAAATCCGTCGTCCAATTTGAAAGGTCAAGTTCGTTAACCAGCAAAATCCGCCCACTGGAAGATGGCGTTTGGGGCGAAATTCGCGCAGAAAAAATGCTTACGTTTTTGAATTCATAAGCTTGTAAGTACTCGTTTTATAGGCTTCTTGGGCTAGGAAAACGAATGAGACCATTTTCACGGCGATAGCTTTAACCGTTTTCGAGAAAATTGGAAAAATAGTTTTTGAATACCGTTTTTGGTTTGGGTACTTAGAATCATGGGATTCAGTTGAAAAATTTTCTGCATGTTCTACTTTCATTAAAACTAATATGTTGAAATTTATGTTACGTTTGGAGTTAAGGAAGAGTCAGAATAAAATATTTTATTAACAAACATAAAAAGTTTTGGTAACTCTGTATACTTTCCTTAATATCTCGAAAAAGGTTGAGAATCTTGGTAAACGGAGGAATACCATTAGAAAGCTTACTAAATTCTCTAAAAAAAAGGTTCTAATGAAAGTTTTGATTAGACGATGTCAATCGGAGAAATAAGTGCTTAAAACTTTAAAGTAATTGATTTCGCTTATTCGAACTGTTCTTTTTGTCTGTTTTTATTCCTTGTTATTTTTTAACTGCTTGTAGTTGGATAATGTCTTTGATAATAAATCAGGTTAAGAAAAATAAGAAAAACAATTTAATCTCAGAGATATGGATTTCCAAGATAGCTTTTCAAATGCCTAGCGGGGTCCTTCCTAGGGCTGGATACCCTGGATGGGTATCCAGGTAAGATCGTAAATAAGACCTTTCTTGAAAGTAAAGATGGAACTGTCAACGTTGGTCCTCCTCAGCCTCCCGGCACTTTCATTGCTGACGAAGGCTACCAATGAGTAGCCAAAACGTCCTAAATATAGATTTTTTAACAAAAATCGTATTGTGGTTTCTTTAGCCGAATCCCAGCCATTCCATCTTTACTTATCACCTCGACGGCTAACTATCTAATCTTCATGCTTTCTAGAAATGTGGACCCAAAATAATAACAGCTTCTATTTTAATCATTTTAAATGAGTCTAGAGATAAGAACGGAACCGCGCTAAGATGATGCAGTTCCTGCGAGTCGGACTTTTTTTTTATTAAAGGTTATTACAAATATATATATATATATATATATATATATATATATATATATATATACACACAAACAAATATATGTGTGTAGGAGGACTTTAGCTGCTAGGATCGCGGAATCAGGGCCCCAGATCGTCCCTATGCTCACTCAGCATTTAATGGCTACCTCCCTTGGGAAAAATCATGTGACTGTGATTGTTTTAAGCAATTTTATCCATTTTCCAGGAGTAGATTGTGTAAATGTCTATACTGCCGTAAAGCTTTGATGTTATTTGTTCAAGTAGTGCTCGATTTTTTTATTTTCATTAAAATAAAACATTGATTGTTCTATTGAGGAAATGTATCACCTCTTAGAAGTGATTAAAGACAGATATAGGAAACTGATTCAGTGTTGTTTACATTGATATTATTTATATCGTTAATGATAAAATCATAGCTTTGACGAGAGTGACTCAGATATTTAGCCGTCTGCGCGTCAATGTACAAGGTCAAAATTTCGCAACACATGGATTGTAAAAAAAAACAAAAAACGAAATTTTTTGTATTATCAGATTTTTTGTCATTGTTACATCACGCTTTGTATTTATCTATAATAGCCGATGGATGCGCATGAATTTCAACAGTTTTAATTAATGTGTGTGCTTTTTGTTAGTTATTTATTTTGAAAACAGCTTGGAATAAACTTTGTACTCCCCCAAATATTCAATTTAATGTATTTTCATCAACTAATTACCAATAATTACTGCAAGGAGACACAGTACAATAAAATAATCTACACGCAAAGTTAGAACATCCCACAATAATAATATCGCAAGGAACCAATGTTGTACCTCCGGTAGTAAAATAAATAAAATAAAATATAAATATAATTAAAAAAGGAGGAAAAACAGTAAATAAAAAAACTGAGATCAAATATTTAAATAATATGTTTTTCAAAATACTAGACGATAGTTAGGAATATTGATTTTATTATAAATTTTGTCTTAATGACAAAAGCTTTCTCTGGGATCGATATGATAGGTATTTTTTAGGTAAGGCTAAATTTATGTATGTATAATTAAGTAGCTCCTGATGTGAAACGTGTAGAGCGATAAATAATGTATGTTATGAGAAGTTGATGTATACATGGCCTTCTGCCTAATTACATAATATATTGAAATATATATTCAACATAGAATACTTGCTAATTTGAATTTATAAAATTTGGTTTATTTTGTTGGAACTTGGCTCAAAGATAAATCTTAAAGAAAGCAAAGCACTGCGTTTGGAAGTAATTATGAACTTTTTTAATCACTGGTTGAAGAACGGAAATTCGTCTTGTTTTCCCTTCCCCCACATTGTCTCCGTCTGCAGTTTTTAAAGTGCTTCAAGACCCACTTCGGTTAAAATGAAATAGCTACTGAACTTCAAAATTATAAACTTCCGGCGAGTTATAGTTATTTTTACAACTTAAAAAGCAATGAAGGAGGAAAAGAATAATTTGAATTCATTATATATTGTACAATTATTATTATTATTATTATTATTAAAAACGGGTGCCCACGTAGAGGGAGCTGCACCGAGGCCAACAAGGCCTATTGTGCCACCCGACAAGCCAGCCTGTTACACCAACAGCGCCGTATCCGAGATGAACCTTAATAGAGTTCGAAGGTTCAGTTCCGGTAGCCTTCTAGGGTCATCAATGAAGTCTGCACCAAAATACAGGTATCTCTTTGCTACAAGAGCTGGACATCTGCATATGATGTGATACTGCGTCTCGTCGTCTTCAAAGCATAGTCTGCACCATGAGGTCCTAGTCAGCCCCATGGAGTAGAGGTGCCGATGCATTCTACAGTGACCTGTAAGAAGAGCTGTAACTAGTCTTACCTTGGACCTGCACAGATTAAGGAGAGTCTCCGTCCTCTTCTTGTCCACAAAGGAAAGGAACAGCTTCGCCTGTCTCTGGGTGGAGCTGCTGCACCACTTCCTCCTATGCTCAGCTTCCGCCCACCTTCTAATGCTTAATCTGGCCACAGCTGGTGCAATCCCACATTGAGGTTCTGGTGATAGGGGGATTGGTTGATGGGGAGAACGGGAATTCGTCTTGTTTTCCCTTCCCCCACATTGTCTCCGTCTGCAGTTTTTAAAGTGCTTCAAGACCCACTTCGGTTAAAATGAAATAGCTACTGAACTTCAAAATTATAAACTTCCGGCGAGTTATAGTTATTTTTACAACTTAAAAAGCAATGAAGGAGGAAAAGAATAATTTGAATTCATTTTATATTGTACAAAGAAAATATTGTTTTATTATTGCGGTTTTCTTTCATTGAAAACTTGGAAATATTGAATATATCAAAAACTTTGTAGAGTTAAATAACCTTTTGATGTTTTTAGAAACCATGGCGATTTTTTTTTCATCTACATCTACATCTACTTCTAATAAATAATTAATTACTGCTAATGACCTTAGCAGTCAGATAATTACAAAAATGATCATAAAAAAATATAAAAATATGAGCGCAGACTTATTTATTAACTTTGTAACGCATTTCTTCGAACTCTCCATACGGAGATACCAAACTTATGACGCAATCCATAGGTTCTGACTGGATGCAGCGTATATTTACGTTTAACTAGTAGGCATCGTAATTACGATTACAATTATAATCTCGGGTTTACGAGATATGATGTCGATTACGATTATAATCAAAGATCCTGGATATATGATTACAATTACGATTATAATCACGGGTTTTCGAGATGTGATTTCGATTAAGATTATAATCAAAGATCCTCGATATATGATTACGATTACGATTATAATCACGGGGTTTCAAGATGTGATGTCGATTACCATGGTGATCAGAGATCCTGGATATAAGATTACGACTACAATCACGGGTTTTCGAGATGTGATTTCGATTACGATTATAATCAAAGATCCTGGATATATGATTACGATTACGATTATAATCACGGGTTTTCGAGATGTGATTTCGATTACGATTATAATCAAAGATCCTCGATATATGATTACGATTACGATTATAATCACGGGGTTTCAAGATGTGATGTCGATTACCATGGTGATCAGAGATCCTGGATATAAGATTACGATTACAATCACGGGTTTTCGAGATGTGATTTCGAATACGATTATAATCAAAGATCCTCGATATATGATTAGGGTTACGATTATAATCACGGGTTTTCGAGATGTGATGTCGATTACGATTATAATCAGAGATCCTGGATACATGATTACGATTACAATCACGGGTTTTCGAGATGTGATTTCGATTACTATTATAATCAAAGATCCTCGATATATGATTAGGGTTACGATTATAATCACGGGTTTTCGAGATGTGATGTCGATTACGATTATAATCAGAGATCCTGGATATATGATTACGATTAAAATCACGGGTTTTCGAGATGTGATTCCGATTACGATTATAATCAAAGATCCTCGATATATGATTACGATTACGATTATAATCACGGGTTTTCGAGATGTAATGTCGATTACGATTTGTATCACCTCTTAAAAGTGATTAAAGACAGATAGTGACTCAGATATTTAGCCGATTACGATTATAATAAAAGATCCGGAATATATGATGAAGATTATGATTACGATTATAATTGTAATTACAAGAAAGATTGAGATTACACTTGGAATCACGTTTGGTTATAATTACACTCGTAATCACAACATTTTTCTGCATTTACGACCGTAATCACAACTGTTTCTTTGAGTATTCCTGCAGTTAGAACTATTTTTTCTAAAACTGTAATCATAACCTTTCTCTGATTACTACTGTAATCAAAACTTTTCTGTGATTACAACTGTAATCAAAACCTTTCTGTGATTACGAACATAATCTTAACCTTTTTTTTAGGAACTACCCCAACTTTGTCCTTTTTAATTATTGGTTTGATTGCCCAGATACTACAAAATCAGAAAAAACCTGTTTGAGATATTTGACATCCAATTAAATATAGGATTTTTAAATTTTTGTAACGTTTGGAGTGAATGAAAAATTATGAACAGATACGAGTAGTTTTCGGATTTTCGAAGATTGTATAACTCAAAAACGGTTGGGTAATTCTACCATGAGCAAATTATTGCCGACATACATTTTACATGGGGTTTCAATAGTCGCAATTTCTCTCTGATAAATATCCTGCAATAACTAGCAAGTATAAACCCACCCTAAAATCTATGGGTCGAGGTTAGCTCAGTACTAGAGCACTGGACTAATAAGCTGGAGGACCTGAGTTCAAATCCCGAGCATAGTACTAAAGACTTTTTCTTCTAGTGACTTCGTTTATGGGTTGAATTCGGCCTCCCTGACCGTCCTTAGCCTAACCCAGCCTTTAATTAATTTATTAATGGGTACCTTAGTCCTAATGACCCTAGCAGTCGAAGCAGGAAGGAGGAAAATCAGGCGGCCGGAGCATAGTACTGACCACACTATCACCCTAGTGTCCTTATGGTAATGAATCAGATAACTCTATAGTATCTGCCCCTCAGGGCCATTGTGGCCTGTTATGGGACTGATTTTACTAAATTCTATACAAAAACAGTTCAAAGCCGGTTCCCGTTGATCAACGAAGTTTAGCAACATCGGGCGTGGCAAGTATCAGAACGGATGACCGACCACATGCTGTTGGCATCATAAAAAGGTGGCAACCTATAGATAGCCCGGCATAAATAGCTGAAATTTCGATACACTGCTAAAAACATACAAAAATTAGCGGAAGATAACCTATCCTAAAAATTGACGAAAGGAACGATAAAATTGAAATAAAATAAATTAGATCCTATTTATTGCAAATTGTTCTTCAAGTAGTTATTGAACTCATCTTTAAATATACTATTTATTGCAAATTGTTCTTCAAGTAGTTATTGAACTCATCTTTAAATATACTATTTATTGCAAATTGTTCTTCAAGTAGTTATTGAACTCATCTTTAAATATACTATTTATTGCAAATTGTTCTTCAAGTAGTTATTGAACTCATCTTTAAATATACTATTTATTGCAAATTGTTCCTCAAGTAGTTATTGAACTCATCTTTAAATATACTATTTATTGCAAATTGTTCTTCAAGTAGTTATTGAACTCATCTTTAAATATACTATTTATTGCAAATTGTTCTTCAAGTAGTTATTGAACTCATCTTTAAATATACTATTTACTGCAAATTGTTCTTCAAGTAGTTATTGAACTCATCTTTAAATATACTATTTGTTGATAGAAAGCGCTAGTGATAAGACTCCCACCTAGTGACATCAACATTTTCTTAACACACTGCAGAACAAATCTTCCTGACAGAATTCGAGTAGATTTCTTGATATTTCCCCGGAGGAAACCGTGTACTAACTGGATCCTAGATAGCTTAGAGATAAAGCAAAGTATTCCTAGGGGGGGCATGGATAGTTAATTGCACAGCACTATGGATCGGCCGCTGAGGAAATCTTACTTGCTGTAAAACTAAATTGCTTTCAGGCCAATGTAATTCTTTATAAAAATAAGTGTTTCGCAAAAAGGGATTTTTTCTTCGCAGATAATTAAACTTAAAATGCCAATGAAGGTTTTTTACACCACAAGGCTTACACATCGTATCATCTCATTCAAAATATGAACAGTCGAGTGTAAAACAGTAATTTTCAGAGCTCAACTCAGTATTCTCTTCTTGTGAATCGGTAATTAACTATCTGGCTGCTCAAAAGCTCATGTGGTCTATCCAATCAACTCGTCCAATCAGCTTTTGAACCCTGATCCTTGCTCTGGGGAAGCCAATCCGGCTCAAAGGTACTAATTGACCATCTATTGATTGAATTTTTTTGAATTATATCTATGATAAGAGATAAATGGTCTGTATCTAATGATGTCATTGATGTTAAAATTGCAAGTTCGATAGAATTGAATATATTATTAATTATGCTTTATTGTAGCATATTCAATATTTTTTTTTTTATGTAGGACTGTAAACGTTCCTCTAAACATTTATTGATCTAACGTACTAGTAAACAAACTTACTGCCAATAATAAATCTAAAATCTTCATCGTCGTTGGCCCCTCAACGATGAAGTTCCAATCATGGCCTTCTCCTTTCCTCATGAACTTCTACAAAGGAATTCGATACTTCACAATCGATTTTCTGATTACTCTGGATAATGGGGCGATGTTGAGTTATCTTTAATATCTTTATTCGCCATCATCAACGATGAAGAGTCCAATCTTTCCCTTCTACAATCCTTTTGATCTTCCACAAGCGACATCCATCCTTCACATTATCACCATTTTCTGTGCAACACCGAAGAAACATCCATTCACCCAATCCTCTTGAACTTCCACAAATGACTTCCATACTTCACAATCGATAACATGATTCCTTGTAGATATTGTGATGATATTGAGTTAGCTTTGAGAACTTCCATCATCACCATATACTGTGCAACACCGAAGAAAAATCCATTCACCACCTCCTCCAATTCTTTTGGACTTCTACCAAAATTTCGATACTTCACAATCGATAACATTATTCCTTGTTGGTATTGTGATGATATTTAGTTAGCTTTGATAACTTCCATCATCACCATATTCTGTGCAACAACGACGAAGACTCTAATCACCACCGCTTCCTATCCTCTTGAACTTCTACCAAGTACTTCACGATCGATAACATGATTTTTTATTCAGATATTGTGACGATATTGTTATACCTTTAATATCTTTCATCATAGTTATAATATTCATTGCAACATCTCTGTCTGTTATACATGCTGCCGTGCCCCCTGGACTGATTTCCAATTTAGTGGCAATGGCATATTTTCGCTTCGGGGCTGAAAGGCACCGCTTTGACATCATTCTGCGATATCAAGCGGTAGGTTTTAAGATAATAATCTCTCTTGTATACGCGAGAGTTGAATAAAAATGCAGTTTCAGACTATTGAATGGGTGTTTCCTCTGCTACCTTGTCTCTTTGCATAGTTCGGGACACTCAGACCTATTCAGAAAGTTGTGACAGAAAACGTTTTAATGAAAGAAATAACGAGACCATGTTACGAGAAATGAGAAGAGAAATGAGAAGAGGTGTACGGAGGACGCACTGCTATTTAATCCCGTCCATCACCGGTCTGGAACCGCTAAGGTGGAATGGGCCTCTAAGCTCATGCAGCTCGCCGTCTTAAAAGGGATAACGTTTTTTTGTTGTTGTTTTTTTTTTTAAATTTTATATTTCTTAATTTGTTATTTATAGATCTGTTTATATAAAATTGTTTTATAACACTATTAATGTACACTATATGTTTCCAACAAAAATACTAAAACATCATTAGGAAAGCATATTCATATTCTACTTCATATAGCACTATGGGTAAAAGGATACATGGGCGTATATATGGGGGGAGCTGAGGGGACTCCAGGCCCCCCCCCCGAAATCGGTAAAAATGTATCATAAAAACCTTAAGAATAAATTAAATAAGATCCCTTAGCTCAGAAAAAAATAGCTTTCATTGGGTGTAATAGCGTTTTATTGGCTAATTATTCCAAGTTCTATATTGTTAGTACTCCATACCCGGCAAATTGTCGTTGCCCCTCCCCCCCACCGAAATTCTTCCAGCCCTTCCCGAATATACGCCCATGAGAGGATAAGCATGATAAGGATACGCGCCCAGATGACGCCAAGTAGAATATCTCCACTGTTTCATATTTAAGAAAACCACCCATCTTCGTCGGAAAACTATCTGCCATTGGAAGATGAAGGAATGCTAAGTTGGGCTAGATTTCCACCAGAACTTGGACTGTCGAGTTGTTTGGTTAGGAGCAAGTTCTTGTTTGAGGATTGGTTTATCTAGTTGATGAGTTTAAGGACGGTCCGTTTCTAATGTTGGTTGGGGTTTTGGGAGTTGTATAAGTTTAATTCTTCTATTTTAGTTTTCTCAGGTGTAAAGTACACATAAAATTCCCTTAGAATCACTTATGAAACTATGTGCCCTTTTTGGACTCATAGATCTGCCATATTAAGGAGAAGAATTATTAAAAGCAGATTGTTATTATTTAAATTTTAACATCCATTATAATAAACTCAGAATTTTAGGATGCCTTTTCTTTTTTTCCAAAGAAAATCCACCACCCCTTGGCAAGAGAACCCACGACCCTTGGCTCGAAGTGTAAAGTGCTCACGCCTTAATACTGACGGCCCCGGATCGTTGTATTTTCTAAAAATAATGGTAATCTAGAAAAATGTTTCATTCGGTGCACAGGATTTACACCCACTTTCGTTACAATAAAGTGACATTTATTACTTACTTAACTGGCGCACAACCCATTGCTAGGTCAGGGCCTCCTGAATCAGCTTCCGCCAGCTGTCCCGATCTTGTGCAGCAACCAGTTCTGTACGCCTAATAGGGTCCTAGCGTCACGTGCAACTCCATCCTTCCATCGGAGCTTCGGCCTCCCACGTCTTCTGCTTCCATGGAGCACTTCTTCCATTGTGTTCCATTGGCAGTTCTGCCCATTTCATCCGTGTGTCTTCCCACACGGATGAAATGGACAACATTTTTTTCTCTGTAAGCCTCATACACCCCCAGGTTAGTCCTTCTTCACCATGTCCGGCCATCGCATACTCCCCCCAAAATGGATCGCAGTATCCTTCTTTCGAGTGACATTTATAGCAAAATTAAATGAAAAAGGTGTATTAATTTTCCAGGTCGCATGTTCCTTACGAGTAAATAGTCATTTCAATATTAGATCTAGTTCTAAGGTTAGTTAGTGTCAAATAAGCTCGCCTCCTACGTATAGGGGGCGAGGTTAGCTCAGTGGTAGAGCACTCGACTAATGAACTGGAGGACCCAGGTTCAAAACCCGAGCGTACTCTAAAGATTTTATCTTCTAATGTCGACGTTAAAGAGTAGGATTGGGGTCCTAGATCTTCCCTAGGCTCACCCAGCCTTTAATTAATTAATGAGTACCTGATAAGGGGAAAATCAGGTGGCTGGAGCATATTATTGACCACACTATCTCCCTAGTGTTCCGAATGATCAAGAATCAGATAGCTCTACAGTATCTGCCCCTCTGGGCCCTGTGGCCTGTTAGGGGACTGATTTTTTTCGGGAAATACGTAAAAAGAATCTAACAAAATTTGGACATAGAATCTTAAGGTTTAAAGTTTTAGGTTTAGAAACCAAAAAACTTTAAACCTAAAGATTCTATGTCCAAATTTGTTTAGGTCCTTTTTACATATACCTAAAACTATATACCCTAAGGAACTAACCTTAAAACTAGATCTAAACTTAAAATGACTATTCCTAAGGAACACGTGTCCCAGAAAAATAAAATAACTTTTTGGACATATTATATCCACATCCACTAGGGTAATGTTTGTTTCGGAGTACCAAGAAACTAATTAAAGAAATGGTAAAATCTAGGTAAGGGCGTGTAGGAAATAATAAAGCAAATTTCGCTTTTATTAACGGCTTTTCAGAATAGACTGTTTTGTGGTTAAAAATCGATTTCCCGAGAAATGTTTTGCCTTGAAAGAAATATTAAAATTATCTGTGATATGTTCTTCAGATTTCTGTATACAGTGAAACCTCCTTTAACGGACACCTCCCTACAGCGGACACGTCTATTAACGGACGTTTTCTCGCAGTCCCGAGTTTTTCTATAGGTAAAATAAACCTCTATATTGCGGACACCTCTGTATAAAGGACACGGACAGAAAAATCTGATTTTCTACCTCCTTACTACGGACAATTACAGCTAATGTTATTTATAGAAGCGTTCCCATCGGTGTAGGTTTCCAGAAAAATGCGTTAACAATAACAAACTCTTTGCAAGAATAAGACGTATATACACAGAATAGTGACTAGTAATATCCTCCTAGGAATTTCACAATAGGAACCCCTTCCTTTTCAGCAGAAGCATATGATTTTCCCGCTGGTAGATTACTATTGTTTTGCCTACGCGGTATCACGGTTCCGGGAATATTCCATAAGTCTGTTCGGTTCACATTCCTTCCGCAGAACTTCCTTCTCGTCACTTTTCATTTGGTTTTTAGCTCTTGTTGAGTGAGTATCGTGCTTTCTCTTCAAAATGTCTAATCGGAAATCTCTGACACTTAAAGAAAAAATTTACGTGATAACATTTTCCAATCGCGATAAATGTGGTGTGCGTAAAGTTGCCGAGTTTTTTTAAGATAGGGAAAGCACAAGCAGCAGAAATGTTGAAAAATAAAGATGAAATTTTGAAGAAACGGATGGAAAATTGTGACAAAAATGTTGTCCGAGAACTAAGAACTTCTTTATGCTTTAAACTTTTTAAAATAAAAACTTTATTTAAGTTTATACTTATTGAACTTCTTTCTATATATGTACTTAAAAAAACTTGCTATGGGTAATTATTAAATGGTTAATTAAAACATGAATTAAAAATTCGGTACGTATCCATCTCGACCAACCCCTGTGTATAGCGGACACCTCTCTATAGTGGACAACTTTGGTTCTCCCAGAGGTGTCCGCTATAGAGAGGTTTCACTGTATTTCCTTCAGATTTAATGCCAAGAAAGATCATTTAGCAATTGAGGCGTCTAGAATCAAAACAAGAGACATCACTATTTTTACGATTTTGAGATAACAGTTGATTTTACAAGTTCAAAATGTCTATATACTGGTAAAGAAAACGATTTTGAGATAACAGTTGATTTTACAAGTTCAAAATGTCTATATACTGGTAAAGAAAACGATTTTGAGATAACAGTTGATTTTACAAGTTCAAAATGTCTATATACTGGTAAAGAAAACGATTTTGAGATAACGGTTGATTTTACAAGTTCAAAATGTCTATATACTGGTAAAGAAAACGATTTTGAGATAACGGTTGATTTTACAAGTTCAAAATGTCTATATACTGGTAAAGAAAACGATTTTGAGATAACGGTTGATTTCACAAGTTCAAAATATCTATATACTGGTAAAGAAAACGATTTTGAGATAACAGTTGATTTTACAAGTTCAAAATGTCTATATACTGGTATAGAAAACGATTTTGAGATAACATTTGATTTTACAAGTTCAAAATGTCTATATACTGGTAAAGAAAACAATTTTGAGATAACAGTTGATTTTACAAGTTCAAAATGTCTATATACTAGTAAAGAAAACGATTTTGAGATAACAGTTGATTTTACAAGTTCAAAATGTCTATATACTAGTAAAGAAAACGATTTTCAAAACACAATAGATCATGCTGTTTTGTAATGTTGAAGTAGTAAGTTGGTTTCAAAATAACACATACATCAGTGAAGATTAAAACTAAGTAAGGTACTTTACAAAAAAAAAAAATGCCTTCAAAATAGATAATATAACAGATAAACTTCTCAAAAACATTCTTCTGTGATACTTATATAACTTTTACGAAAATTACACACATGTATAAAATTAAACATAAGACTTCTTCTGTTTTTGGTGTTTTCTGAACATTTTGGTTTCCATGATGTGTCTTGTTTCGATTCTAGACGCCTCAATTGTTCCTTCAATATGAACTATGGACAAATCAATTGTATACGAAGCTCGATATTGTAGTTTTCCCTTGGAAGTTGCCCCGAGTTCCGATGGGAAGATTTTTAATTGACCTTCGAGTAAGAATCCAATCATCCTTTTCTCTTTTCCTCTTGAAGTTCCTCTGAGGAATTCGATACTTCACAATCCACATACTGATTCCTTCTAGATATTGAGCCGTTATTTAATTAACTTTGGTATCCTGGTTTTTTTTTCAGACTATAGATGTTCTATATATATTCTGTTGTCAAAATTTTAATTTTATAAATGTTACTCTAATGCAAAATATTATTGCCTTAAAATGTAATGTTATACATGCTTATGATGCAGTTGCTCAAGTTATTATTAACCCCTTAGAGGGCAAATTTCGGTGGTTGTGGTAAAATACATTTATTTTTATAAGTGATGGCAATTTACTCTCCAAAGATAAATGTGTTTTTTTTTTTTTTTTTTTTTTTTTTTTTTTTTTTTTTTTTTTTTTTTTTTTTTTTTTTACGGCGCATCGTCATCTAGGCCATTTGCGCCTACATCCAGGGTGCTGCGAGGAATTTTCCCAACGAGCCGTGGGATGAGAAAATTCCTGCAGCCGGTGGGAATTTTATCATAGTGACAGGTCAAACTTGACTTCTTATTAGTAAAACCGTATCTTAAGCCCACTATAAAAATATATTTAGAGTTATTAATTGAAGTCTGGAAGATGAGTGTCAAAAGGAGTGGTAATGCTAAAGGTGTTACCAGGTAACTGAGGTAGGAAGGGTGCTCTGAGTAATCCCCGTACGGGGATGGAAGTTGGAGGAATTCCCCAGTACAGGTAGTGGGGTGTGCCGGAAAGGATATATTTTTTTTTTCGTTTTTAATGGTGCATCAACTATTTGGCTATTAGGGCCGGGCTATCTATAGGTTACCACCCTTATCTAATGCTAACAGCACGTAGTCGGGCACCCATTCAGGTACTGACCACGCCCGACGTTGCTTAACTTCGGTGATCTACGGGAACCGGTGCATTCAACGTGGCTATGGCCGTTGGCTGGAAAGGATATTCTTATTATTACGACACTTACTCTATCTATGAGAACTCATTAGAACTTCTTGACACCAACAGCGAACCTGTTAGAGAATTTTCATGTTAAGTAAATAGGGATGAGAAAATAGGTGTGATGTCAAACATTTGTGATGTCGGAACAGTGCACTTCTGTCTCGTTCACATGCCACGAGCCTTAAACGTTTCTTGGATCAACACTATGTTCCTTAGGGTGGGTTTACACTTGCTAGTTATTGCAGGATATTTCTATCAGAGATAAATTGCGACTATTGAAACCCCATGTAAAATGTATTTGGGCAATAAATTCTACCATGAGCAATTTATTGCAGACATACATTTTACATGGGGTTTCAATAGTCGCAATTTCTCTCTGATATAAATATCCTGCAATAACTAGCAAGTGTAAACCCACCCTTATGGATGTACGGTGACGTACTAGACATTGAGTCTGCTAGAAACAATTTCTCAGCCTCACCCCTAGCATTTGTATGTAATTATAAGTCACGTTAGAATCTAAGTGCTATAATTCCCTAAGATTTATGTGGTTTTTAAATATTTCCTCAAGCGTGGATTTTATTTGATCTGAAGATCCATACTACATAAAGATTTGGCCCAATAAACAAGTAGCATGCAATCAAAACTAGGTATGTACTTTAAACAAAAAAAATAATAAAAAGGTTCCATTAAACGACAAAAAATCAGCAATAAATTTCCTCTGTACACTTTTAAAAATGGAACGACAAATGAAAAAAAAGAAAAACTATAATATTCAAAATTAGAACAGGATAAAAACAATATAAAAGAAATATAGTGGATTTTTTTTGTATTAAAAAGTGTTTTAAAAAATGATTTGCTCTTTCCTTTCATGTGCTACTCCTATGTATATTGCACAGAAAATGTGTGATATTGCCTACGTGTGGTATACCTAATATTTGCTTATGATAAACCCAGATTTGGCATTAAAAACGATCTCTTTCACAAAAACAGATGAGCTTTCGAGGCTCATAAATTATTTTGAATACCAGAAAGAAAAAAAAAAAAAAAAATACAAAAAAGGCCAGTAAAGGGTTGATGTATGCTTAGTTTTCAAGTTTGGTCATAACGATTTTTCACAGCCCGCTTTCTCTCTTTCCGTTTCTCTTTCTCTCCACCCTCTCTCACTCTCTCTCTCTCTCTCTATCGCTCTCTCTCTCTCTCTCTCGCTCTCTCTCTCTCTCCCTTTCTCTCTCTCTCTCTCTCTATCGCTCTCTCTCTCTCTCTCTCACTCTCTCTCTCTCTCACTCACTCTCTCTCTCTCTCACTCTCTCTCTCTATCGCTCTCTCTCTCTCTCTCTCTCTCTCTCTCTCTCTCTCTCTCTATCTATCTATCTATCTATCTATCTATCTATCACTCTCTCTCTCTCACACACATTCTCTCTCTGTAACTCTCTTTCACGCCCACTCTCTCTCTCTCTTACTCTTTCCCTCACTTTTCTAGTCATAATATCAAACTTTCAGCAGGATGTTGCTCACAAACATCGAGCTCGTCTAATTAAGTTTATCATAACATTATTGATATAAACTGATTGTTACCGACCGGAGTATGTCTCTTACATATTGTAATCAAAATAAATTTTTTTTTATTTAATTTTTATTTGTAATTTTTTTTTATTGTTTTATATTTTATGGAGTTAATGTTTATCATAGGTTTACATTTTTTGTTGAAAATTTACATTTTAAGTTTGATACATTTTTGGACTTTTTTAATACAGCGAATGGCTTTTGTAGCAGGCTATTAACAACTTAGGTATTATACCTTGATAATATTATCAATTCAGTTGACAGTTATATTTTATTTATTTATATAGTTTATATATATGTACCTATATATTTTATTGAAAAACAAAAAGCGATGGAGCCTTGAAATTATTTGCAAGCATGGATATTAATTTTATAGACATCCTGGTTGTCCATTGTTAAGTTAGCCCACATTATAAATATACGTAATATTGACATGTTAGGAATTATCCACAAAGATTTTCTGAGGCATAAATTATTTCCATATATACTTTATTTATTGATCCTCAACCTCAGCCAAATATATTGATGAACTAGTTACAATTCCTCATTTTAAACGTTTCGGCCTCAGGGCCATCCTCATTAACTTCCTTTCTTAATCCACATATAATCACCCTGTTTTCACAAGGGCTTGTCATCACTTTACATCTAAAACTTTAAAACTATGGGCTTTTCCATCTTCTATAAATAACACTTTTTTACATTTTTTAGGGTTGAGCTGGTGGAAATTTCAAATGTTAAAAAATGTAAAAAAGTGTTATTTATAGAAGATGGAAAAGCCCATAGTTTTAAAGTTTTAGATGTAAAGTGATGACAAGCCCTAGTGAAAACAGGGTGATTATATGTGGATTAAGAAAGGAAGTTAATGAGGATGGCCCTGAGGCCGAAACGTTTAAAATGAGGAATTGTAACTAGTTCATCAATATATTTGGCTGAGGTTGAGGATGAATAAATAAAGTATATATGGATATAAGTAATATATTAAGTGCATGAAGTATCATACGCATGTCTTCAAGATAACAAAGGGTCTTATTCATATCAAATTGTGAAAAGACGTGGCCTTGGTTTAGGTTAAACAAGGATTGAAGTTGGTAAATAAAGTATATATGGAAATACGTAATATATTACGTGCATGAAGTATCATACGCATGTCTTCAAGATAACAAAGGGTCTTATTTATACCAAATTGTGAAAAGACGTGGCCTTGGTTTAGGTTAAGCAAGGGTTGAAGTTGGTAAATAAAGTATATATGGAAATACGTAATATATTAAGTGCATGAAGTATCATACGTATGTCTTCAAGATAACAAAGGGTCTTATTTATATCAAATTTTGAAAAGACGTGGCCTTGGTTTAGGTTAAACAAGGGTTGAAGTTGGTAAATAAAGTATATATGGAAATACGTAATATATTAAGTGCATGAAGTATCATACGCATGTCTTCAAGATAACAAAGGGTCTTATTTATATCAAATTGTGAAAAGACGTGGCCTTGGTTTAGGTTAAACAAGGGTTGAAGTTGGTAAATAAAGTATATATGGATATACGTAATATATTAAGTGCATGAAGTATCATATGCATGCCTTCAAGATAACAAAGGGTCTTATTAATATCAAATTGTGAAAAGACGTGGCCTTGGTTTAGGTTAAACAAGGGTTGAAGATGGTAAATAAAGTATATATGGATATAAGTAATATATTAAGTGCATGAAGTATCATACGCATGTCTTCAAGATAACAAAGGGTCTTATTCATATCAAATTGTGAAAAGACGTGGCCTTGGTTTAGGTTAAACAAGGATTGAAGTTGGTAAATAAAGTATATATGGAAATACGTAATATATTACGTGCATGAAGTATCATACGCATGTCTTCAAGATAACAAAGGGTCTTATTTATACCAAATTGTGAAAAGACGTGGCCTTGGTTTAGGTTAAGCAAGGGTTGAAGTTGGTAAATAAAGTATATATGGAAATAAGTAATATATTAAGTGCATGAAGTATCATACGTATGTCTTCAAGATAACAAAGGGTCTTATTTATATCAAATTTTGAAAAGACGTGGCCTTGGTTTAGGTTAAACAAGGGTTGAAGTTGGTAAATAAAGTATATATGGAAATACGTAATATATTAAGTGCATGAAGTATCATACGCATGTCTTCAAGATAACAAAGGGTCTTATTTATATCAAATTGTGAAAAGACGTGGCCTTGGTTTAGGTTAAACAAGGGTTGAAGTTGGTAAATAAAGTATATATGGATATACGTAATATATTAAGTGCATGAAGTATCATATGCATGCCTTCAAGATAACAAAGGGTCTTATTAATATCAAATTGTGAAAAGACGTGGCCTTGGTTTAGGTTAAACAAGGGTTGAAGATGGTAAATAAAGTATATATGGACATAAGTAATATATTAAGTGCATGAAGTATCATATGCATGTCTTCAAGATAACAAAGGGTCTTATTTATATCAAATTGTGAAAAGACGTGGCCTTGGTTTAGGTTAAACAAGGGTTGAAGTTGGTAAATAAAGTATATATGGACATAAGTAATATATTAAGTGCATGAAGTATCATATGCATGTCTTCAAGATAACAAAGGGTCTTATTAATATCAAATTGTGAAAAGTCGTGGCCTTGGTTTAGGTTAAACAAGGGTTGAAGTTGGTAAATAAAGTATATATGGATATACGTAATATATTAAGTGCATGAAGTATCATACGCATGTCTTCAAGATAACAAAGGGTCTTATTTATATCAAATTGTGAAAAGACGTGGCCTTGGTTTAGGTTAAACAAGGGTTGAAGTTGGTAAATAAAGACACAGGCATGTATTTGATTATTATGAACATGATTTTATGGTTTGAGACTGCAAAAGGGGAGACTGCCGACCTCGATGAAGGTTTAAGTCAGCCAGACTGTCAAACTTAACAATGGATGTAGGATGCAAATTTATTTGGGCGAGTTCTCTTTTAATGAGATGGCTATGTGTCATATGACTATGGCCTATTCGAAGTCTTGTTATTACTACCTGCTCCCTTCGATTTCCTCTTTCTGCACTCCTCCATTGCTTTGTTGTGGGTTTGACTCTTTTAAGCTTGTTTGTCTGAGGTTGATCATTCCACATTCTCTCCCAGTCGCTTCTGACCCTACAATTCAACCACGTCTTCATGTCAATTTCTTCGTAGAAGTGCAACACATGAGTGGTACGGGTTTCTATTGCTTCTTTGGCTGCTTTATCGGCTGCTTCGTTTCCCAGTATTCCTGAATGTTCTGGTGTCCAGAGAAAAACCGTTGTTTTGTGCATGCTGTGCAATATGTTTAAACAATGTTGGATTTTATTCAATGACTGGCTCGAGGTTTTAACTCTGTTAATACTGTGCTGACAGCGAGTTAGAACAGATCAATATTTTTTGGTTTGTCGTTTCGATTGCCATCGATAACGCAGCTGCAATGGCTTGGAGTTCCGCAGTATAGATTGAGGAGAAGGGATGTAGTTTATACTGATTAAACGATTCATTTAGGATTACTGCAAAACCTACTTCATCTCCTTTCTTGCTGCCATCGGTGTAGATTTTCTGAAAGACTACTTTTTTTTAGGCATGTTTGTCTTAGGATGTTTTCGGATTTTTGCTTAAGCATCCTGAGGTCTATTTTAGGAGGTTGTCTCATCCAGGGTGGGTCTTCTTCGATGGCTCTTGTAAAATCTAGTTCAAGGAGTTCATTGACTGTTGGTCTTTTTCTTATAGCAATCGGTGCGGGATTTCTTGGTTTTAAATTGTACAGTGCAATTAACAATGGACAACCAGAGTCTATAAAATTTACATCAATGTTCGAAAATCATTTTTAGCTTGATAATGATCCAGAGGATCGAATTCGGTTGCATCGCGCTTGTGTTAATAAAATTTAATTTGAGACAGCACTTTTCGGCTTCTTTTTAATTTTTAACGTTTCCTGAGCGGTCTTCACCTGAATACATATATTTTTGCTACTCCTATTCCCTTAATAATACAAAAATATTTTGTAGTATTTTTTATAAAATATAATAAATAAATACACACAAAAATATAATTTTTCAAAAAAATTGATTTTTTTTACCATGGATATTTGCTTTCGCTACTTCAACTAATGAAATAACGAAAGTGTTTAATCATCATCCAACAGAGAGGTGTCGAATTTTAGATTTGACATAATCAATGGTTTGATTGGTGAGACGACAAGCCTTCAGATTCAACAGGAACTCAAGCCGCACGGAATTCAACGCATGCATTCAGTCGATAAGCTCAGCTTCGGGCGGGATTTGCATTCCATCGAGCTGGAGGACTGAGTGCATACCAAACAGTCCTAAAATATGCAGCGAGTCTTCCATTGTATATCTAAGATTTTTCAAACGAAATTGTATCCGAGGGTAAAATTATCTAGAAATATGGGCGTTGGATTAAGGAAACGCTATTTTTCCTGATGAAAACAAATCCTCCTTTGTAAAAAATCCCTAATGCTTAGCCATGAGATTTTTTGACAGACCCCCATGGATTTTTTCTTGCTGACTCTGAAATAATAATAAAAATATTCCGTCACTTCTATTTTTTTAGCATTAATATTTTCTTCAATACCTGTCGCTTGAGTTGTTACTCAACGCTAGACATCAAATTCGGTAGTTGCTGCCAGGTTAATAGCAGCTGTCAAGTGTTGGACACCATACTGGACGACAAAAACGTTTTTTTTTAAGAAGTATTAAAGATAAAAATAATATATTTCAAAATTAAAGAGAACAATTTTTTTTTTTTTTTTTTTTTTTGTGCCAACGGCCATAGCCACGTTGAATACACCGGTTCCTGTAGATCACCGAAGTTAAGCAACATCGGGCGTGGTCAGTACCTGAATGGGCGACCGACCATGTGCTGTTGGCATTAGAAAAGGGTGGCAACCTGTAGATAGCCCGGCGCTAATGGCCAAGTTGTAGATGCGCCGTTAAAAACGAAAAAAAAAATATCCTTTCCGGCACACCCCACTACCTGTACTGGGGAATTCCTCCAACTTCCATCCCCGTACGGGGATTACTCAAAGCACCCTTCCTACCTTAGTTACCTAGTAACACCTTCAGCATTACCACTCCTTTTGACACTCATCTTCCAGACTTCAATTAATAACTCTAAATATATTTTTATATTTACATATGTTTACATATAATACAAGAAGTAAATATATATCTCATAAGCTAGCACAAGGAAGAATAGAGGGGAGAAGGCAGCCATTGCTGACACTCCCTGAGGAATTATAAATATTTTATTTAAGTATTACAGCTGGTCTCTAGGCCAATTTCTTTTCAAGCGTCTCAGAGGATTGGAAGGGATCGCATCTGTGGAAAGGGATTGGGCAAGGGGATTGGGATGAAAGGATAGCTTGGAATGAAAAGTGGAGAATCGATCGATTGGGTTTTCTCAAATGAGATGGTATAGTTTAGTGTTGTGTAAGTATGAGAATATTGTGTTTATATACTGGCTGCTGTCCATCAACAATTCGTACATGTCATGTGGACTAATTAGTTTGTGCCGTCTTCTGGATTCCGTAAGCAGTCTGTATTGCATATATTACAGGTTGGTTTGTTAAGTCCTCTCATGAGATATTCGTGTGTTAGTCTTGTGTGGCCAATTCGGAGTCGAGCTAGTACAATTTCCTGTCATCTGTCCACTCCTGAGTAGTAGTTTTGATTGTACGTAATTTGTCGTCGGTTAGTCGAGTCCAGCTGTCTTGCCAATAATTTAAAATATTTTGTTTGATTGCATTGGACAAGTCTTGGTGTGTGACTGATAGGTCGAGCTGTGGTTGTCTTGTAGCAAGTTTTGCATGTGAGTCTGCTAGGGAGGTTCTTCCTAAGCCTTCATGCCCTGGCAGCCAGAACATTGTGGTGTATTTGTTATGAGAGTAAATAGTTTATAAATGTCTATTATTATTAAATAATGGTCTGGCTATAAATTAAAAAACTAACCACCTTTTTGAGGAAAGTTTATTACGCAGCTGTATTTTAATTTGTTTTTAACATTTATAATTTTTGCAAAATACTAACAAGGTGTGACTAGAGATTAAAATATGCAAAATAACGGAAAAATAATATTTTATGCTTACAATATAACTTTAAAAAATAATAAAATAAATATATTATATTAATATTATCGAGATTAATCAACATTTTATTTAGACGGAGGAAATATTTATTTTTTTTTAATCCGAAGAATATTTAAAGCACTTTAAATAAATCAGCGTGGTGAGCATTTCGTTGTAATTAATTTTTAATCAAAAGCAGTCAATTTTTTTTTTTGCGCCAGACTTTACTGTAAGCCAATTTCCTGCTCAATTACGTTTCTGTTTATTTATGTTTTAATTACTTATTCTTTAGCTTTTAAGTTGACAATTTTATTGGTTTCAATTTAAAATTGGGGTCTCCTGTGGTCTAGTGGCTAACGCCCTAGTTTCATATGAGGGCTAATAAAAAAAATTGACTTTAAAACTAGAGAAGTAGTTTTAATATATAAACTAAGTCTATCCGGCGTGTTGTATTTATTTAAAGTGCTTTAAATATTCTTCGGATTAAAAAAAAAATATATTTCCTCTGTCTAAATAAAATGTTGATTAATGTCGATAATATTAATATAATGTAATATTAATATAGGTTGCATTCTCATGTGTCATGCGAGATTTAGTTCAACTCCTGTAAAATTGCTTTTTTCAACGGTTGCTTCCTTTCAAAGATATAGATGTGGTCTTCTTACATGATGCCACCCATTCTAACCGGTCTTAAAAAAAAAAAAAATAAAAAATAAAAAAAAAAAAAAAAAAAAAAAAAAAAAAAATCATTACTGAGTTGTTCAACCTTGGAATCATTCTTAAACAATAAATACGAAAAGAGGTATTAATATTCGTCTAAGAATTTGTCACTCAATGCTAACTCACGGAAATTGGGTGAATCAGGGTTTTTTGTCCTTGTAATTACAACTTCCACCCTTCAGTTTTGCCTAAATACACAGTAGCTCTTTCTGGTTGAAGTTTTGATATTTCTTAATTAAAAAAAAAATCATTGAACTACTAAAACAATATGAATATAAATATTGCGATTAGCAATAAAAAAAGTTAGTAATATTCACCCAATGCTTAGCTAACCTATTGGTATAGCAACTTTGGTGGACAAGCATTAAATAAATTACATTCATTGACAACCTTGAAACTTTATTTACCAAAAAAACGAAACAAGAAGTAGACGACAGTTACACGCTGACTTCACCACAGTTGTATCTGACAGCACAAAAGTGTTGTACGGGCGACTGGCAAGGAAGTGGACACTGACTGGCTAATAAAACCCTAAAATAAAGCTCACTGCCAAGACCTGGCCTCATAAACAGAGTACCCTTTCAAGGACAGAAGAAGTGATCTTGACAGGGCTAAGGATCGGCCATTCGTTTCATACGCACTCCCATCTAATAGAGAAAAAGGAAAATACAGTAGGAAATGTGTAATAACCTTCTCAGATGACATGACTTACAACATTTATTCACTTTAAATACTCAATATCTTTACACATCGATACTTAGAAGTTTCTGAAAATTAATTTCTAATTTCTTAAATAATGTAAAAAATATAATTTATGTCATGTTAAACTGAAATGTACACGTATACAAGTCCAAATCAAGAGAACCCTTAGTTTGCTCTCAACCACCAAGGATTGATGATAAACTGACGAAGCCGGAGAGGAGTCCGGCGAAATATAAGATTATAGAAAGGAGCTAAAGTATAAGAATCAGGGACCGAAAATAACTATTAATTTGTATTTCAAATGAGTTTCACTTTAACTTTAATTTTTACTATTGGAAATTTCATCGTAATTGATATATTTTATTTTTTTTTATTTTTTTTTTTTTTCGTTTTTAACGGCGCATCAACTATTTGGCTATTAGCGCCGTTTATTATTGTTTTAAAAACAGTTTTCTTATAATCTTCATTTCAAAAACTTATAAATAAAAATTATTTGAAAAATGTTCTCTTAAATATTCCACGGAAAAACTTTCTTTTTTTTCTACGACCGATTTTGAAGACAGGCGAAACCAGCAATGGGATTTTCGTACGTAAATATTAAATGGAAGAATTAAATAATTGTTTGTCAATAATAAAGTTCTATCAGGTTTCTCAAAATTTGGACGAACTGTGATTCACTGAAATAAAAAAAAAAAAAAATTGAAAATAAAGAAAAGGTGCCGAATAAAGTATCTCATTATTTATTCTGAGGATAATAGACATTTATGGTAGCTCTCGTGATAAGTTATTAATTTAAATTTAATTATTAAATTAATGAATTGTAATTTCATTATTCTTTAAAAGACGTTAAAAATATAAACATGTTTCTACTCTCACAATACAAAATATTTTTTTTTTTCTGTTAAATATTAAAATTAAACTAGAATGTTTTTCAGAACTAATAATTATTTAAATTTTCCCAACAATTGTTATCGAGATAATTTTATATACAAATTATTCCATAACAGTTATTCATTAAATTTAAAAATATAAATTATTAAATAATTTTTTTTTATCATTATTTTATGAAAACATTTATTTTTTTTTTGGTCTATTTAACAATAGATAAAATCTTATTTTACTTATATATTCAATTTTAAATCTCTGTCAATCTAACTTTAATTTAAGCTCTAGCTATAGGTAACTTAAATTTACCATGCGTATAATTTATTCTCATATATTATAACGTTTTTCTTTTCGTTTAATTTTTATATAATTTAAACCCTTAAACTCCTGTTACTGGTAACCTATAGATAACGGGTTATCTCTAGGTTATCTGTTTCTTGACACTGGTCCGGAATGCCCCAATGTCCAGAAACATTATACTTTGATTACTTATCAATTGATGACTAACATATAGCATGACGGGAACCGTGCAATAATAAACTGCACGAAATGATATACATAGTAGCGTTAATTTTGATGCTACATTATTTAACGTAATAAAATAACTACTTATCTGCCGTGACGAAGCACATATATTCAGCTAGTAATAAAAATACGTTAACTGTTAAAAATATTATAATTGAGAACATATGTTTTTATTGAAAAATGAATTTGCGTTAATGAAGCAAGAAAGACGCAAAACAACAAGCAATGAAAAGTAGAGAAAACAACCTATACAGGGGTCCCCGTGGTCTAGTGGCTAGCGCGCTAGATTCATAAGCGGGAGATGGTGGGTTCGATCCCCACCGGCGCCAGAAATTTTCTCATCTCAGGGCTCGCTGAGAAAATTCCTGGTTGCACCCTGGATCTCGGCGCTAATGGCCAAGAATTATGTCGATGCGCCGTAAAAAAAAAAAAAAAAAAAAAAAAAACTTTTAAGGGTTCTTTGCCCTCCTTGTTTACAGCCCTTATGGAGGCTTGTATTTAAAGCCAAAACGTCCGCAAAAATAAAATACATCTTATTATAAAAAATGTAGTTTATTTAAACCACACGCCCGTAGTTTATTTAAACCACACGCCCGTAGTTTATTTAAACCACACGCCCGTAGTTTATTTAAACCACACGCCCGTAGTTTATTATGAAACCACACGCCCGTAGTTTATTTAAACCACACGCCCGTAGTTTATTATGAAACCACACGCCCGTAGTTTATTATGAAACCACACGCCCGTAGTTTATTATGAAACCACACGCCCGTAGTTTATTATGAAACCACACGCCCGTAGTTTATTATGAAACCACACGCCCGTAGTTTATTATGAAACCACGCGCCCGTAGTTTATTATGAAACCACACGCCCGTAGTTTATTATGAAACCACACGCCCGTAGTTTATTATGAAACCACACGCCCGTAGTTTATTATGAAACCACACGCCCGTAGTTTATTATGAAACCACACGCCCGTAGTTTATTATGAAACCACACTCCCCTAGTTTATTATGAAACCACACGCCCGTAGTTTATTATGAAACCACACGCCCGTAGTTTATTATGAAACCGCACGCCCGTAGTTTATTATGAAACCACACGCCCGTAGTTTATTTAAACCACACGCCCGTAGTTTATTTAAACTACACGCCCGTAGTTTATTTAAACCACACGCCCGTAGTTTATTTAAACCACACGCCCGTAGTTTTTTTAAACCACACGCCCGTAGTTTATTTAAACCACACGCCCGTAGTTTATTTAAACCACACGCCCGTAGTTTATTTAAACCACACGCCCGAACCCTGACCGTATCTAACTTCATAAAAATGTTTTGTTAAGGAAGACACCATTTTTACTTTCACTATTTTTTATGGATATTTATACACCTAAATTCTAATAAGAAATTTACGTCTTAAACTATAATTTTTTCTCTAGATTTCTATCGTTTTTTTTAATAACTCATATATTTATTTATTTTTGTTTTGTTTTTTTATGACTATTTTTATTCTTATTATTGTTATGATATGAAAAGTGAGCTACCAAAATGTATTGGGTTATTAGCCAGACAGCATGCTTATCATGTATCTTGATGCTCATTTCGTTAGTAAATGCTTCGTTAAAGAAACCCATTAGCACAATAATTTCAAGAAGAGATGATTCTGAGAATAATTCACACAAACAATAGATAATTAAATAATTTTCTGTTAATTAATTTAATTTCTCACGCCTGAAATATATGACATAAACTTATATTATATTGACAGTAAACAAATGTACGCGTAACAAACTTGTCACATGAAACTTTCTCTATTAATTCTGATGAATGAGTTACAACTTCCGGTGAGAGGCTTGTCATTCGACTCAAACTCCGTAATCTCACTGGAAACAGGAGCTTTATGTGGAGTTACGAATTCACATCACTGTAACATCACCTTTCAATCTCTGAGAATACATCAACATTCATGGTAGTGCCATTTCTTTATGATAATTCTTGTTGTAGCAAGATTATAATTCATTGGAACAAACGTAAGATATATAAGAAAGAAATTTGAATAATTAATCTTGAAAGAAATGCATTTTCACAATAATAAATACATTTATTCAGAAGATGTTTTTTTTTGTTTTTTTTTCTGAACCCACCATCTCTCGCTTATGAATCTAGCGTGCTAGCCACTATAACACGGGAGACCCCAAGATCGTTGTTACTGCCAAAGGGGAAATAATCGGGGTTTGGTCATAATCTATATATGTAACCATCAGGTGCCTGTCTGTCTGTCTGTTAGCTCCCTAGACAAATCCACACCGTTTGACTAATTTTGACCAAACTTGGCACACTGGTAGATCTTGATCAGGGGAGTCTCGTCGGCGAGGCCAAAAGCTTGTACCAGTTGTCTGTCTGTATGTTTTTCCTTTTACAAATCCACACAGTTTGACCGATTTCGACCAAACATGGCACACATGTAGGACATGATCCGGGGAGTGTCATAGGCTAGGTTAAAATCGTCTAGGATTCACAATTCGGAGGTCATGGGTTCGGAACTGTGAACCCGAACAGCTACAGATTTGTGTTATTAGGTTTTAATATTACTTATTTGGTTTCTGATTTACTTTTGCATTTCTAGATGCAGATATTAGGTTTAGTATGGCACGCCGGGTACACTGAGAAAAAAAAAACAGCCTGCCGGCAGCCTGAAAACTGTGACTCAGTGCCAGTATTTTGAAATAGGACATTTTAGTCTAAAATAGGATTCCACTTATTTCAACCTAAAATAGGATTCCACTAGTTAGAGTGCCCGCACTTTATAATAGGGTGCTGGAATGCTAGCAGCCTGCAGAGAGATGACTTTATTATGTGGATAAAAAAGAACAAAGGTAAATTCAGAGTAATAATAATAAGACTTTATTTGGTTGTAATTTACATATACACTTCTTAACAAGTAGATATTTACAAGTAGGTATGAGGTACACACTTTTTAACAAATATAGATATTTACAAGTATTAGGTATTAGGTACAATGTACTTATGAACAATATTGAACAAGTAGGTCTAGAAATAAAATATTTTTTTTGTTTTCAGGACACTTATAGCCGCATTCATAAATCCGAAGACAGTTGATTTCAGCATCTGTTCAAACAGAAACAAAAATACATTTTTATTAATAACAAAAGAAAAGTTGTTGTTGTTGTGTTTTATATAATTAAAAAGAATCTTAAATAGGCATTTTTTCTAGTTTAAAATGTCGCAGTAAATTCAAAGCTGCCAGGGAATTACAAAATAAATATAAAATAAGGTTTTAAAATATGGATATGATCATAAATGGAGGAAAAAATACTTCCATCAGTTCTCAGCTTACCAGGCTTATTGAACTCCATCTTCAGTTGGTTCTATACCCGCAGCTCCATGTTATATTAAGGGAATATATTCTTGAAAAACAAACCCAACTTTCTTCATTCTATTGTATATAACATCTGTTTTTAAATTTAATAATAAATACAAATTCCCACTAGGGGCGGTGGCTTTTCTTTCGAAAAAAGAAAAGGTATCACCCCTATCCTGGCTAGAAAACGGGTGGTAACCTATAGATAACCCGTCCTAAAATTTGTAGTTAATAATAAATGGACGTTAAAATTTAAATAAATAAAAACTAGAGCCTGTATGCCTGGATGCAGACTGTACCGCCAGAACAGAGTTCAGGCTCTTGTTTTTACGCACTTGAAAGTAGAGTGCTGGGCACTCTATTGTTTGATGCTAGCTTTGGGTGTGAGAACTCTACTATAGGATGCAGAATTAGCATTCCAGCACACTATTATAAAATGCGGGCACTCTAACTAGTGGAATCCTATTTTAGGCTAAAATATGTGGAATCCTATTTTAAACTAAAATGTCATATTTCAAAATACTGGCACTGAGTCACAGTTTTCAGGCTGCGGGCAGCCTGAAAGTAGATGCGAGCAGCCTGTTTTTTATCTCCGTGTAACAGCAAGTAGTTAATAAAAGTACATATTAATATAAATATGAGTTTTTAGTGCCAATATTTCTGCTTGACTTTCAAGACTTCTTCAGGGCTTTATGGAGAGGAAGAACTGAAGAAGGTTGAAATTCAAGCCGAAATGTCTACAAAACTCATTTGTGCATAAAAAGGCAATTAGATTATTCGATATTATCTAATTCTATTTACCTCCACCTTGTTAAATGTTCTGATTGTACGAACTGTGGAGGAATAACTACTTTCTACATCAAAAATAAAAATTCCTTGGTAAAATCATCATTTTAGCACTTTCCTCCGAAGGAAAGTAGCTATTGAGGTTGGACTCATGACGGAATTTTTGAAAAATTTCTTCAAATCTTTATCGATCCTACCTAGTAGACACCGAAAATGACCCCCGTTAAAATTTATATATATATATATATATATATATATATATATATATATATATATATATATATGTCTGTTAACACGATAGCGGCCAGAGTTTTTGTTTTTTCGTCACGAAACTTGGTATATAGCATTCAATTAGCAAACGATTGAACGAGTTCGTTAACCACCAAAGTCGGTCCATCAGAAGGGGGGTTTACCCCGAACCCAAAACACTAATTTGACTATGTCACCCGTAATATTTGTTATATTTCAACGAAACTTGGTATTCGTAGTGGTAATATAGAGAGAAAAGTGAGATATAAAAATGAACTAAATCGGTTCATTAGAAGGGGGGGTTTACTCCGGACCCACAATACCAATTCGCCACTACCAGCCGTGATTTTTGTTATATTTCGACGAAACTCGGTATTCGTAGTGCTAATCCACAGGTAAATATGTGTTGTAAAAATAAACTGAATCGGTTCATTAGAAGGGGGGGTTTACTCCGGACCCAAATTCCTATTATACTCATACCGGTCGTAATTTCTGCTGTATTGTAACGAAACGCGGTATACGTCGTGGGTAACTCATGAGAAAGAAGTGTTGTAAAAATGAGCTGAATCGGTCAATCGGAAAGCGGGGGTTTAATTTGTAATATATTTCAATAGAAAAGCCCGCCAGACGTAGGCTCACAAAGCCTCCGCAAGGAGCGCTTTCTACCAATAGAGTGACTGTATCCTGTTCCTGCGTTAGATCAAAATACGATAATATGAGGTTTTTTGTATTTATTACGTAGTGTAATAGGTACCATGTGTAAACATAACTCTGGAAGCAAATTAATAATTGATCAGTTACTCATTACAAATTTATAAGAGAACTATTCATGTTTTTATTTTATTTATGTAGGATATTTTAAGCAAATTGTTCTGGAAAGCAGTCTACACTACCCAAATTCTGAGGAAAGTGCTTAGTTATGCAGCTCCTTCGTGACGGACTTTTTAAAATGGTTATTGTAGGCTTGCTGCGTACCCCAGTTGTAGTAAATAAATTGTCTAAAGTAATTCACATGTGTGAGATGAACATGGAAATGAGCGCTATAATACGGTGTACTTTTTAATTAGATCCTTACTACTACCACAAAATACAATCGATCGGGTTAAAATTTCACTAGCGTTTTTTACATCTAAAGTGAGCACCGGTTAAACTGGTGGTTTAATTTTAAAAATGGCTCTAAACACCAAAATGCGGGAAAATACTATACCTAGGCGTCTCTCAGACGTATGTTACCAGTTAAGGGTTTATGATATAAAACATAATTAAAATGACCATGAACTGCGAAATATGTAAACAAATAATGAATAGGAAAAAAGTTATTCCAAAACAGAAGACATTAAAATAATTTCAAAAGAACCCAAACCATTAGCACGAGAAAAGCAACAACCGTTCAAAGAACTGGAATATAAAGGAGCAAGGTCAGCCAATAACTAGGGGGAATTCTAAAAAAGATTGTAATTGGCTCCGATTTTTATCTTGAGTTATTGGATCTAAATCTCATTAGCTGTCAACTCGACGGAGGCGACGGGGAAAAGTAACTCGATGGAAAGAACCCAATTTGTAAATGTTTAGGTTTTGTTAAATCCTTTGGAGTTATGCTTTCTGACGTTCTCAGAACTCCTTTTTCATCACGTGCTGTTTATTTTCGTACGAAAAAAAGGGTTCATCATTATAAAATTCCGATGAGAACGAAATATTTTTTTTTACATTCCTCATCTTTTGAGATAAATCCTGAAATTTTATTTGTTAAAGTTCCATATTGAATGCACCCTTCAAAGCAATAAAAGTTTCATGATGGTTACTTTATCTATATAGGAACCAATGCACTTATCTGGCCTAGAGCTAATTTTCAGTGCGTTTCCTCCCTTCCGCTATAGGGAGAAAACCCGCTTATCGGGTTGACCTAATTTCAAAATCCGTTGATACAAAAAAAAAAAAAAAAAAAAAATCGTCTGCCGAATGTTGTCAACGAGAAAATGTTAACAATAATCTCTACAAATATTTGGTACAAATATCTCTCTTCTAATTTCAAAGTTCATGTTAACCAGCAGAATTCGTCCACTCGAACATGGATTTTGCTTGAAGGTACTCTTTTAAAAGTTTTAACGTAGAGAAACGAATGAAACTATTTTCAATCAAGCAAATGATACCTTTAATAATTTCCAAAAATAAAATGGAGTATAAAGGTTTTCAAAACTAATTTTCGGATTGGGTACTTAAAATCGTTGGATTCAATTGAAATATTTTCTACATATTTCAAATTCGTCTTAACTAAGATATTTAAATTTTGGTTTAATTAGAAGTTAAGGAAGTAATAAAAAAAAAATGTACTAAGAGGTATACAAGAAAGGTTTTTAGATTTTCGTATATTTTCTTAATTAACTCGAAAACTGTTAGAAGACCGTGGTTAGTGGATGGTGACCATCCGAAAGATTACTCAATTCCCTACAAAAAAGGTTACTAAATAATTTTCGATAGCGGCGATGTCAATCGGAGAAATAAGTACTAGAAAAAATTATAGAAATTACAAAAGCAATAAGCTATTAAAAACTGTGGAAGCACAATCACAAGGAAGAATTTAAATCAACGAAATCAACACTTTTGAAGTTTTGAAAGGTTAGTATAAACATTTGACAATTTCGCAAAAGTTTTGGATGTATTCAAGAATATCCCAAAAATGCTTATACCTGGAATTAAAACATTTTTATCAAGTGCTACTTTTCAAACGTAACCGAAATTTAAATATTTTAGTTTCGATAAATATCAAACATACAGTAAAATTTTCACTCACGGCAACCAGGCCTTCTATTAATTCGCGATATTTCCCTAAAAATTAGTTTTTAAAAGTTTATAATAAAATAAATTTCTAAGTGAAATATTTTATGCCAAATGCTGAAAATTTTTAATTATTTATAAAGTTTGACACCTTTTTTTTTTTTTAATTCTTCTTTATTTTTTATGGTTTTCCTTATTGCTTTAGTTCTGAAGGAAACAATTAACAATCAAACTATTCTTATTATTTCTCTTCTTCTGTAACATTTAATAAAACGAAACAACATTCTAAAGGTGTGTCAGTCATTTATTCAGAGACTTGTTGTTGCTTTTAACGAGATATTTTATTTAGTTTAACAATATGAATATATAGGAGACATCTGGTAATTTTTGTGTACAGTACAATGGAATTAAAGCTTTAATTTAATAAAAAGAAACAACATTCTAAAGGTGTGTCAGTCATTTATTCAGAGACTTGTTGTTGCTTTCAACGAGATATTTTATTTAGTTTAACAATATGAATATATAGGAGACATCTGGTAATTGTTGTGTACAGTACAATGGAATTAAAGCTTTGATTTAATAAAACGAAACAACATTCTAAAGGTGTGTCAGTAATTTATTCAGAGACTTGTTGTTGCTTTCAACGAGATATTTTATTTAGTTTAACAATACGAATATATATGAGACATCTGGTAATTGTTGTGTACAGTACAATGGAATTAAAGCTTTGATTTAATAAAACGAAACAACATTCTAAAGGTGTGTCAGTCATTTGTTCAGAGACTTGTTGTTGCTTTTAACGAGATATTTTATTTAGTTTAACAATACGAATATATATGAGACATCTGGTAATTGTTGTGTACAGTACAATGGAATTAAAGCTTTGATTTAATAAAACGAAACAACATTCTAAAGGTGTGTCAGTCATTTATTCAGAGACTTGTTGAAGCTTTCAACGAGATATTTTATTTAGTTTAACAATATGAATATATAGGAGACATCTGGTAATTGTTGTGTACAGTACAATGGAATTAAAGCTTTGATTTAATAAAACGAAACAACATTCTAAAGGTGTGTCAGTCATTTATTCAGAGACTTGTTGATGCTTTCAACGAGATATTTTATTTAGTTTAACAATATGAATATATAGGAGACATCTGGCAATTGTTGTTTACATTACAATGGAATTAAAGCTTTGATTTAATTCGCCAATTTGAATTATTTATAAAGTGAGAGCGGAATTCCTAAAAGCTTGTTAAAATGGCACCAGAATGTGCCACCTATATTCTAAATCCTTTCCTATTTACACAAAAGGGAATAATTGAACAGAGAGATTTGCTCTAAGCCCTCTTCTCCATATTGGAGGATTTACAGTTCATTGCTTTTAGCAGTAGTAAATTAAATAAATAATAAATTCATATGCATAGACAATATTGATCTTCTTGTTTTGTACGTCACGTTTAGTTGTAACGTAGGAGTTTATTTAGAAAGATTTATTCATGGTAAAACATGTAAAGCTACACGTACAAACCTATATATATATCAGCTGTTGTATGTCTGTCTGTTTGTTCCTTATACAAATCCACACTGCTTCACTAATTTCGACCAAACTTGGCACACAAATTGATCTTGATCTAGGGAGTGTCATTGGCTAGGTCAAAATTGTCTAGAACTCACAGATCGGAGGTCACGGCTTCGAAACTGTGAGCCAGAATATTTAAATAAGGGTGATTTGACAGAAATCGTCACTTTTGAAAATATTCTCCAAGACGGATCGTAACAGAACATCATCTCTGGCATATTGTCAGTTGTTTAAAATTGTCCAGTCTGCACTTCCGGATTGTATCATGAGGTCAACCCCACAAGCAGGATTTGTTCCTGGGGGGTAGAAAAGAAGTAAACGAACGTAGAAGCTGTGACTGATGATAAAAAATAAAGAAGATGTTTGGGCAGAAATTCAAGCAATGAAACGATGAAATAAAACAAATTTTTACATAAGACATTAATCAGATGACTAGACATTGACATAAACAATGTTATAAAACAACACATAATGAACAAGTGGCAAACTGACGGTACAAACACACAAGACAACAAGTTGCGAGAGATTAAGCCGACAATAGGAGCCTGGAGTTCCAGTACAGTAGAACCTATCCGACCTTCCCATAATCGACTCCTCCCGATATCCGACCGTCTTTGATTCACCCTAGTCAACAACAGTTTAGAAGAAATCGACTCGGATGAAGATGAAACCACCAATGACAACGTAGTGAGTCATATGGGCGTATACAGGCAATAATGTCACAGGTGGATGGGACAATTTCGGGGGGGGGGCTGAGACCATTTCCGGTATATGGGATACTAACTATTTAGATCTTGGAAGAGTTTTAGCAAACTAAAACGCTATTACACTCAAAACAAAATATTTTTTATGAACTTAATGATCTTATTTAATTTATTTTTAAGGGTTTTATAAAAATTTGTTACCGATCAAATGAAAATTTCGGGGGGGGGGGCTGCAGCCCCCCCCCCCTTATATATGCCCATCTGAGTCATTCTGCTGCTAAGAACGCCTTTGACGTAGCGCTGAAATACATGAAGCAACATCCAAATGCAACCCCAATGGATGTAATGTGGGCAAAAAAGTGGAGGGAACTTCCGCAAAGTCAAGATTAACCAAATTAAAACAAAAATCCATAACTGAATTCTTAAAATAAAGTATGCTTGAATGTTGTTCATCTTTTCAAAAGAGTAAATGTTTGAAATGTGTATATCAACAGTTTCACTATTACAATAAAGTTGTATTACAGTATGCACTGTACATTATAGCTATTTTTACTTTGAAAGGGCTTTTTTTGTTTCTCCCGATATCTGACCTTTTGGCCGTTCCGACCATGGCCCGGTCCCGTCATGGTCGGATATAAGAGGTTCTACTGTATTCGGAACGCTAGGCGAGAATAAGTCGTGCTTACTAAACTACGTATTGGACATTCACACTTGACACATTCCAAGTTGATGACAAAACAGGACAAACCGATTTGTACACTTTGCAATGTTCCTTTAACAATCAAACACATACTTACAGACTGCAGGGAAAGGGAAGACATTGGCTAACCTACAGACTTACATGAATTGCTTAAACATGACAGTCCACACATTGAAAATATTCTAAAATATTTAAAAAGTAAAAATTGGTTCCAACTTTTTTAGAAATCTTCCCTATAATTTTTTCTGTATATTTTTATTAGTCTTTATTATTATTTTATTTATTTAGTTTTCATAAGCAATGATATATGTTTTCTGCTACTACAGTATCATTTTGTATGTTTTCCAATTGATTGCCTTGTAGCTTCTAAAGTATAGGAAATATTTAGCTTTGTTCGCACATAGACTTCAAGAGTAAATCGCCTTGTTGTGTACTCTCAAGGATAATAATAATATAAGAACATAGTTTTATTAAATTTTATGACCGAACCTTCCTAATCTCCTATATGTCGTTTTTGTTGGAGTCCCTTTGATAAATCCTTTCCAAAGAAACATTTGATAATAAAACTATTCTGTTTAATAGGTCTACCTTTGCAAGATTTAATAAAGCGTAATCACGCACTATATGTGTTTCAGTCATATTGTGAAAGTGTGCTAAAGTTTAAAACTTAATGTCTTTTGCAATCCGAGTCTGTAAGTAGACACTACCGGTTGGAATTCCAGATTTTCCGGATAAGAGGACGCCTTAAATTGTTTTTCAGCGCTATAAGGGGTTCTGTCTACTAAATTAACTTTTCTAATGAAATATTCTGAGATTTAAGGGATTTAGAGCTTATTAATATTTGTTAACACTTCCTTTATATTAGTTTTCAAAGGATTTGTAATAAAGGGATGTTCTGTCAAATATTTCTGTAATTTGTCTATAAGAACTTAAGTAATTTGATATTCCTTTACTCTATTAATAAGTAGCTCAAACGATAGAAAATTAGGCGGAAACTCAAGTATTATAATAATAATATTAATAACTATCTGAATACCCGTGCTACTTCACGGCAGATAAGTAGTTAATTTATGGCGTTAATAAATTTACCATCAAAAGTAAAAAAAAAAAAAAAAAATCAGTCCCGTAACAGACCAAGAGGGCCCTGAGGGGCAGATACTATAGAGGTATCTGATTCATGACCATACGGCACACTAGGGAGATAACGTGGTCAGAACTATGCTCCAGCCGCCTAATTTTCCCCTAGGCTGCTTCGACTGCTAGAGTCATTAGCACCCAAGGCACCCATTATTAAATTAATTAAAGGCTGGGTTGTCCTAGGGACGATCAGGGAGGCCGAATTCAACCCATCAACGAAGACACTAGAAGATAAAAATCTTTATTGCTTGCTCTGCCACCTCGCACAGTGAGCTAACCTCGCAACCATCATAGAAATTAACGCTACTATATAATTTTTTGAAGTTTATTATAGCCTGGTTCCCTTGATAATATGAATAAATTGATTTCAAAAAATATCGTCTCAGCAAGCAGTACTTCTCTACACTGATCGATCGTAATAAAATTTAAAAATACCCACAATTAATATGTAAATAAATAGTTGATATATATATATATATATATATATATATATATATATATATAAAAAAAAATTTTACTGGTTGGATATATCCCCCCCCCGGTAAATAATATTTATTTGTATTTAAACATTTTTCGAAAAAAATATAAGAATAGAAATGACCAAATTATGTAACAACCGTGGCTAGAGAGAGAAAATCAGAGACATTAGCAGAGTCTTTTTTGATAACTGGCTATCGAACAAAAACGTTATAAAGAAATTTAAAGAAAGAATTAGTTAGAATTATGAGGTGTTGCCCGTATTTCGTGCAAACGAGAAAATGTGTCACGTGAAAAGTGTTGAAATATCTTATATGAAATGTTAGCCTAGGGGTAAAGTAGTATTTTTCAGAATTATGAGAACCTCTAGAAATATATCTAAGCTATAAATTTTCGCCATCATTCCTTTCCATTTCCTCGGATAGACCATCTATTCCACTTCCTGGCTCCGCCCCCCCTCCCAGCAACTATCTCTTCCTTAATTTTTGACTCTGAAAAACTTGGTGAATTTATATTATTCTTTAGTCTAAAAAAATAGCTAATTGTATATTATGTTGGAATATTGTGGCCTAAAACATCCGTGAAGAAAAATTCTGGTAAATATGCAAAGTGCTCACCCAAACATACAGTTTAAGCGCGTTTTCTACATTTTTCATAAGGAGGAAATCCGCTCATGAGGTTGACGTCATGGTGCAAACCGGAAGTGCCGACAAGAAGATTTTACATTTATATAAATTTGTCTGTTCGCTCTCTCAGAGGATCAAATATGGTCCGATATTGATGAAATTGGGTAAAAAAGGTACTTTGTGTGATTCTAATCCGTTAACCAGGAGAATCCGGCCACCGATATACTACGTTTTATGGGCGAAATTGGCACAATAAACATCATTGCGGTAACGGCGTTTCGTTTGTAATCTTCCAGGTACAGCTGTTCTAGGTTCTACAACACAGGGGAAACAAATAATGATTAAGGTGGTATCTGTAACTGTTTTTCAGAAAAGTAAATAAAACTAGATTTTATAGCAAATTTCGGTTTGGATATTTAGAATTATTGAAACTTTTAAAATTTTTCAAATTCATCTAAACTAAGATATTTAAATTTTGAATATATTTAAATTTAAGTAAGTATTCGAAAAACATAATTTTAGGTATGTGTAGGTTCAGGATTTTCGTTTATTTTCCTTAAATATCTCTAAAAATGTTGGATCTTCGTGGTAACCCAGTGGTTTCCAAACTGTGGGGCGCGCACCTCTGGGGGGGGGGGTGCGAGACTATTGTATGCTGCGTTGTTGTAAGCAGACACCTCGGTTTGAAAAAAAGTGTGCTGAAAAACAAGCTCATCCATCACACCATTAATAAATATTAATAAAATAATTAAATTTAATTTGATATTTGTTTTAATAATTAATTGATTAATAAAATATAATTATGCTTTATTAATTATAACCTGTATTCTAGTTGTTGTATTTTTGTAAGATTTTTTTTTTCTCTTAATGAATATTTGATGTATATTAGGTATATTATTTTGCAGCCCATTAAATATATTATGTAAGAGATCATGAGTAAATTAGCATGTATTTATGAAATTAGAGAGCCTTGAAAAATGAGTTGGGCGCCAAACGTTTTATATAAAAAAGGGGGGCGCAGGTGCAAAAAGTTTGGAAACCGCTGTGTTAACCATTCGAAAGTTTAATAATTGTTCTAAAAAAACGTCTCTGAAGTAATTTTTGATGAATCGGCGAATTCCGGCAAGTTCCGAGATCTGTCACTTATTCTTCTTGGAGTGACGGATAAAAGAGAGTCTACTCTATGTGTGTTCGCGTGTATACGAAACTGTTATTTATGCGAGGAAAATGTTGACACAAACAATCACATGAACGGTTATATTGTAAAATAAGCCTATCTCCTGGAGGGCGTTGATGACCTTCGGATAGACAAATAAGTGGTTGGACAATGTAAGTAACATCCTTACCAGGAATTATGCGTTACGTAGTAAGAGTGATATAATAACAATAAACTGTGATTTCTGTTACTGATCCTTTATTCACAGCTTTATATGTATCAAGAAATTATGGTGGCTCTTCGGAAGAAAAAAAAATTCTTGTCACTTAGAAAAATATTATAGACACCTCATGGGGATAACGCACCTTCCCTGGGTCAATACAGTTTTTTTTCAGTAATATTAATCATTAATATCAAAAGGCACAATAATCATAATTTGTGTTTTATGCAAACGTTTATGTTGTATGAAAAACTATGTGACGAATACATTATGGCTTTACTTCATCTAGCTCTTTAATAAGGCAATCATGGGAATAAATAGAGAAAAATATCCCTTCTCCTACCAAACAAATCGTATTATTGATTATTTAAGTAAACCTCTCTCCGATGACATTTGAGTAACATCACGAGGTGGGGGGGGGGGTGTAATTCCCGGCCTATTGTCTAGTGGCGTGTAATTAAAAGGTCCTTTGTACAGCTAACTTTCTCCAGGAGTAATTTCCGTCTAGACATTACCCATTAATTACCTCTGAGGTCTCAAGTGTGGAATTATACACTCTACTGGTAATGTCTTACGCCTAATTTATTAGGTAGGCCGACGGTGTCCTGTAGCTTTGAATGGAACTTTCTTTCTTCCTTTAATCGATCGTGCGATAATAGAATTAACAAAATTGCATTCAAAGCTACCAACCAAAAAGCAAATTATTGAGTAAACCGACCAATAGAAAATAATCATAGACTAATGAAGCACCCTATAAAATACTTGGTATTATATATCGTCCCTACCATGTCAAACTATCGAATACGCAAAAATTCGTTTTTCAGAATTTAGACTTTGCTCTTAGATTGTGGACGATGCAGCTTGTCGTAATGTGTCACCCCTTTAGAATAGCCTTTATCGCCTTAAATAATGTATCGAATAAGACCATTTTTCAATATATTACTTCGTATATGTATAGAATATGTTGGTTCTCTAGTTTGCTCCGATTTGCATATTCGATAGTTTGACATGATCGGGACGATATATAGGAGTTCGTAGACGAGAAGAAATTGTGTTAGCCAGATTAAGCATAAGCCATATTCGCATAAGTTCAACATGTCAACATGTAACTTGAAACATGATTTGGATGCTCCAAGAGACTAGAACGAACCAGTTCTTAATAGCAGTCGTAATATCAACTATTTTTTTTGAATAATTTAAGAATGTTTGTTAAAAAATGTAATAACATGGGTTGGGTTTTGGTGTTTAAGGGCAGGATACGTCTAGGTCCTCACCGCCCTGAAGTGAAATCTTAGAGAGTCGTGTATAGTGTATACTGGTTGAAAGGGTTTGTAATTTTGTGTTTAGGTCAGTGCTACGCTTCAACATTTAAGACAATGTGTTTGTTATTTTGATAGGTATTCTATTTTTTATCTATTTTGTTTTGCTACTAATCTGATTACTTACTACTATTTACTACTAACACTAATATTACTTACTAATACAACTATTTGACTAAAAATAATACTAATATAACGTATAGCAATATTAATACTAATAATATACTGCATAACATTATTAATATTTATTTTTATATTTTCCCCCTCTTTTTTTAAAGTATACATTTTTTTTTTATACATATATATTTCTTTTTTTTTAAATTTTTTTTATCTATATATTTTTTCTCTTTTTTATATATTATTTTTTATATACGCATTTTTAATATATAAGTTTTTTTTTTTACTAATACAACTATTTGTACTAAAAATAATACTAATGTACCTACTGTATAGCAATATTAATACTGATACTATACTACATAACAAAATTTATACTAATACCAATACTAATACTATACTAAACTAGCACAAGTATATTCACATCCGCACACATACATACACATATATATATATACAAGGTGTCCTAGTATATGTGTCCACCCCCTTTTCCTCCTAGAGTTGTTGGAATTTCGAAATGAAACTTGGTAGGTCTTAGTTTTGTTGCATGAGGTTACTTTTGAAGGTTTAGTTGACTTTGTTACATTCTCCAGTTTTTCTCCAGCACATCTAACCCTTGATTTTCCAATGGCGGCAGGAATTTTTTATGACGAATTCTGACAGAAAATTTAATTTTAAGACTAATTTATTCTGATACATCTTTTGATCCGACGCACCGTTTGCGCGTAAAACGCAAAAAAACTGAAAAATATCGCCCTTTTGTAGACAAATTCCTATTTATCACTGAAACCAAGCCTTGTACGTAAAAACACCTCAATGTAAACGTTGTAGCCTAATAATTTTCCTTTCAGATGATACCAACATCAAAGTTGTAGATTAAATATTTAACGAGGTATTATACCAAGTATGATACCAAGTTTCATTTCGAAATTCCTACAACTCTAGTAGGAAAAGGGGGTGGACACATATACTGGGACACCCTGTATATATAACATGGATTGAGTATTGTAGAAATATGAAGGTACAATCATTTTGAATAATTTTATTATAATCCCCCGCGAAACAATAAAATGTTTTGAACCTTTTAGCTACATTGGCTGTTCATGCTACCCAGGAACTGTTGTAACATGCGTCCCTAGTTTCGCTCTGTTTCAATGATGTTGTTCCAAGCGGTAGTTTTAAGCTCTTTCTGATTAGCCTGAAGTATTTCTTTGAGCTGTGATATCTCTGTGCCTGCTTTAGCCTAAAGCCTCACATTCACGAAGTTCGTGCTGTGAAGTTTCCTCTTCTACAAGGAAACTCTTCTTTGTGCACCCAGCTTTGCACTCCTTCTTCATTCTCGCTGGCATTCATTTCCTTACTCGGAAAGCTTTTTCATATCCCACACAATGGCTCAGGACCTTAAGAGAGTTCCTCTGATCCCTTCTTAGTGAGTCCGTCAGCCTTTTCACTACCCAGAATCCCCTTGTGTCCTGCTACCCACATAAATGTATTTTTTTTTTTTTTAGAATTCAGTAAAAACCTTGATGTTTGACATGACGATTCATTCGTATTCAACATAAGATTAGTAGCCCAAAAAAGCCAATATGAGCATTGTACAGCGTAGTGACGCGCAAAAATACATTCATTGATTTCAAAGAACGCTCTGAATAAGATACCTTTCACCACATTTGGTAGAACATAGCTAGCATAAAGAACACGATTCAAATAAACCATTGTAAGTAGTATAGAATTCTCTAGACACATGCTGTTTGCAGAGTGGAGTGTAGAGAGAGCAAGGATCATAGTGAATAAATCAAAAAAGTCAGATTAAAGAAAAGTACAAAAGTTGACCTCCTGGCAAACCACTCAACATAGCAACGATTTTTCCTCAGTTTGTATAGCAGTTTCTCGAAATTCTCTATACACTGTCTCAGAGTACGACAAACAGTGATTAATTTTAGAACTAATGGCTAATGATTAAATGAGTATTTGGAAAGTGACCAACGATTGATGACTGATCAATACTTTCCATGTCTAATGACTAATGACAATCTGCTTATGATTAATGAATAATGATTAAAAGAGACTTTGAGTAATGACTTGTGGTTACTGGGTAATGCATGTTGTTTTTCTACCGACAGTCGGTGGCTATCTGACCGGATTTGATCGACACCAATGTAGTTGCACCCTAAGCTTTTACAGAATAATGATTAAAGAGTAAAAAAAGATCTTGATTTATGATTAACCTCATACATACATAAAGGAATAATTAATAATGTATTCAATGTTGTTCATAATAGCAATCGTAATCCAACTTTCTGTTAATTCATTTTTATTAAAAAAATTTTTGTGATTACACTCACAGCCACAACTCCGCAGATATTTGGGGTATGTATTGGAGACAAGAAAAACACCAAAAAGTCGGGAAAGGGCATTACATTTGGCTTAAATAGTTTCAATCGCGGAAAATTCTTTAATTACGAGCGTCCCTCCATGTTCTGTGTTTCACTAGCTGCGCTAGAGTTTTCGAAAGGATATTAAGAGGAAGTTGCTCCTGCTATTACATATATGTTACACAACCTAGAAAGCCTCAAGGGGCTTTGTGGAATGCCATATACAAATAGATCTGATTGAGTATTAAAGCTCGTGGCTTCCAAATACACTCGGGCTTAAAAGGTGTCCATTCTGGATATTACGCTAGCGAACATTCAATCAATGAAACACGGAGTGTATAACAGCAATGCAGCTACTACAAACACCGGTTTCAATGAATAATGTGATGCGACTAGCGCTGGGGAATTCACAATTCCTGTTGTCCGTGAATTCAGGTCACGTTAAAACATTACGGTTAACACTCATGCGGAATTACCACTAAATAGATGACGGTTAACGTTTAGCTTTAGTTAGCGTCCTCGGTCTTTGAACAATGAATTTTTTCTTGTGATAAAGTATTAATTATTGTATTTTTTATATTTATAATAGTTTTATTAATGCCTTTTTAGTTGTTAGTTGTAGTGTTAGTGTACAAATTATCTTTATTTTATGTTGTTCTTTTATAATTTATATAAGTTTTACTACTTCTCTGGGAAAATCATGTTGCTATTGTGCGGCTGCTTCAATAAATATTTGTTGTGTGTATCTTCTCTTTTTATAGGGAGGAATCTAGCATATGAAGACTAAATCTACCAGAGGCGCAAGGAGAATCGAAAACATTACTTTATCGCAACAGGAGAAGAAAAGTCCGTCACGTAGGAGCTGACACATTTCTTAGAAGGTACACATTGCCTAGACATTGTATAAAATGCCTAGGTATTCTATAGAATGCCAAAGCGGTTTGGGCAAAGTATAGAAAGTATTAGATTTTACAACATATTACACACATTGCCTAGACATTGTATAAAATGCCTAGGTATTCTATAGAATGCCAAAGCGGTTTGGGCAAAGTATAGAAAGTATTAGATTTTACAACATATTACACACATTGCCTAGACATTGTATAAAATGCCTAGGTATTCTATAGAATGCCAAAGCGGTTTGGGCAAAGTATAGAAAGTATTAGATTTTACAACATATTACACACATTGCCTAGACATTGTATAAAATGCCTAGGTATTCTATAGAATGCCAAAGCGGTTTGGGCAAAGTATAGAAAGCATTATATTTTACAACATATTACACACATTGCCTAGACATTGTATAAAATGCCTAGGTATTCTATAGAATGCCAAAGCGGTTTGGGCAAAGTATAGAAAGCATTATATTTTACAACATATTACACACATTGCCTAGACATTGTATAAAATACATAGGTATTCTATAGAATGCCAAAGCGGTTTGGGCAAAGTATAGAAAGCATTATATTTTACAACATATTACACACATTGCCTAGACATTGTATAAAATACATAGGTATTCTATAGAATACCTGTTGCATATTTGGCATTGTATAAAATTAAAAAGGTTTTGAGTTTACTCTATACACTTTACATAGATAATGTGAATAACTCTAAACGTATATTTCATAATGTTTAATAAAGTTAGATTTTTGTTTATTTATTTATTTTTTGTTAAGGGCGAATCGACAAATCTAGGCCATTAGCGCCGACATTCAGGGTGCAGCCAGGAATTTTTTCAACATGCCATGAGATAAGAATTCCTGCCGCATCGAACCCACCATCTCCCGCTTATGAATCTATACCGCTAGCCACCAGACCACCGGAGATTGTTATTTACATTTTTGGAGCTACTAGTTGGACCAACAATAAAAAACACACATATAAATTTTGTTAAAACATAGTATGAAACAATTCTAATAGATTGAATTGGATGTGTGCTAATGGCCTCGGCAGCAGATGCACAAAAAAAAAAAAAAAAAAAAAAAAAAAAATGGAGCAGGGTTGAGAATTGTGACACTTAGAATTGCATTTTCTTTGCTCTTTTAAGAATTTACACTTTTTATTTTGCCACCTAGTCTTGCATGAACACTGCGACACAAGCTACAAATCCTGTCTTTCATACTTTGCCTAAAGCGCAGTAGGCATTCTATATAATGCCTAGGGAAAGTATGAAATACGCTTTATTTCATACATTGCAGGCTGGATTTAGGCATTCTATAGAATGCCTGATTTTATACTTTGCCGGTAACATTTATAAGAATTTCGCAGCATTTAAAAATGACTTCTTAAATTATTCAGAATATTATGTAAATTTTAATCTGAATTTTGGTCTCCATTATTCTTATTTATTTCATTTATTTTTGTTTATTTATTATTATTTTCTTCTTTGTTGCAGCTGAACATTATATTATTAGGTCTATCATTATTGTAATTGAAGCTATATTTTCTCATATATTATTTAATATTTATTCTCTAATAATTAGAGAATAAATTATTCTTACATTGTAATAAAAAGTTACTAAAACACAAATATAATGCAAGCGATTGTGGACATGTAAGTTATATTATATTTAATACCACAGAAAGGGTGTTCTGCTCAACAAAAAAAAAAACAGAAGAAGAAGATAAATGATAATAAGAAAAAATAATAAATTAATTATTTATGATTAGAAATTAATTATTAATTAACTATTTTAAGTAATTAAGTATTTACTTTAATTACTACTAAAGTAAGTAATGATAAATATTACTTGCAGTAATTAAGTATGCCTACTACAGTCAACTATCGACTTACCTGATGAATACTAGTATTTCTAAAGTGACACAAATCAAAAAACGGTTTTATTCACACCGTCATAGTTATGACTATGAAAGGCATCGTAAATATCGCTTTATCGACCATCAAAACTGTATGTACCTAGATTCAGAGCTTGTACACCAGAAGGCACTTTGTCACCCTTCCTGTCTCAATGCTATTCTCCCTACATAGGTAAGAGTAACATATTTTCAGTTAAGTTTTATTTTGAGTTGTGCCACTTCAGAAATACTTGTGCGATATGAGTATTATTATAAACGAATGTTTATAAAATTAATAAAACATATAATAAAATAGTAATATTACCTTCTTTCTCCAAGTTTAAGAAACGGGAGGTATGGAGTCATTGTATAATGTTATTAAAAATCTGTGTATTGTTGTATTAATAGTCTGTTACTGGACATAGAACACTTTTCAGTACATTTTTACTTCGGTTAAATAATAGAAATAAGATTGTGTATCGAGAGGTGAAATTAAGTGTTTGAAATTAAAAAAAAAAAACACTTTATATTATTTTAAAAGATCGATTCAGATTGCCCAACTCCAGTTCTAAGCCAGAAGCTTTTATTAATTTCTACTTTTAGCACGGTTCCTCCCTCCCCCATAGGGAGGAACCCCGCTTATAAGGTTGATACAATGAAACAATCCGGAAGTGCCGACTAGAAAATTTCGCGTTTCAGAACCCCTAGGGACCGAAAATAACGGTGGTTCAAATTTGTATATATATATATATATATATATATATATATGTCTATATTTATTTATTTATTTATATATATATATATATATATATATATATATATATATATATATATATATATTTGTCTGTTCGCTCTGTAGCTCCCAGACGAAAGGTCCGATTTTGATGAAATTTGGTACAAAAATCTTTCGTCAAATTTGAAAGGTCAAGTTCGTTAACCAGCAAAATCCGCCTACTGGAAGATGGCGTTTGGGGCGAAATTCGCGCAAAAAAAATCGTAACGCTTACGTTTTTGAGTTCATAAGCTTGTAAGTACTCGTTTTATATGCTTCCTGGGCTAGAAAAACGAATGAAACCATTTTCAAGGCGATAGCTTTAATCGTTTTCGAGAAAATTGGAAAAATAGTTTTTGAATACCGTTTTTGGTTTGGGTACTTAGAATCATGGGATTCAGTTGAAACATTTTCTGCATGTTCTACTTTCATCAAAACTAATATGTTGAAATTTTGGTTACGTTTGGAGTTAAGGAAGGGTTAGAATAAAATATTTTATTATCAGACATAAAAAGTTTTAGTAACTTTGTTTACTTTCTTTAATATCTCGAAAAAGGTTGAGAATCTTGGTAAACGGAAAAATACCATTAGAAAGCTTATTAAATGCTCTAAAAAAAGGTTCTAATGAAAGTTTTGATTAGGCGATGTCAATCGGAGAAATAAGAGCTTAAAACATTAAAGTAATTGATTTCGCTTATTCGAACTGTTCTTTTTGTCTGTTTTTTATGCCTTGTTATTTTTTAATTGCTTATAGTTGGATAATGTATTTGAAAATAAAACAGGTTAAGAAAAATAAGAAAAACCATTTAATGTTAGAGATATGGATTTCCAAGATATAGCTTTTCAACTGCCTAGCGTCCTTCCTAGGGAGGGTTGTTTGTCTTTGATTTTGGTACTTAGAATTATGGGATACAGTTGAAACATTTTCTGCAAGTTCGAATTTCATCAACACTAATATGTTGAAATTTTTGTTACGTTTAGAGTAAACGAAGGGTTAGAATAAAATATTTTATTAACAGACAAAAAAAGTTTTGGTAACTTTGTATAACCCGTTTCCAAATGTTCCACTCCAAATTGTCCTACCATCCTAACCCGGAAGGTCTATCCCTATCGTCCCAATCCCATCCAGACAATCCTCCCAGGCGGCTCAAGAGACTGTGGCCCCGAGACAATTTACTCTCCTGATCATATAGGGATCATTAAAATATTTATTTGGACAGCTTTGAAAGTGCCAACAATGGCTGGCTTCTTTCACATTTTGTATTGTTTTTATTTTATTTTACTTTTTCCATTTTTTTCAACTTGTTCATAATATCTGCATCATCAAACTTGATTATTGTACTGTTTATAATTTGTACAGATTTCAAATAAATAAATAAATAAATAAAAAAAAAAAAAAAACTTTGTATACTTTCGTTAGTATCTCGAAAACCGTTGACAATCTCATGAAGCGGAAGATTACCATTAGAAACCTTACTAAATGCTCTACAAAAAAGGTTCTGATGAAAGTTTTAATTAGGCGATCAATCGGAGAAATAAGTGCTTAAAACTTTAAATTAATTGATTTCGTTTATTCGAATGGTTCTTTTTGTCTGTTTTATTCCTTGTTATTTTTTAATTGCTTATAGTTGGATAATGTATTTGACAATAAAACTGGTTAAGTAAAATAACAAAAACAATTTATTGTTAGAAATATAGATTTCCAGGATTCCAAGACCTTGTCACTAGCGGGTCCGTTTCTAGTGTTAGCAGACCCTTCCAGGTACGATTGTAAATCATGACCTTTCAAGACTTTACTACACACAGGAATGGCGTTAGTGACCTTAAGGGTTCACACGCCATTATAATAATTATTTAAAAAAAAAGACTGGTGGAACCAAAATAATAACTGCTTCTATTTTAATCTTTCCAAATAAGACTAGGGATATGAACGGAACCGCGCTAAGATGATGCAGGTCCTGCGAGACGGACTTTTTGAATTAATATTAAGTTATGAATGAGATACTTGTGAACATTGGATGTGCATTAGCCTTATAAAAAGTTTAATGCTAATTTAAAAAATGTAATGAAACGTTGAAAAAAAAATGAATAGAAGCAAAGGAAGTTGGAGTTGTACTACAAAAAAAAAAGTTTTTTTTCCTCTAAATAACCTTTAGGAAGGCATATTTCTGGACCGGAGTGAAATAGAGATGTGTGGATTGTGGTGTTGAACTACATTTTCTGTCTAGTTTCACCCCCTGGTTATTGTCATTAAATATAACCTGTACAGTAAACGTCATAAGTGCATTTACTGCCTGTACAGGAAGAACGGAAACCCGCTAAGAGATTCCTTCGGAAGAAGATCATCCCCCCATTCATCACGACCCTTTCTCAGATTGTCTTGTCCTATGGATGAAAAATGAGACCATCTGTATGATGGAGGTTCTCAAATATCGACACGATAACGAGCCAGTATGATTGATTGTTCCGGGGGTTCCTTGATATTTGCATGATTGCTCTGTAATGGAGATCTCATATCGAGAAGTACATATGTCAGCGGGTGCAGTTGGAAATTAGTCATTCTTCATGTGGATTCTCTAACTTATGTCATTTTTTAAAATATGAAACTCATTATATATATGGTTGATGTTTATTTTTCGTCGCTAGGATGATATTTTTAGATGGAACGGCATTTTTCTCCAGCTGTGGTACTCCTCCTCACTTCTTCCTGGGATATATCCCAGGAAGAAGTGATGAGGAGTACCACCGCTGGAGAAAAATGCCGTTCCATCTAAAAATATATATATATATATATATATATATATATATATATATATATATATATATATGTGTGTATGTATGTAGACACGAGCAGTTACCGCGACTTCGTACGCGTGAATAGTGAACCGATTTGGTTTTGCTCACAACATATTTTTCTATTAATATATCCAAAACGAATTCCTAGTTTCGTTGAAATACAACAATAACTAAGGCCGCTATGGTCGAATTACTACTTTGGGTACGGAGTAAACCCACCCTCCAGATGAAGCAATTTGCTGGTTAACGAATTCGTTCAATCATTTTCTAGGGGACTACTATATACCGAGTTTCGTGACGAAAAAACAAAAAAACTTTGCCGTGTATCGTTTTAACGATAGTTCATGAATTCTTCGACTCAATTTTTTACATTGGCATACATTTTGTATTTATGAACCGATTGCATAGGTCAAACACTAAATTTTAAGTGAAGCTTACCACAATAAATTAGTGATACCCGCAAATAAATAGGGTAAATCGTTTTTGAGATTAGCGCGCACAGGCAAACAGACAAAAATTTTAAAAATCATTGTTTTGGTTACTATTATGTAGAAAAAGGCCCCCAATAGTATTTTTTTCCCATATATTTTCCATCTAAAGACTGCAATCCGTTAGAAATTTATTATATGTATAGATAATTAAAGTACTGATATAATTATTATAAAGTGGGGATGGGTGGTAGAAGGGTTGTGTGTAATTTTTTAATGCTAATTCATAACAAAATATAAATTAAATATTTTGTCCAAAAAATAAAAATATATTTTTTGGGGTGGATCCTTATTACTTAGGGGTATAAAAATTAGTTATAAACCTATTCTTTGGCTTACTGAATATACACATATTAAATTTCATTAAAATCGGTTAAGCCGATTCGGAGGAGTATAAACACTAAAACTGTGACATCACTCTGAAAGAGAATTTTATATATATATATATATATATATATATATATATATATATATATATATATATACAGGGTGTTCCACATTGAGACGTCATAATTTTAAGGGTGTATTCTGCACCTCATTTGTAGTTCAGGGACGCAGAGCGTCCTATCTCAACATGTAGCAGAGCTATTCAAAATTTTGTCTATTTTCAAAACTTTTGGGTTGTCTTTGGAAAAACTGTGTTTTCCGGATTTCTAGTCTATGTATCGTAAATGACGACCACATTTTTAGAATCTACATTAAATTTCCAAAAAGAAACACCTGTTATTGAAATGTTGTCATGTAAATTAGGAGCTACACTAAGAGCCATATAGATGTGAACTATTGTTATTAGGGTTTTCTTAACTCCTTCAATATTTTCTTAATCAGCTATTTGTCGACTTAGCGGTTTGCCCCCACCTCAAAAGTTGCTTTATTTAATAAGCTTTAAAATGGTACCATGTTGTTAAAAAAAAAATATTTAAGTCTATTTTTTTCTGATTTCTATGTCAAAACCAATACATTTGCTGTAGCTTGACGAAGGCAATCTGAACACCTATATCCAAAATATTCTTCTCTCATATTTCACTCTTTCCAAGGTGTCCCCTAATCCTTAATCAGAGCAAAAAGTGTGTATACCTAGTGTTCGAAGGATGGGACATCACCATATTCGCATGAAATTAAATAATGTGTTCATAATGGCTTCTTCACACTAAAGCAAATGTATTGGTTTTGGCTTAGAAATCAGAAAAAATAGACTTAAATAATTTTTGTTTTTAAAACAACAGGGTACCATTTTAAAGTTTATTAAATAAAGCAAATTTTGAGTTGGAGGCAAACCGCTAAGTCTACAAATAGCTGATTTCATATTGGAAATTTAATGTAGATTCTAAATATGTAGGGGGCAAGGTTAGCTCAGTGGTAGAGCATTGGACTAATAAGCTGGAGGCCTGAGTTCAAATCCCGAGCAAGCACTAAAGATTTTTTTTTCTAGTGTCTTCGTTCATGGGTTGAATTCGGCCTCCCTGGCCGTCCCTAGGACAACCCAGCCTTTAATTAATTTAATAATGTTTACCTTGGGTGCTAATGACTCTAGCAGCCAAGGGGAAAATCAGGAGGCCGGAGCATAGTACTGACCACATTATCTCCCTAGTGTGCCGTATGGTCATTAATCAGATACCTCTATAGTATCTGCCCCTCAGGGCCTTCGTGGCCTGTTACGGGACTTTTTTTTTTCTAAAAATGTGGTCGTCATTTACGATACATATACCAGAAATCCGGAAAAGACTGTTTTTCATAAGAAAACCCAATAGTTTTGAAAAGAGACAAAAGTTTGAATAGCTCTGCTACATGTTGAGATAGGACGCTCATTTCTGCGTCCCTGAACTACAAATGAAGTGCAGAATAAACCCTTAAATTTTTTTTTTTTTTTCTTTATTGAAATTTACTACCTGTACAGATAAATAGTACTGTAATGATCTATGGAGGGGAGAAGACAACCATTGTTGTACTCCCTATTAGTAGTAATGTTTGGCTCTTTTTCTGTGTTTACAATTGATCACTAGTTGAAGAAACAATTTATTTACAATATATACAACATATATGTATGTATGCATACATCCATGTGCATGCATACACACACATTTACAAGAAAGAAAAAAAAATAAATAAAATAAAATAATAAAAAAAAAAAAATAGAAAAAAAAGAACAAATAAAAGGAACAAATACAGTGTATATGAAAGTTATGTTATAATGTTGTCTCGGGACCAGCGCCTTTGGAGACGACGTGGAGGAACACCAGGGATTGTATCAGAGGAGAGGAGATTTCCAAGAGGATTCGGATGAGCAGAGAGTTTGGTGTGGAATATTAGGAATCGGGATTTGGCTAGTTCTTGAACGGTTGGGACTTGTAGGTCTCGATGGATAGTAGAATTAGAAACATAAAAAGGAGCATCAAGGATTCTACGGAGGACTTTTGATTGGAAGCGCTGTATTATATTGATATTTGATGGTTTCGCTGTTCCTCACAATTCAATACCGTAGTTTGTTATTGATGGTCAGTTTTGACTTGGGCCTGAGTAGTCGTCGAAGTAGTCTATAGCGTTTGTTAAGTTCTTGTCTTTTTTGTTGGATATGTGTCTTCCAAGTTAGATGTCTGTCGAGATGGAAACCTAGGTAGCGGACCTCCTTAGATTGAGTGATAGGAATGTTATGGATAAAAACGGGAGGGCACTCACTTCGTCTTAGAGTGAAGGTTACATGCTTACACTTTTCAGGGTTAACTTTGATGCGCCATTTATTCAGCCAAGTTTCAACTTCATTCAGATGGGACTGGATTCGATTTTCTGCAATTTCAAGTTCTGTCGAACAGGAGAGAAATGCAGTATCATCTGCGAAAGTGCTGGTTGTAATGTCAGGGTTGATTGGGATGTCAGCAGTGAAAATGGAATACAAGAGGGGAGCTAGGATGCTGCCTTGTGGAACTCCTGCAGAGATTGGCCGGGATAAGGATTGGGATCTACTATATTGGACGTGGAAAGTGCGGTCTTTAAGATAGGATTTTAAGATAAGGTAGTAAGTATGAGGCAGGAATTGTTTGATTTTGAACAGGAGTCCAGAGTGCCATACTCGATCGAAGGCCTGAGCCACGTCAAGGAAAACACCTATGCAAAAACCTTTACGCTCGAGTGTGGAGGATATGACATCAACAATTCGGAAGGCTTGTTGAGTAGTAGAATGTTGGGATCGAAAACCGAACTGGTGATTTGGTATTACATTGAGGGTTTCTACTATGGATAAGAGACGTTTGTAGAGGAGTTTCTCAAATATTTTGGAAATTGTAGGTAGAAGACTTATTGGACGATAGGAGCTTACAAGAATATTTGGTTTATTGGGTTTGGGAATGAGGATAATTGAGGAGTGTTTCCAAGAAGTGGGGAAATGAGTTGTTCGAAGGACACTATTGAAAATAAGCGCAAGGAACATTAAGCCTTTTTGTGGAAGTTGGCGAGGGATGTTTGAGGTTATTAGGTCATGACCAGGTGATTTCTTGCGTGGGAGATGGTCAATAATGTATTTTATATCAGCTGGACTAAATGACTTCGGAGGAGGAGAAAGAGGAAGACGTTCATCCAAGTTTCTCAGTATTTCTAATGTTTGGGAAGGATCACCATCTGGGTTGGGAGAAAATGTGGATTCCAGATCCTTAAAATTATGACATCACAGGATTGTGGGCTTAGGTTTTGACTTATACTGGTATAATTTTTATTACTGACCGCAATGTCTTTTTTTTATTTCACCAAAACTCAGAAAAAGTCGTCGACATCTAAAGGGAAAAGTGTCTTGTAAATAAAAATTAAATCAGTAGATCGGAAATGGGGTTTATTCTGGACCCAAAATAATTATTTAGCTCATATTGGATCGTAATTTTTGTTGTATTGTAACGAAACTCGTAGTGGGTATCTAAAGACAAAGATTTGTTTTAACGATGAACAGAATTTATTACATAGAAGTTGGGGTTTACTGGGCTTTGGTTGTTACTTTTACCAGAAGAAGCGCTGAATATGGGGGCTGTTTCCGGATTCTGCTGTTCAACAAGTCATTTTTTCAAAAGAGAGATTTATTTTCAAAATTGATGATTTTAAGCAAATTATTCAGGATTGAATGTACACTACGCATCTTTTGAGTATGCATCTTCTGCGTGACAGACTTTTTCTTGATCGGATGTCCGATGATGCACTTGAAATTCTACGGATTGTCCGTTTCCTGTGTGACCTTGGAGTTAGGAAAGCCCCGGATGGACTATAGCTTCGAACAAGCCCTAATCCCCAGGTGATGAGGTAGCATGTGGACGTGCTCGCTATTCCACATCCAGATATCCGGGGTAAATCTGCATAAATGACACAGATCCGATTGCACCGAACTGCCCCCATTGCCTCTGGCAGGAGCACGAGTCTGATTGACCATAATGGTGGAAAATAGAATCACACTATCTATTGATAGTTGGAAAAAATAAAGAATATTATGATTCTTTTGTAGAATAAATAAATCATACGACATATAACTGTAATATAAAAGGATTTTTTTAACGTGGTTGAAATATATTCTCTACTAGCTGTTACCCGGCATGCCATGCTACGCCTACTTTCTGCATATAGAAAAGCCTAAATAAATTAGAAACCAAATAAGTATTATTAAAATCAAATAACACGAATCTGTAACTGTTTCGAACCCATGACCTCCCAACTGGGAGTCCTAGACGACTTTGACATAACCTATAACACCCCCCCCCCCCCCCCCCGTATCAAGACATACATGTATGCCAAGTTTGGTAAAAATCGGTCTAACAGTGTGGATTTTTATTTAAAAAAAAAAAAAAAAAAAAGCACATACAGACAGCAGCTGGTAGACGTTTTTGACCTGGCCTATGACACTCCCCTGATCAAGACCAACCTGTGTGCCCAGTTTGATCAAAATCTGTCAAACGGTGTGGGTTTGTATAAAGAACAAACATACAGGCAGACAGATGGTAGCCGTTTTGACCTAGCCTATGGCAATCGCCGTATCAGGACCTACCATTATTCCAAGTTTGGTCAAAATCGGACGAACGGTGTGGATTTGTATAAGGGGCAAACATACAGACAGACAGCTGGTTGATTTTTTTGACCTAGCCTAGGAGATTTCTCGTATCAAGACCTACCATTATTCCAAGTTTGGTCAAAATCGGTCAAACGGTGTGGATTTGTATAAGGAACAAACAAACAGAGAGACACGTGATTTATATATATATATATATATATATATATATATATATATATATATATATATATTTAGCAAATGTAGATATTTCGAGTTGGTGCCGTCGATTTTTGGAGGATGGCTCGAGGACGTGAAATATGTTTTATTAGTCTATCTAGAATTTATCGTGCATATAGAAAAGCCAAAATAGCCACATAAAGCAAATAAGTAATATTTTATTTTATTTTTTTTTATTTATTTATTTGGAATTTACAACAATGTATAATACAAAGTAATATTTAAATCTAATAAAAACAAATCTGTAAGTAAAGATGGAATGGTTGGGATTCGGCTAAAGAAACCTCAATACGATTTTTGTTTAAAAAAAAATCTATATTTTGGACGTTTCGGCTACTCATTGGTAGCCTTCGTCAGCTAAAATGACAAGAAAAACAGAAATAAATACAGAAAAAAGTTTATAATTGAGATAAGTAACAGAACTATAAATACACTTAACTTATTATAAAAGAAATATTTGGTCTTAAATTCTTAGAATGAGTAGAATGGAAATCAAAAGAAACATAACAAAAAAGAAGAAAAAAGGCTATTATATTGAAGTTTATATAAGTATATAGGTGCTAATAGTAACATAAATTAATTATAACAAACAAATAAGATACTACATACCTATGGAAATGCCTGGAGGCAGAGGAAGACCAATGTTGACAGTTAAGTAACCATTGTGGAAGTGTCTAAGAAAGAAGTCCTTCACGCAGGAGCTGCATAACTAAGCACTTACCTCATAATTTTTGTAGTGTAGACTACATTACTGAGTAATTTGCTGTAAATAGCCTATATAAATAAAATAAATACGTGACTAGTTCTGCTCATTTACATTTCTTATGAGAACTGTTGAAAATTATTGTATTATTATTGTAAATTATTTGCTTCCAGAGTAACGTTAATACATGATACTGTACTACTTAATAAATACACAAAAAAATTATTTTCCGTCTTTTGATCTGACGCAGGAACAGGATACAGTCCCTCTAGTGGGAGATAGCGCTCCTCGCGGCGCCTTTGGGAACCTACGTCTGGCCGGCAAATTCTAATGAAACAGAGTTTAAAGTAAACCCTCCTTTCCAGTAGACCGACTTACTTCATTTTTACAACACTTCTTTCTCATGAGATACCCATGACATATACCGCGTTTCGTTAGAATACAGCAGAAATTACGACCAGTATGAGAATATTAGTACTTTAGGTTCGGAGTAAACCCCCCCTCCAAATAACCCGATTTAGTTTATTTTTGCAACCCATTTTTCTATGTTGATTACCACCACGAATACCCAGTTTGGTTTAAATGTAACAAAAATTACGGCTGTTAGTGGCAAATTGGTAATGTTGGTTCGGAGTAAACCCCCCTCCTAATAACAACTACATATTTTCATTTTTTTATTACATATTTCATTATAAATAGTTAATATATATGTACATATTTTGAATTTTATTTTACACGAACATCCGTTCCCTAGTAATAACTACTAAAGGAATCAATTGAAAAAAAAAAAAAAAAAAAATCTCAGAAGATAAATATTTCCGTTCAGAATAATATTTTCAATGTTTGGTTTGAAGTTTGTCATCTTTGTTTTCCAATGAGGCCCAGGCAGCCTGTTATGTTTAGATATTCCTCGTTCCTTAAAAACATGCTATTTATATGATAATTTTAAAGGATTGGGGAAAATAATTAGAGGGAAAAATCATTTTCTTCTTTTTTTTATTTTTATTTATGTTTTTAAATTGTTATATCTATAACAGGATTTCTCCATTTTGACAGATATAACTTCAAAATAGTCATTTATAAGTTATATTTACGAACAATAGAAACAATATATATATATATATATATATATATATATATATATATATATATATATATATATATAGAGGGGATGACCATGCAAGTGGTGTAAGTCAAGTTTTTTTTTTTTTTTATTTTTACTTCATATCATTATAATGAATTGTATTTCTAGCAATACTCGAAACCAAATGCTGGAAGGCTAAATTCGTCAAGAAAAATGGGAGCACTATACATATTTTACCAAAACATGGTATGTTGTTGTATGCGTCTATCCATTATACTCGATAGGTAACGACATATAAAAAAAAAAAAAAAAAAAAAAAAAAAAAAAAAATAGTGAGAGTGCAAAATACTATAGTGGTCTCTGATTTTTTTTACCATACAGCAAACTCGGGAGACTGTATGGTCTGTACTATGCTCCGGCCGCCTGAGTTTCCCAGGTAGGTAGCCATTAATAAATAAATTAAAGGCTTGGTTGGCCTATGGCCGGTCAGGGAGGCCGAATCCAACCGACGAACGAAGAAACTAGAAGATAAATTTTTGTTTTTTTTTGTTTTTTTCTGCACCTGTTGGTATTACTAGAAGATAAGGGTCTTAAGTGCGCACTCGAGATATCTAAAATCGGTGGGATATCGTGGATTGGTCGAATTTGCAAAAATGTTTTGAAAAATGATTATATTTTTCAAACTTACTGTTTGATTGCATAATTCACACATGGGCGAACGTACGGATTTAAGAAAGTGGAAATAAGTTAGCGCACAGTACAATTACGCAGTACGGCCAAAAAAAAAAATCGTCTCTTCAAAACGGGTATACAGGATCTTCTTTTCATTTATTCTCAGTATTTTGGTTCCCTTGTACAGTGCTTTCTATTTGTATTTCTCCCTCACATGGTATAAACATAATAGAAAATATATTGTTATTTTAAAATAAAAATGACCCCGGAAAGGCTGAATGCACTAGCACAGCGTCAATCAAAATGTCGGAGAACCCCCAAAAAATAAATAACACAGAAAATCGTGTCTAGAGTGGTCGTTATTCCAACAAAAATCTCAAACTCTCTGAGTTAGGTTCATTGAATTTTGTACTTAGAAAGATCCCCAGAATTCTAAGTTTCTGATAGGCTTATTGGGATCATGAAAGATTCCTGAATCACTAAGTAAGCCACTGCTTCATTGAACATTGCTTTTAGAGCTACCACTATAGGCTTCCGACGCACCATGATTTTATAAAACCAATGAGAAGAGTACCCATCTTCAATCTTATCAAAAAATAGTAAGTAGCTATCGAGCGGAGTTAAATCAATTACAGCCATTAATTTGACCTTAGTTTATTAAAGCATGGTTTCCGTCATACTATATGTTATGCATCAATTGATAAGTAATCAAAGTATAATGTTTTCTGACACTGGGGCGCTCCGGACCAGTGTCAAGAAACAGATAACGTAGAGCTAACCCGTTATCTATAGGTTAGCAGTAACAGCAGTTTAACCAGTACATGTTAAAATTCGTTGTCAATAATGAATGTACGTTAAAATTTAAAAATGTATGTTTCCAAGATGTCAGTTGGAAACAGCCATTAAATTTGCGAGCATTACCAAGAAGTGTTCTGACTGGGGATACTGATGGGTGAGGAGGCTGTGCAAGGGTTCGGGATATTATTACCCCAGATGGACCATCATCGAATATAGCGCAAACTCTATGAGGGACGAAATTAGAGTTTCTGATTTCGTCCCTCATAGAGTTTATTCCTAGTAATTCAAGGTCTGCCATTATAGTTGAAATTAACCGCAAATAAAAATAATATTATGAAATAGATACAGTACGGTAACAGCTGACCTGTTATCGTCCAAGCAACGCATGCTGCCTAGGCTTGCCTGCTCTAATCAACTAAAAATTCAAACCCCTCTAAAAATACTTAAAAATTGGAATATCAAAAAAACCTTATAGAGAGTATATACACACACACACACACACACACACACACACACACATATATATATATATATATATATATAGAGAGAGAGAGAGAGAGAGAGAGAGAGAGACCAACCGCTGTGGTTGGTGTGGGCTTGCCCCGTGTAGAGGCTGAAACAAGTGTCCTTCCTCAAACTTGACACAGTAAAACTTCACGGAATTCTTTTAGCACTAAAAACATTAAAGACGCAGATAAGGACAGAATATCAATGTACACTGACTCACTAAGTTCATTACTCTCCAGGACAAACATTTAGACCACGCACCCTGTCGTTATTAAATTTTTCTACAAATTTATTCTACAAGAAAATAACAAACACATCACGATGTTTTGGTTACCTGTACAGGAAGGCATAAGCAAAATGAATCTTGGAAATTACCAGAACAAGACTTTAAATCTCTGGCAGATCGAATGGAATAATTCTGAAAAACAAACTGCCAGTTAACAATACAACGAGAGCCTGATCGAAAGAAAACCGAACAAGACGAGAACAATTTATTCTGACGAGACTTTCCTTAGGACGAAGTTTCCTAAAGCAATCCTATCTAATAAAACGATAAGACATACCTGTATACACATGTCGTAACGACACATTAACAGTTAAAGACATACTTACTGACTGCAGATTATGTCGTAACGACACATTAACAGTTAAAGACATACTTACTGACTGCAGATTATGTCGTAACGACACATTAACAGTTAAAGACATACTTACTGACTGCAGATTATGTCGTAACGACACATTAACAGTTGAAGACATACTTACTGACTGCAGATTATGTGACCACCATTATTCCAGAAGGAGTTTACCATCATTTAATAGCCAACAATTTTTTCGAAGACTGCACGATTTTATTGATATAATACATTAAAATTTGTAAAATTGATTGATATATTATTGCATGATGTATGAAATGTACTGATATATAACATCACGATTGCGATAATGTATTTCTATATATATCATGAATCATGTACAATGGATTTATTTACACAATTTGTAAAATATGTTTTTATATACGATTTTTAATATTACTATATGATACATTACTATAAAGCAAATCACAAAAAGTTGCAAAACTCTTAACAAATCCAGTCCATTCCTCAATAAGACGCTTCAGTTTTTTAAACGGACAAAATTTAAACATATTTTAAAAGAATTCTTTCAAGAGTCCACACTAAACAGCTAACTACATTTCTTATTAGCGCGCGGTTCCTCCCTTCCTTCATAGGGAGGAAACCCGCTTATAAGGTTGATCTCATGAAACAATCCGGAAGTGCCACCTAGAAAATTTCGCGTTTCAGAACCCCTAGAGACCGAAAATAACGGTGGTTCAAATTTGTATATATATATATATATATATATATATATATATATATATATATATATATATATTTGTCTGTTCGCGGTTTTCCGGCCCCCCTAATGGTCCGATTTTGATGAAATTTGGTACAAAAATCCGTCGTCCAATTTGAAAGGTCAAGTTCGTTAACCAGGAAAATCCGCCCACTGTTAATGTACTAAAACAAAAAGGACGGGAAACTAAAATAACATTCAACAAAAGCAGTTTTATTCCTAGGCTTAATTTCATGATTAGTAAATTTCATTGGTTTATAACATCAAGATTTAAATAATGTATCGATATATTACATCATGATTTGTTAAATGTATTTGTATACACAATTCGGAAAAGGTATTTTTATTATAAAGTAAATTTCCGAAACTTACGAAACTCTTAACTAATAAATAAATCCCTCCTATTTCTCAATGAGGCGCTTCTATGTTTTAAACGACCAATATTTAAACAAATTTTACAAGAATACTTCATAGGTCCAACCTCAACAGTTTCATTCGTTCGTAATTTATTAAAACAAAAAGGACTAAACTAACATTCAAGAAAAGCAGTTTTATTCCTAGGCTTAGATGTAATTTTACTTGTGTAGAACAATAATGTAACTCAAAGAATGGGAATGCTATAAAAATATCAGAAGGAAATAGAAGTTTTATTACATATAGCCAGACACCTCGGAAAGCTGTAAAAGAGTATTCGTTTTATTTTCCTGTTTAACACCTGCACCTTGCTATTGGCTGGGTTTATCCTTGGAAACGGATTTTCTTAGTTACATCTTATATATCTTTGGCAGTTTACTGCTGAGTTCAAGAACTAGAAAAGCTATGGACCCAATATACCGTGGATAACATCTGGGCTTAGATAGTTATTTCTAGTTCTTTATTGATGGATTAAGTTCTTCCAGGGTATATCTGTAAAAATGGAGGTATTCATGGATGTTGAGAGGGGGCACCATGTATAAATTTTATATTATTATTCTTGTAGATGATCCAAAATATTTCTTAATACATTTTAGTTATTGCAGGCTTAGGATAGGTAAAATAGCAATCCTTTATTTATTACTAGCTGTTCCCCTATGATTATTATTTATTTAGTTATCTTTTGTTTTGTAATAATTTAAGTATGTTCTATTTTTTTCTGTAATCTCATTATGTGAAATCATAAAAATGTCTTTATTTATCACAATTAACCAATGTACTATTTGTGCAGATGTGAATAAACGCTTTATTATTAAAAAAAACAAACAAAAAAACTAGCTGTTCCCCGGTAGGTTATGACGGTGTGAATTTGTATATATTTGTCAAGTAATTCGTGAAGCAGCCGGCAGAGGCCAGCACCACAGCCTGCGAGTAGATAGCTCTTATCTATATGCCCTACATGTTTCGTGCTTTTATTTCTTTCCCGCCTCATCAGGGACACCTCAACAACAAGATACATTCTTTTAGATCCCAATATCAAATTTTGATTACAATATAACAATATTTTGTGACCTATAAAATATTGTTATATTTTAAACAAAATTTGATATTGTAAGAAAATGTATCTTTTTTTAGAAGTGCCCCTGATGAGGTGCGACATTAAAAGCACAAAACATGTAGGGCATACAAAATAAAGTGGTGTAATGCTAAGGATTACTAAGTTACGGACCCTGAGCCTCCAAAGAACTAAAATGTAATTTTATATATACAGGGTGTCCCGTAAATGTCTAGTCATATTGAGAGGGGTGGTAGAGGACCCTTCGGGGAACAAAAAATGTTCTATGACGATTTCCCGAATTCTCGCCCATAAGGGAGAAAACGTCGTTTCATTGTTTTATCGAGACAAACGTGGTTTTTAGAAACATAATCGTTGTAGCTCCGTCCCAGGTGGTACTACTAAAAAGGGTGTGAAACCAATCGAAAGCTGAGTAAATTTACTATAAGACTAGTTGAGAGTAAACGTAAAAATGAATGAATGTAAGTATGTATATCTTACAAAAAGAAGGCAATTCTAAATTTCCTGACATTTTATTGATATTTCTTTCCAGCGTTACTCCTCAATGGGCAGGATCTGAGATTTCCGGGTTTCAGAAAAACTTTCTCATTTAACCAGCTTTCCATTCATGTATCACAATCCTGTGTTATTGAAGTATTTGAACGGTTTAAGTACAAAAGTTTAAAAAAAAAACATGGATCTGTGAAAAGAAAATTATATTTTTTTCTTCAATTTATTCAAAAAGCTGAAGGGAAATATTTATTTTTATAAATGTTTACATAAATATTAAGTAAATATTTACTTAAAACAAAAAAAAAATTACTCCTACGAATATAAAAAAAATTCCTAAAACAGTAAATAAATAAAATACACATTTATTTTGAATTTGTTAATTCAGGTAACTAATACTGCGTCCAGGAGGCGGCCATTAAGGAACCCCAACCATACATTAACCTCAAAAATTATTATTTTTACCTAGATCACACATTTGAACCCATTTTTACAGGTACTTATATTTAGAAAACAAATGCTTTACCTTAAATTAATACTGATGGCTACGCTTGTGAAACTCACTGGGATTCTGAGCCCATGCGTTTTTGTTGTGGTAATTAAAAATTCTATCCCTCATAAATAATATGTACATAGTCCTGTAAAAATGTGTTCAAATGCGTGATATAGGTAAAAATAGTAATTTTTGAGGTTAATGTATGGTTGGGGTTCCTTAATGGCCGCCTCCTGGGCCCAGTATTAGTTACCTGAATTAATAAATTCAAAATAAATGTATTTACTGTTTTAAGATTTTTTTTTATATCCGTGGAAGTATTTTTTTTTATTCTTTTAAGTAAATATTTACTTAATATTTATGTAAAAATTTATAAAAAAAATATTTCCCTTCAGCTTTTTGAATAAATTGAAGAAAAAAATATAATTTTCTTTTCACAGATCCATGTTTTTTTTTAAAACTTTTGTTCTTAAATCGTTCAAATACTCCAATAACACAGGGCTGTGATACATGAATGGAAAGCTGGTTAAATGAGGAAGTTTTTCTAAAACCCGGAAATCTCAGATCCTGCCCATTGAGGAGTAACGCTGGAAAGAAATATCAATAAAATGTCAGGAAATTTAGAATTGCCTTCTTTTGGTAAGATATACATACTTACATTCATTCATTTTTACGTTTACTCTCAACTAGTCTTATAGTAAATTTACTCAGCTTTCGATTGGTTTCACACCCTTTTTAGTAGTACCATCTGGGACGGAGCTACAACGATTATTCTTCTAAAAAGTACGTTTGTCTCGAAAAAACAATAAAACGACGTTTTCTCCCTTATGGGCGAGAATTCGGGAAATCGTCATAGAACATTTTTTGTTCCCCTAAGGGTCTTCTATCACCCCTCACAATATGACTAGACATTTACGGGACACCCTGTATATATATCTATATATATAAAAATCACGTGTCTGTTTGTTTGTTCCTTATACAAATCCACGCCGTTTGACCGATTTTGACCAAACTTGGAATAATGGTAGGTCTTGATACGAGAAATCTCCTAGGCTAGGTCAAAAAAATCTAACAGCTGTCTGTCTGTATGTTTGTCCCTTATACAAATCCACACCGTTCGTCCGATTTTGACTAAACTCGGTACACATGTGGATCTTAATCTGGGGAGTGTCGTAGGCTAAGTCAAAGACGTCTACCAGCTGTCTGTCTGTATGTTTGTCCCTTATACAAATCCACACCGTTCGTCCGATTTTGACCAAACTCGGAATAATGGTAGGTCTTGATACGGCGATTGCCGTAGGCTAGATCAAAACGGCTACCATCTGTCTGTCTGTATGTTTGTTCTTTATACAAACCCACACCGTTTGACAGATTTTGATCAAACTGGGCACATAGGTTGGTCTTGATCAGGGGAGTGTCATAGGCCAGGTCAAAAACGTCTACCAGCTGTTGTCTGTATGTGCTTTTTTTTAAAAAAAAATAAAAATCCACACTGTTAGACCGACTTTTACCAAACTTGGCATACATGTATGTCTTGATACGGGGGGGGGGGAGTGTTATGGGTTAGGTCAAAGTCGTCTAGGACTCCCAGTTGGGAGGTCACGGGTTCGATTATTTTTTTTTTTATTTATTTATTTTTTTTTTTATTGAATATTTACAATCTGTATACATATGTTTACATATAATACAATAAGTAAATATGTATCTCATAAACTAGCACAAGGAAGAATAGAGGGGAGAAGGCAGCCATTGCTGACACTCCCTGAGGAATTATAAATATTTCATTTATGTATTACAGCTGGTCCCTAGGCCACTTTCTTTTCAAGCGTCTCGGAGGATTGGAAGGGATCGCATCTGTGGAAAGGGATTGGGCAAGGGGATTGGGATGAAAGGATAGCTTGGAATGAAAAGTGGAGAATCGGGTTTTAGCTAATTCAGCGACAAAGGGAATTTCGAGGTCTCGGTGGATGATATTATTGTTCACGTAGAAGGGAGCATTAAGGATCCGGCGAAGGACTTTGGACTGGAAGGTTTGGATTCGGTTTATGTTGGAAGGTTTTGCTGTACCCCATAGTTCAATGCCGTATGTCCAAATCGGTTTAATAATAGTTTTGTAGGTTGTTAGTTTGTTTTCAGTACTGAGTTTTGATTTGGGACCTATTAGTCGTCTAAGTAGGCCGTAGCGTCTGTTTAGTTCTTGTCGTTTTGTTTTTGTGTGCGTGTTCCAAGTAAGTCTCTTGTCGAGGTGGAAGCCTAGGTATCGAACAACATCGGATTTGGGAATGAGGGATTCGTTAAGGGTAACAGATGGGCACTCACTACGCCGCAGTGTGAATGTGACGTGCTTACATTTTTCGGCGTTGACTTTGATTCGCCACTTCTTTAGCCATTGCTCGATTTCTAAGAGATGATTCTGGAGCGCTTCTGAGGCTTGCTGCGGGTTGGCGGAACATGAAAGCACTGCAGTATCATCTGCAAAAGTTGTGATAATGGTACTGGGATTAGTGGGGATATCAGCGGTGAAGATGGAGTAGAGGAGAGGGGCTAGGATGCTGCCTTGGGGGACTCCAGCAGATACGTGGCGGGATGAGGAATTCGATGCATTGTATTGGACATGAAACAGGCGGGATGAAAGAAAGGATTTTAGGATTAAGTAGTAGGTGATGGGGAGAAAACGCTTGAGCTTGTAAAGGAGGCCCGGATGCCAGACTCGGTCAAAGGCCTGGGCTACATCTAGAAAGACTCCTGAACAGAAGTCCTTACGCTCAAGCGTTGAGGAAATTGTGTCTACAACTCGGAAAGCTTGTTGAGTGGTAGAGTGGAGTGATCGGAAGCCAAACTGATGAGTTGGAATGATACCAAAGGATTCAACTATAGGAAGGATTCGTTTGTACAGCAGTTTTTCAAGGATTTTAGAGAGGATGGGTAACAAACCACGGGTTCGAAACAGTTACAGATTCGTGTTATTTGATTTTAATAATACTTATTTGGTTTCTAATTTATTTAGGCTTTTCTATATGCAGCAAGTAGGTGTAGCATGGCACGCCGGGTAACAGCTAGTATATATATATATATATATATATATATATATATATATATATATATATATATATATATATATTAAATTGATTAAAAATGTTTTTGCTTGTAAAATAATTGAATACCTTTGCGAATGTTAAACCAAAATGTCCAGTACACGGTGTGCCCAAAATTGAAGTCCGTTCAGTAGATCCTAAGCGTTGTCTTTTTAAGCACTCTTGAAAGCCGTTATCTGATCTCAATTTGCTTGAAAATTCGTGGAAATGTTCAATTTAGTAGTGACAAAAAAAATCCTGATTTGCTCGGCTTGATTTTTAATTTGTAAGACTTTTTTGAAACCTAAAATGCCTTAGTTTTTTTGTTTTGTTCTTTAATATTATTAGAATTATTTGCAAAAACTATAAAACGTATCTAAACGAAATTTGGTAGGTTATTTTACTATGCAATCATCACTTTGCTTTTAGAATATGAAGGTCGTAAATGCGTTTTACGCTGCCAAAAAAAAAAAAAAATATTTTTCCCCATTTTTTCATAATAATTGTTGTTTTAAAAAGCTGGGAATACATTTTAACATTTCTAAATAATGATACATTACAGCAAAGTTAATTCCAAATCTATTGACGCACTGGAATTAAGGAATTAATTTTAGTGATCCTGTGTACATAGAGAACCCGCCACGCCTTGAATGTATTCAATTAATCGTGGTTTGGATATGGAGTGTTGTCGTTACGCAGCCGTAATGCAGTGGAGATCGAATTACTCCATATATGACTTAGTTCAATTTGCAACCAGACTCTATCGAAATTACCATCAGTAACTAGGTGAGCCGGGCTTGATCCTCTGGAAATTGACATAACTCAATGCATGATGCATACACGTTTCACATTGGATGTAATCCCTGTCAGATTAACAATCCACCTGATGGGAAAATGACGTCACGTCCTGATTAAAATGAACAAAATTACAAACAATATAACAGTAAGGCGTCGTTCACACTGGAGCGATGTACGATACACGATATGTCACAAGCGATATGGCGCGACGATTTATTGCTAGCAAGGTTCAGACAGCGGGCGATAAATCGGCGCAATCTGTGGGATAATAATATAGTGGGGACACAATTCTCACTACTTCAGTTGGAAATATGAGCTGAAGTGAAGAAGAGGTTCTAGTGGCTTACTGGTTCAGTTGTAGGATGAGAAGGAAATACTGGCTGCATCCCTACAACCTTAGCAACGAGCACTAAGCTAGGCTGTTGTATCTAGAGGCTTACTGGTTCAGGCGTAGGATGAGAGGGAAATACTGGCTGCATCCCTATAACCTTAGCAACGTGCAGTACAGCTAGGCTGTTGTATATAGAGGCTTACTGGTTCAGGCGTAGGATGAGAAGGAAATACTGGCTGCATCCCTACAACCTTAGCAACGTGCAGTATTTCTAGGCTGTTGTATCTAGAGGCTTACTGGTTCAGGCGTAGGATGAGAAGGAAATACTGGCAGCATCCCTACAACCTTAGCAACGTGCAGTATAGCTAGGCTCTTGTATCTAGTGGCTTACTGGTTCAGGCGTAGGATGAGAAGGAAATACTGGCAGCATCCCTACAACCTTAGCAACGTGCAGTATAGCTAGGCTGTTGTATCTAGAGGCTTACTGGTTCAGGCGTAGGATGAGAAGGAAATACTGGCTGCATCCCTACAACCTTAGCAACGTGCAGTATAGCTAGCCTGTTGTATCTAGAGACCTTTCTCTACATAAAGCAAAATTCAGGGAGTTTTATCGAATGAATCCTGAAAGCTTTCATTTTTTGAAAAGTTTAGTGTCATGAACCCATGAAAGAAAAGATACACACTTCAGGAAGACTATTTCTCCTGACGAAAAACTTCTAAGCACTCACGAGCTTTCGCTAAATTAATGAATGAAATCACATAACTGCCTTCTCTTCTTCCTGACACGTTCACAGCTCGGAGTATCGTACGAAACTAATCGCTGGAGAGACAGACAAGCGGCACTTCGACAGATATGTCGCTTGCGATATGTTGTTTAATCGCGCTGATGTGAACTTTGTTATCGGCTCCCATTACATTTTAACTATTTTCTCTGTGCGTGCATATTGCATATCGCTTACGATATATCGTGTATCGTTTATCGCTCCAGTGTGAACGACGCCTTATGGTTAGAGGTACCTACCTTAATGTTTCATAAATTCAACCTCATTTGGTAAATTCTTTATCTCACAGGTCCTGGGAGCTGGTTGGTGAAGGTTAATATGTGTAATTGTTGAGGTGGGCTAATTTTTCATAACCTTAAACTATTAAAATTCGTTTCTTCGTTACTTATAGAAACAGTTTAAAGAAAATTTGTTACGTTGATATTGACACTGATAGGTAATTGAAAGTATTGATCATAGACAAGCAAAACCAAGTCCAACAGATGGTGTCTTTTGTGATGGTGTTTCGGGGGCTCAGAACGAAAGGCAGCTTGTAAGTAGTAGCGTGTATTGGTAAGACAACTGGCCTGGACGGGATGAGTGAGAAGAGTGGAGAGTGTCGAGGTGTGGAGTCTGGTAGAGAGAATGAGAGTGAGGAGAGACTGAGAGACTGAGAGTGAGCTAGGATTTAGCCCAGCCTAAATAGGCAGGTAGGATTGGGGAATCGTGGGAATCATAGAGCAATGCAGGTCTCTAGCTGCTGATGGTCAATATTGCTGACTGGTGTCTGGGTTCCTTCCTTTCCCATGCTTTTCCTCACATATACCCCCCTTCTCTTTAAAGCGGAACGCGTTGAAAAGAGGATGAGGTATATGCATGTGAGCGTGTGTGCTTCTCGCTGTGGTGCTGCTGTGAAGTCTTGGAGAATCTGCGGGGTGGTAGGTGGAGAGCATGTGATGAGTGGTGTCTGTCCGCCTCCAAGTGTTGTCCAGATTTACCTATAATGAAAACAGACATGATTTTATTTTTCTGTCTTATCTTCGTTATTTTTGTAAACAGGACTTAGTGGCCTATACCATTATGTGTATCAAAAAATCCACATTAACAACATGGCGTTAAGTCAATTTAAAAAAAAAATAGACATGGTGTTCTTTACCTCTGGGGTACAGATTTTTCGCTATATAGCTCTTTCGAGACAATACCTCATCTTCAGTGCCTGTCGACAACAACGTAACGAATATATTAACAACTAAACTAAAGTCAAAAATATATAGCAATTAGATAACAGATTAAAAACAGCGAAAATCTAAATTAAACAATGACATTCTGAGTCTGAAGAAAATTATGAATAAGCAAAATTAGAATAACAAACTTTACATACAAAAAAAAAAAAAATCGTTTAGAGCCTTCTGCTCACATTCATGAACATAAATATGCTTTAGGTCCACCCGATAAACCTATGTAATGTAATCTATAACATGCAGTCTTCTATTTCGTATAAAGTCACTGCGCATGCGCGAACGCCACTGCGCATGCGCGAACACCACTGCGCATGCAAGAACGAACTGAGCATGCAAGATCGCAACTGCGCGAACGCCAGCGGACACTTTTTTGTAACGTTTTTTTTCCATTTTAGTCACCGCTAAGGCATATTTATGCTAAAAATAACATAAATAAAAAACCCAAAGAGCGTTATGTATCGTGAAATAGACTACTGTAAAATGGTGTCACTTTAGTACAATGTGGTGAAACTAGTACAAACTTATAGTGATAGGATATTTTATTTTAACTGATACCTAAAGTGTTGAACTTTGGCCAATTAGTGCGAAAGTTACGTAATAATACGCCGGATTTGGCTTTTTAAAAAGGTTTTATTTGCACGTAACAATACAAAAGGGTTTTTACAAGATTACAAGCAATTATACACTAATACATGTATAAACGAGAACGGGGGTGTCCGTAGAGCCTGCTAGCGACCAATCGACTGACTTGCTGGAGTAGGGAGTCCTGTATATATACCCAAAGTCCTTCAATTCTAGGAAGTGCTGATATGGCAGTAGGAAGCGGATGTAACTCCTCCTTCCCTAAGTTTTTCGTGTCCTCACGAAAAGAAGCGCTGTGGGGTAAAGTTGAGGCTGCATTTCCTCTGCTTCAGGTGTTTCTTCGTCCTCAGGTGTGTCCTGGCGTTTTTGTCTATGTTTTCGTATATACCTGAGAACATGCTTATTTGTAGTTTTATATAAAAAGTAGCAAATGATAATAATACATATAATTGTAATCATGGTATATAGGATCGAAGTGTGATTAACTGGGTCGTCTTCGAAGTTTTCCAGCGGTTTCATCTCTATATTCAGGTTGTGAAGTTCTTCGAAGGAGATGTTCAGATGTACTGCATCGTTTACAAGATCTTCAATGTGGACTGGCTCAGTCTCTAGATAGATGTAAGGCTTAACATTGTTTATAGATTCGTTTTGTTCCAAGTGTACAAGAGCAGTTGGTTTTAATAATAAGGTTAAATTTACATTGTTTCTTAAAATTCTAATAGTGCTTACATTGTATGTTAGATATTGGTTAATAATATGAATATATTTAACAAATGGTTTTGGTGTATTTATTTTATATGACATACAATATTCATTAGTATTACTTATAACTAAGTTAGTAATACAATTATCCTTAAGTTCTGTGACGTTTGTACAATAATATCTATCACTAATAAGACTACATTCACCGTTATACAATTTTTCGGCTTTTAATATAAATGGAGGGTGAACATGCATAGTATGGGTATCACCTGTTTTATCTAGGTAAGGATACGATAATAGGAAGTATGTTTCAATTAAAGGAGATTGTATTCGTAATTGTAGGAAGTAATAAAGGTGAGAAGAAGTAAGGGAGCATTGTACTTTTCCCGTTTGCCAAAGTATTTCAGGATCGTTGGCTATAAGATTTACATGTTTATATTTTGCTAGGTTTTCTAATTCTTTATATGAAATAATACTACTATGAATAATATTTAATTTACAAAATTCAATTGATTCGTCGATATCATTAATCTTATTTATAAGAAGGGCCATTGTGGCGTATAATATAGTAAAGTATTTGTTAGTCTCTATATCATTAATGTCATGTGTAAGTAGTTTTTTAATTTTTAAATTATTTTGTCTCATTATCTCGATATCTGTATTGAATTCATTTATTAGTTCTTTATTTACTGAAATTTGGTTTTCAACATTGTGTTCAACATGATAAGTGTTTAATTCTAAGTTATGTATAAGCTTATCGTATCTTTCTTTGTCGTTCGCGTCCATATTTCCTGTGAGCCAAGATATTGCGGTTCCTAGACCATTTATAAGTCCGCGTTTTATTCTTTTATTTTTGTTATTCATAAAAATATGATCTAATTTATTTTGCGCGTATAGAACGTGTGTTTTCAAGATATCTACTTGAGCAGTAGTTAAATGTGTTTTAATTGTGTCAATATAAGTTGTTTTCGTTTTAGAAGAAGAAAGGGGAATAGTGAATATAGATAGGAAGTGATTGAGTTCCTCTTGAATGTTAGTAAGGTTTATGGAATGTACCTATAATGTTATGGATATGTGTAATAGTCCGTTATGATATGTGAGTTTTGTATTTTTACAGGTATGATACCTGGTCCTTTGCTTAGGTCAGTTAGTTTGTAAGCCAGTGCTAGTTCCAGGCTGAGAAACAGCAGTAGTAGTTTCATCATTTTGTTCCCTGGAAACAATAGGGGTTTTATTAGTATGGTCTTCGAATTTTCGGGGTCTCTTAATTTGACCGGGGTGAATTTTCCTATTTTTCTCTTTTGTTTTAATAGCTTTAGTTTTCGGGTCGTAGGATGTTTTCATATATTTGGGTTTCGCTTTATTACGCGTATATGTTTTGATATAAATGTTACCATTTATCCACGGGAGTGGGGGAATCCCACACTCCCGTGGCTTCTCTAGTTTCATTTAAAGTTTCTGTTCTCTGTTCCTTTTCTTTCTCAATTTGTGCTTTTATTGTTCTTTGGATTAATTGTAATTCATTATGATACTCTTGGGTTTTCTGTTCCAGGAGTGTATTTGTTGTTATATCATTACGTTTAATTATGCCAAATGTAATTTCGTTGGGGGTTAGTTTTAATTGAGTCGGAGTGTTATTATAAGCTATCAATGCTAGTTTTAAAATCTCTGAAAGGGGAAGATGTCTCTTCTCTAGTTTTATTAAGTTTAAAATTTCAATTAAAGTTGAGTGGGCTCTGTTAATTAGGCCGTTTGAATTATGATGACGAGGGGTTGTATGATATAAATTTATATTGTTATATTTAAGGAAGTTCTATAAAGTTTTATTTGCAAATTCTGGTCCGTTGTCTGCTTAAATTTCCGTTGGGGCAGGATATTGGGCTAAATAATTTCTTAGTTTGTTAATAACTTCGGATGAATTAGTATGCATTATAGTTTCCGCGTAGAGTCTTTTTGAAAAGCAGTCAATCATTGTTAAAATTATTTGATTATCGTAATACAAGGTGTCGATTTGTAATCGTTCAAATGGTTTGTCTGGAGTAGGCGTTATTTTATATTCCGGTCTTGGGGGATTGCGGTCGTACTTTACTTTCTTACATGTATCGCAGTTATTTATTATTTTTGTTATATCCGTTAACATAGCAGGCCAATAATATTTTTTCTTTAGGGCAGTATACACGTCGTTAATTCCGCGGTGACAGGTTTTTCCTATGTGTTGGTTGGTTATAATGTCTATCTGTTCTTCTTTATTTTCTACATCTCGATTCATTTTACTGTATCTCTTAATTTTTACCGTAGGATAATTACTTTCGATTATATTTTGGAACTGTAGGAAGATTTGGTCAAGTATGTTATTTGTAATATCGGAGTCAGGGTTAGAGCAATATACACCGTATGTAGTATTGGGTTTAATATATTCGATACACATCGTTTGAAGGTCGTTTGCATAAGGCCAAGCAGTGTGCCATATAAGTCTTGTCTTTGAGCCATTATAGAGTTTAACAGTTGTATTCTTTTCCGGGTTACCTTGATGAATGATAATTTGATTACGTTTAATATTTACACATTTATTGGGGTCATCAATAATTCCGATTTGACTGTGTGACGATAATTGCGAATGAATTGTTACAAGGCTGTCAGTGTCTTCCTTGTCATTGTTGTCGGGGTTATTTTCAATATCTATATCTAGTTGACGTGCTAATTCTTCCAGATCGTCTTCGTCCATAGCATCAAGAGGTGGATTATCGCGGGAAGCTAAAAAGTTATCTATCGCGTCTGAAGGATTTATTTCTGTTTCTTCAATAGCATTTAGTTCATTAGGGGGATTTCGAGAGAGTGCGTCTGCAACGTAATTAGTTTTTCCTGTGACATATTTAATATCAAAATTATAGTCGGCTAGTTGGTATTTCCATCGTAGGATTTTTGCATTTGGTTCTTTCATGTTATGTAGGTACTGTAACGGTTTATGATCTGTTTGTATTAAGAATTTGCGTCCGTAAACGTATGGTCTAAAGTATTTGCATGCCCAAACTATGGCGAGTAATTCTTTTTCGATAGTACTTAAACGTTCTTCATGTTTGTTAAGGGTGCGTGATGCAAATGATATTGGGAGATCTTTTCCATCGAAATTTTGTGATAAAACTGCTCCAATGGCATAGTTCGATGCGTCTGTAGTTATTGTAAATGTTTTATCGAAATCTGGGAATTGTAAGATCGTGTTATTTATTAATATCGTTTTAAGTTCATTAATTGCTTTTAAGTATTCTGGGTCATTGGGATCGATTTCGGTGTCTTTTTTCAACATTGTCGTTAAAGGTTTTGCTAATTTCGCGTAGTTCTTAATCATTTTCCGATAATATCCTGTGAGTCCTAAGAATTGTTTTATTTGTTTTTGCGATTTCGGAATAGGGAAATTTTGAATTGCTTTTATTTTTTCAGGATTTGGTTGGATTCCTTTTTCAGATATTATGTGTTCTAGGAATAGTAGTTCCTTTTTGAAAAATTCTGTTTTGTCTAATTGTATTTTTAAATTGTGTTGTTTTAATAAGTCGAACACGGTTTTTAAATGTTTTAAGTGTTCCTGTAGGTTATCCGAGAATATAATTATGTCGTCCATATAAATTAACGTATTCGGAATTTTTGCAAAAATAATATTCATCGCTCTTTGAAACGTCGGTGGTGCATTTTTTAAACCAAATGGCATTCTAAGAAATTCGTAATGTCCGTCTTCCGTACTAAATGCGGTTTTTGGAATGGATGTAGGATCCATTTCGATTTGGTGGAAACCAGAAGCGAGATCGAGCGCACTAAAATATGTAGCTCGTCCTATTTTACCAAATAAATCTTCAATGTTTGGGAGTGGGAATTTATCATCAATAGTCTTTTCATTTAATTTGCGGTAATCGATAACCATTCTAATTTTTTTCTTTCCCGACGCGTCCGGTTTTTTTGGGACAACCCAAATGGGTGAGTTATAGGGTGAATTAGAAGCTTGTATGATTTTATTTTTTAATAATTTCTCTATTTCTATTTTAACTTCATTTTTATAAATTTGGGGATACCGATAGTTTCGAGTGTAAACAGGATTTTCATCTTTTGTTAAAATCTTATGTTTTAATAAACCTGTAGCGGTGAGTTCATCTTCTTCGCGCTTAATGATTTCGGGTTATTGTTGTACTAATTCTATTAACTTATATTCCTCTTCTCTATTTAAATGATCTGTTCTTAATAGATAAGGTATTTGATTTATAATTTCTTTATTCTTTTCATAATTATTATTATTCTTATTAGTAACTAATTCTACTTCATCGACTTCCATTGGCTCGGGACAAATGGTCATAAGCTCTTGGGCGTCAATGAGACATTTAATTTTTCCATTATTAACTTTATATAAACCTTCTTTAAATTTTATTTTATCATTTTCCTTTTCTTTAATATATGCTTCATTTATATTTTTATTCTTATTATTAATTTTTATTTCAACAATATTTAATCCCTTTTCTAACTTTATTATTTCTTTATTTTCAATATTCTTTTCATTTTCATTATTATTAATAGTAACTTCTAACTTAAATCTAAGATCCTTATGAACTAGTAGGTTATTCTTAAAATCTATTGTACAGTTAAGTTCCCTCATTGTTTCGTGTCCTAGAAGGATGTCATATTTGTCAGAGAACGCGAATAGGTATAGCTTAATATATGTATCTATTTTAAAATGTGGGTACAAATTTACGATTATGTATTCAGTTCCTTCTTTCTTTCCAGTTGGGGTCGATACGATAAAATTTTCTTTGAATCTTCCTACGGTAGGTTTCACGATATTCGGGTTAACATAATTTTTTGAAGATCCGGTGTCAATTAACCATTTATGTCCTTTGGGGTCTTGGTAAAACGGTAGGGATTTATTGACGATATTGAATTCGAGGCTTTGAGGTTCGGACTTACGCATTTCGGACTGCTGCCTAAGTCTAAAAAAGATTCTTCACGTTTTTTTTATTTCTTTTACTTCCGTACTTAGATTTCGTACGTCCTGAAGGATTTGCTCTAGTCTTTCGTCGAATGGGTTTTCTTGTTTGTTAGAGTCTACATGTGTAAGTTCGTATGGTGAGATGAAGTTTTTAGGATTGGGCCTGTTCCAAGTTCTCATTGAGACTGTGTTTTGCGACATTCGTGCGACGGGTGGAGGAGGTGGTCTTTGATTAAAGGGATGTTGTGGTGAATTTGGATTTAGAAAGTTTTGTTGGTTATTGTTTTGATAGGTTTGGAAACGTCGAATACGCGATGAATCGGTTTTGTTATTCTGAAAGTTATTCTGAAATTTAGGTTCATAATGTGTTTGTTCTTGTGGGTAGTTATAAAGTTGTTGATATTCATGGTGCGGTTGGTAATTATAATGAGGTTGTTGCATATAATGCTGAGGTTTAGGCGAAAAATGGTGTGGTTTGTGGTGAGGTTTTTTGTGGTCGTGTTTATGATCTTTGTGCGTATTTGTGAATAACGCATCTATAATGAAAGAACATTTAGTTATGAGTAGTTTCCTGACTTCTAATAATTGTGTAGGGCTGTGTGTCATTAAGTGACTTGTTAGTTGCCATGGTAGTGTTTCATATAAGTGGTAGATCATTTCCTTGTCTACTTGTCCCATTGCGAATTTCAATGTGGGTTCGTCAAGTCCGTCGAACTGTAAACGTGTTAATTTTAGTCCACGTAGTGTTTCTAGGCGAGTAAGGTAGTCTGTTGGATGTTCTTTTGGATAGGGTTTTAATGTATAAATTTCCGCTTTAAGTTTTTCGTATGTTTTAGTATCCGCAAAAGTAGTTGTGAATATTTTAATTAAGTCAGTAATTGAGGTTATTGAGTTGCTTTTGGCAATGGATAAAGCTGCTCCTTGTAATCTGTCAATAATTTTATCTAGTAGAATTAAATGATTTATATTTCTTTGTGTTGGGTTAATGTGATCCGCGCATACAATTGAATAAACTCGGTTGACTGTGGAAATAAATCGGGGGAGATCTGATGGTTCGCCATCGAATCGGGGAATGTGGTCATAGTCTTCCTTTCTGATTTCTCTAAAAGCTTCGCGACCTTGAGCTGTCATTTTTGGTGGGAGTTCAAAGGTAGGAGGTTTTAAAACAGGTTTAGTAGGAATTGTGAAAATATTATGGGAACTTATGTAGTGTAAGTGTGTTAGTAATAGCTATAACTAATTATAACTAAATAAAAAATGAATTTAACTTTAAATTATTGCACAATTATTTATTATCCCTTTTACTTTTAACTTTACTTTGTTTCAAAATTAAATCTTTTTCAATTATTCAATCTTTTAATTCAATTAATTCTTCATTAATTCTTCATTAACTTATATTAACTTACAACTAGTGGTGAGTCGCTGGTGCTGCTTGTTGATGCTCTTGTTGTAGTGGATCCTCGTCTCTGCTTGAAGTAGATGACCGACGATGAAGGACTGAAGTCCACACTCAGTGATGATGTCTTCTTCTTGACAGATGCAGAAGGTGACAAATGGTCACGAAAGACTTAGTGGGACAATTGGTCGCACTAATTGGTATCACTTAAGCGTCGCGGGTCCCGTCTCGGGCGCCAGTTACGTAATAATACGCCGGATTTGGCTTTTTAAAAAGGGTTTATTTGCACGTAACAATACAAAAGGGTTTTTACAAGATTACAAGCAATTATACACTAATACATGTATAAACGAGAACGGGGGTGTCCGTAGGGCCTGCTAGCGACCAATCGACTGACTTGCTGGAGTAGGGAGTCCTGTATATATACCCAAAGTCCTTCAATTCTAGGAAGTGCTGATATGGCAGTAGGAAGCGGATGTAACTCGAACAGACAAACCTGTAAGCATACAAAAGCTGTAAAGGTTTGTACCAATATCACCACCCTGTACTAATGTTGCTGTATACCATTCCTTTCCATGGGATATGGTGCATTTTCCTGTTTGTAGCTCTGGGAGGTGAATGTGTGAGTGGACATGTGTGTGGTGAATGTGTGAGTGGACATGTGTGTGGTGAATGTGTGAGTGGACATGTGTGTGGTGAATTTGAGGGGTCATAATGTCAACAGTAGTGGATAATATAAATGTAATTAACATTGAACTCTTACTTTAATAATAATGATAAGTAAGTGATTCTGGTGAATAGGAATGTCGCTGAGACACTGAAGCATCGGTGAAGATCCAGATATTTGGAAGTAGGGTTGTTTGATGATTTTACTTGGCATGCTGGAAGACTACCCCAATACTCCTCACTTGCTAGTTGCTCGGTTTTCTACTCCATATTAATCAATTTAAAATTCGGAGAGCATCAATTTTTCACAATAGCACGACGAATCTCCATGTCAAGGAGGATAGGACCAAGGTACGTGTGATGATGACTGAAAAGTTGCCGTATTTTACGGTATTTTAGTCACAGAAGGTTGTCCTTTTTCATTTTACTACAAGAAACTAAAAGATAGTGATCTAATTAACGTTATGACTTACACGTCCAATTTTCTGAAGATTTTAAATAAATATTCCGCCACTTGTAATGTTCCACTGAATTCCGACTCGCAGGAACTGCGTCATCTTAGCCTGATCCCTTTCTTTACCCCTAGTGATATTTGCAAAGGTAAAAATAGAAACTGGTAATTTTTTTGCCTTCCGTTTCCTCCCAATGAGATAGATTTATCAAAAATTATATAAGAAGCGGATTTGTAGCTTTCGTATAGATTCTTTGCATTTACTTATCTACTAGACACGTTGCATTTAATCCTTATCTGGAACAAAATTTATAATTTATAAATTTATATATATATATATATATATATATATATATATATATATATATATATATAATCCTTATATTTATATAATATAATAAGTTTATCTCACTGATAACACTATCAATTACTTCAATGAAACATGTCATTGGTTGCATTGAATCCTAACTGTCAAGGAGTGTGATACTAGTAAGGGTATCCTCTTGAACGGAAGAGGTTGTGTAGATATATTGTTAGAGTAAGCCCTCGGGTACATCTAGAGGAAGAGTTAGGGATAATTCCCAGAGGATTAGTAGAAAGGGTCCTAGACTGTTCATTGCTGGAGATAAAGCAAGGATAGTCTCACTTTCCTTCAGCTCAAAGGATAGGATTATCTGGGGTCTTGTTTAACTAAGGAGAAGTATAGCTTAGGGGGAAACGTGAAACGAATATACAACATTAATCCTATATGGCAAAACATATGAGAAGATATGCTTCACAGTGGTTCGAAATGGTAAAAACATTACTTAGCAATGTATATATGATTTTTTTTTTTTTTTTTTTCAATAGCCAGATACAAATGAAGACACATCTATTATCTCATATATACATGTACATGATTTTTTTTTTACAAGATTAACTGGCCGAATTTAGTTAATAAGGAGTATAAGTTACTCAAGAACCATATTAATTATTTGCAAGTAATACCGTGAATTCGCTACAGTTCCACGAAATTCGGTAGATATGCCGATCAATTAATGAGAAACAAATTTTTTTGAAACATACTGATTTTAGTGCAGAAAATCTCGCTTTTAATTAGGAGATTTGAATCCATCAGGTGTTTACAATTAAATTAATTATTACTAAGGAGACAAGGAAAGGTTATGATTAGGCTTAGAGAAACGTCAGATTTTTCCGTCCAAAGAATGCCAACCATATGATTTATTATTATTATTATGGGGGGGGGGATTCTCATCAGGTTCCTGGAATAAATTTTTTCTTGGAATGTTGCCATCCGTAAGAATAATAAAATTCTTTAATTGATTAATTAATTTTATTCTTTACGGGCGTTTGCTTAAAAATGTCTTGACTATTCTGTCGTTATCAAACAGTACTGATTGTTCACCGTTTTTTATAGATTTTTTTAATATATTTACAATAATATAATCATGTAATGTAATAATGTAGAAATAATCTACTTAATACTATATGTATAATTTAAGGTCAACATCGCCGTAAAGCGGAAGATAAACAAATAAATAAATAAATAAATAAATAAAATAAATAAAAAAAATAAAAAAATAAAAACTTTTTCGACAAGTCTTTCAGATGTCCAAGTCCTGGGTTTCGGGATATGATTTCCGAATATTCTTGTCATTGGTGGCTGCAAGTCAATGATATCGTCTGTCTTATGTCCTTTGTCAATATTTAAGACAGTCAACATTTTTAATGGATTACGTGGGCGCACAGGCATCTTTGACATTAGCGCCAACATCCATGGTGCAACTGGAAATGTTTTCAACGGGCCGTAAAATCTGAAAAGTCCTTGGCTATAAGTGGAATTCGAACCCCCATCTCTCACAAGAGCATCCAAGGCGTTAAATTGTTGACCACGGGGAGACCCTGTACTCTTCTTTAATGCATATTTATTTAAATATATGGTTCTTGGGGTCTCCCGTGGTCTAATGGTTAGCGCCTTGGATTCATAAGCGGGAGATGGTGGGTTCGATCCCCACCTCCGGCAGGAATTTTCTCATCTCAGGGCTCGTTGGGAAAATTCCTCGCTGTACCCTGGATGTCGGCGCTAATGACCAAGAAGTAGATGCGCCGTAAAAAAAAAAAAAAAAAAAAAAAAAAAAAAAAAAAAAAAAAAAAAAAAAAAAAAAATGGTTCTGATTGAGCTATTAGTTGATCAAACGAAAATAGTAAGTTCATATTTAGGATGAGTTGGTATTTTCTGTTTGGGATCAAACATAAAACTATATATGGGACAGAAGTTTGAGAAAGTGGATCCATTTATTTTCTTGTTGCGAAAAAAAACAAGATTTTTTGATAATTGCAATGCTTTTATTTTCTCCCTCCTTGTCAATGATTCCCTATTTTTTTATAATATGTCCACATCTCAAGATACAAAGAAATAATATGGAACCATGATCCAAACTTTTTACAACTTATATTTGACTAATATAAAGAGTGGACAAGTAACATTTGGTTTTTATATTGAAGGAAATCGAGAGCGGCCAGACTTTTACTGCGGCCTTTTAGTAGAAAATATAAGCGTTCTTCGCTATCTATCTTAAACGCTGTCTGGGAAAACAGCAAGACCAGTAAGTCTATGAGAAAGTCCATCATGTATATACGGAGACAGGAATCCTAACCTCTCTAGAAATTCGGTTTTATCCGGGAAAATTCTATCATGTAAACAAGCTGGCCTTATGTCCAATAAGGGAAATTTTACTGGTCAACATAGTCATGAGTTTTACTCAAGTATTTTGACTCTTGGTATTTTTTGTTCTCTTTTGGTAAACCTTTTCTTGGCGTCCCCCTATATTTATCCACTTTCTTGCCCCATATTTATTAGGATTATTACTATTAACAAAATTATCTATTTAGATAGTTGACCTGCCTGCGGAAGGTTCTTGACGGCGAAGGCTGTAATATTATATTATTTTAAGTGCTCCTGAAGAGGCGACAAAAATACAAGAAACATGTAGAGCAAAATAAATGGTCAGTGACAAAAGTTGTGTTTTTTTTTTTTTTTTTTTTTTTTTTTTTTTTTTTTTTTTTTTTTTTTTTTTTTTTACTGCGCATCTACATCTGGGTCATTAGCGCATACATCCAGGGTGCAGCGAGGAATTTTACCAGCGAGCCGTGGGATGATAAAATTCCTCCCGGATGTTGGGAATCGAACCCACCATCTCCCGCTTATGAATCCAAGGCGCTAGCCATTAGACCACGGGAGACCCCAAGTTGTGTTGTTATGGATATTTGACGTACTGTTTCATTGAATAAATTTCAGGATGTGCCGCCATATGGTTCCTAACAAGTCAATCTATCGAATATACAAATGGGAGCAAACTAGGGAACGAATATAATCTATCCATTAACGAAGTAATAAATTGAAAAATGGTCTGATTTGACACTTGATTGAAGGCATTAACACTCCCGGTGCGGCTGTCCTTTGGGAAGGACAGTAGCGACCGTCCCCGCGTACGGGTATCCCTTCGGAAGGACACTCCTTCATTACTTTTCACTTGAAATTCAAAAGGAGGGGGTTCACTTTTACGACTCCAGGTAAAAACAGTTGTCTTCAGTATTGTTTGGGCTTTCTAGCAGTGTTGTCCGTTTTCAAATTGGCTGACCGGAAGAGTTTTTATGAATTTATAAACTTTTTCTTCGATAAATTGTTTATAAGTAAGTACAATTTATTATATAATGGATATTTACTTCCTGATTTAATATATTTAAATACAATTCACTAAATTGTTGAATTTTTGTTGCAGATATTGATTGGCAACGAAGGATATTTTTAAAAATATTATCGTTTGGCATCGATTTTTGGTAGTTACAGGGTAATTTTTGCTTCTTATTTCACATTTATTGTTGTAAAGTATTATTATTATTAAATTTAAAATTTTAAAATACGTTAAATTTTAACGTTCATTTATTATTAACTATTAAATTTAGGACGGGATATCTATAGGTTACCACCCTTTTCTAGCCTAGGGCTGATGCCTTTTCTTTTTTCTAAAGAAAAGCCATCGCTGTTTTATTATGTTAAATAATTTATTTATTATTATATCCCCTCCATTTAATATTTATTTATGTTAAATAATTAATAATTAATTAAAAAAAAATTATGTTTTACTTTATTTTATAGGATTAAAAAACAAAAACAAAATGGCATCACCCGTTTCGTCGTTATCTGCTGGCGGGAAGAAAAGGAAAATTGGTAAAGTTTCTGTTTGATTGATCTGAAAATGATTTTTCTTTTTTTAAATTTCCCTAATTATTATTTTGTTATATCACAGATACGTCTGCGGGTAACAAGGACAGAGTAGAGAAATATTTTATTTCCAATTTGACATCTGAGGATGTCTAAAAACTGTTGGAAGAAGTATCGGCCGATGAACGGGACTCAGACTTGGACTTCGACAACGAAGACGTGAGAACTGAAATTTTTGGGGCAGAAGCGTTTTTTTTTGTTATTCTAATAAAAATTGTCAAAAATTATTGAGTTTTCTTTTTAAAATAAATAAACATTAGGTGTAGGTGTAGCGGGTTTAAAGGCTATTCTAAAGGGGTTAGAGTTGCAACAATCCGTATTGTACACAATCCAAGAGCTAAGTCTCGAATCTGAATAAGTCCGTCACGCAGGAGCTGCATAACTAAGCACTTTCCTCAGAATTTTTGTAGTGTAGACTACATTACTGAGTAATTTGCTGTAAATAACCTATATAAATAAAATAAAAGTCCGTCACGCAGGAGCTGCATAACTAAGCACTTTCCTCAGAATTTGGGTAGTGTAGATTGTTTTCCAGAACAATTTGCTTAAAATATCCTACATAAATAAAATAAAAACATGAATAGTTCTCTTTTAAATTTGTAATGAGTAACTGATCAATTAATAATTTGCTTCCAGAGTTATGTTTACACATGGTACCTATTACACTTCGTAATAAATACAAAAAACCTCATATTATCGTATTTTGATCTAACGCAGGAACAGGATACAGTCACTCTAGTGGTAGAAAGCGCTCCTTGCGGCGGCTTTGTGAACCTACGTCTGACGGGCTTTTCTATTGAAATATATTACAAATTAAACCCCCGCTTTCCGATTGACCGATTCAGCTCATTTCTACAACACTTCTTTCTCATAAGTTACCCACGACGTATACCGCGTTTCGTTACAATACAGCAGAAATTACGACCGGTATGAGTATATTAAGAATTTGGGTCAGGAGTAAACCCCCCCTTCTAATGAACCGATTTAGTTTATTTTTACAACACATATTTACCTGTAGATTACCACTACGAATGCCGAGTTTCGTCGAAATATACCAAAAATCACTGCTGGTAGTGGCGAATTGGTATTGTGGGTCCGGAGTAAACCCCCCTCCTAATGAACCGATTTAGTTTATTTTTACAACAGTTATTTGCCTGTGGATTACCACTACGAATACCGAGTTCCGTTGAAATATACCAAAAATCACGGCTGGTAGTTGCGAATAGGTATTGTGGGTCCGGAGTAAACCCCCCCTTCTAATGAACCGATTTAGTTCATTTTTATATCTCACTTTTCTCTCTATATTACCACTACGAATACCAAGTTTCGTTGAAATATAACAAATATTACGGCTGACATAGTCAAATTAGTGTTTTGGGTTCAGGGTAAACCCCCCCTTCCGGTGGACCGACTTTGGTGGTTAACGAACTCGTTCAATCGTTTGCTAATTGAATGCTATATACCAAGTTTCGTGACGAAAAAACAAAAACTCTGGCCGCTATCGTGTTAACAGACATATATATATATATATATATATATATATATATATATATATATATATATATATATACATATATATATATATATATATATATATATATATATATATATATATATATATATATATATATATATATAGATATATATAAATTTTAACGGGGGTCATTTTCGGTGTCTACTAGGTAGGATCGATAAAGATTTGAAGAAATTTTTCAAAAATTCCGTCATGAGTCCAACCTCAATAGCTACTTTCCTTCGGAGGAAAGTGCTAAAAACGTGAATATTTCTGCTCATTTACATTTCTTATGAGAACTGTACTATTTAATAAATACACAAAAACTTCATTTTCCATCTTTTGATCTGACGCAGGAACAGGATACAGTACCCCTAGTGGGATATAGCGCTCCTCGCGGCGCCTTTGGGAACCTACGTCTGGCGGTTCACATTTCTAATGATACAGAGTTTAAAGTAAACCCTCCTTTCCAATTGACCGAATTACAACATTTGTACAACACTTCTTTCCCATGAGTTACCCACGACGTATACCGCGTTTCGTTACAATACAGCAGAAATTACGACCGGTATGAGTATATTAGTAATTTGGGTCTGGAGTAAACCCCCCCTCCTAATGAACCGATTTAGTTTATTTTTACAACACATTTTTACCAGTAGATTACCACTACGAATACCGAGTTTCGTCGAAATATAACAAAAATCACGGCTGGTAGTGGCGAATTGGTATTGTGGGTCCGGAGTAAACCCCCCCTTCTAATGAACCGATTTAGTTTATTTTTACATCTCACTTTTCTCTCTAGATTGCCACTACGAATACCAAGTTTCGTTGATATATAACAAATATTACGGCTGGCATGGTCAAATTAGTGTTTTGGGTTCCGGGTAAGCCCCCCCTTCCGGTGGACCGATTTTGTTGTTTAACGAACTTGTTCAATCGTTTGCTAATTGAATGATATATACCAAGTTTCGTGACGAAAAAACAAAAACTCTGGCCGCTATCGTGTTAACAGACACACACACACACACACACACACACACACACACGCACACACACACACACACACACACACACACATATATATATATATATATATATATATATATATAAATTTTAACGGGGATCATTTTTGGTGTCTACTTTCCTTCGGAGGAAAGTGCTAAAACGAGATTTTTCATATTCAATAGTTAGACATGGTAGGGACGATATGGCCTTTACACACTGATGTAACAGATTTTTGTGACGCTTTTATTTTTGGCCCTTTTCTAGAGCCGATTTAAACTATGAAATTATTAATTAGGAAAATCTTAATGACTACGACCATAATTATTTCATTTACTCTAGACGTGACGCTTATTTATGGAAGGTGTTCCTTTAAAACGGGTCAAACGATATCTTCAAAGTTACGTTGCTGCTGAAAAGGCGACTGTAGACGTAAAGCATGTAGAGCACCAAATAATAAAAGCTTGAAGTATTTTAAATATATTTGACCTTCCGCATTTTTTAAAAATAAGTTACTGTAAACAACGAGGTTTTAGCGCTAAATTGTACAAAATTAAAATGGATTATTTTAATGAAGAGATTTTTGTTTAAGTCTGGTTGTCCACCAGAGTTGGGCTCTATTCAATAAATTTCTTATTCAATAATCATTTTAATACGTTTATATTGAATAAAAATTTATTCATTGATTAAGTGATTCATCCAATGTTTTTTTTTTATTATATGAATAACAGGGTTGGCTCATAATTCATGTATTATTATATTTCAATTTTTATTCAAATAAATCATTTTTATGAATAAAAATAAAATGTTACATTAGTCATTGAATGACTAAATAATAAATGAAATTTTATTCATTACTAGCTGACTACCCGTGCTCGGAAGATCATCAAAATTACAACAGCTACTACAGAATTTTTTGCAGTTTATTATTCCACGGTTCCCGTCATACTATAAGCCAGTCATAAATTGATTAGTAATAAAAGTATAATGTTTCGTGACACTGGTGCGCTCTAGGCCAGTGTCAAGAAATAGAAAACGTAGCGATAACCGTTATCTATACGTTACCAGTAACATCAGTTTAACCAGTACAGGTTTTTTTTTTTTTTTTTTTTTTTTTTTTTTTTTTTTAACCTTAATTGATAATTACAACAATATGTAAACATATTTCAGGAATTTTGTTGGTATTGGAAAATTAACAATGTAAGGCGTGATGTGGGAATATGTACAAATACAAAACCCACAATAAATTTTGAGCATTACAGATGGCATGCAACAAATCCCCAAAAAAACATAAATGTGAAATAGAGGTCAAGTTCCTGCCCCCACAAAGAAACACTCCCTTCCCCAAAAATATCCCCTCCTAAACCCCCCCCCCCCCCCCCCCAAAACGCCTTACCATCCTACACTCCAAAGAAGTAGTATGAGTTTGTGTATTAAGTGCACCATATTTTTAACCAAAAATATTTGCCAATACAAGAGATGATACAAGAAAGAAATGCCCAAGTTCATTACTTGGAAGACCTCATAGTTACTTACTAAGAACAGTAAAGACACTTCAACTGACCTTTAAAAACAACAATAAAAATACTTATATACAGTTACTAAAATATCACTTTCCTCAACCAGGCATATTCTTAAACTTGCAATGTTTTTTTTGTGCCGAAATTATCTTTAGAGAAAAACTAAACATTGCCAAGTTTAAGAATATACCTGGTTGAGGAAAGTGATATTTTAGTAACTGGATATAAGTATTTTTATTGTTGTTTTTAAAGGTCAGTTGAAGTGTCTTTACTGTTCTTAGTAAGTAACTATGAGGTCTTCCAAATAATGAACTTGGACATTTCTTTCTTGTATCATCTCTTGTATTGGCAAATATTTTTGGTTGAAAATATGGTGCACTTAATACACAAACTCATACTACTTCTTTGGAGTGTAGGATGGTAAGGCGTTTTGGGGGGGGGGGGGTTAGGAGGGGATATTTTTGGGGAAGGGAGTGTTTCTTTGTGGGGGCAGGAACTTGGCCTCTATTTCACATTTATGTTTTTTTGGGGATCTCATTACTTTTTTCTAAGTATTAAATAGAATTTAGTTGCCGCCTACTGGCTTTTGTACTTCATATAAAACCAGGGTCTTTGGCTTCTGCATAAGGTTCTCCTTACTGCTTCATATTTGATACCAATAATCAACCTACATACATCTAATCACTAGACTAGAAAAGTTTGAAGCTCTTCCAGATGACATTACTCTAGAGGACAAATTGATTGCTCTCTTAACTAAACTATTACACTGTAAAACACAGGAACCTTATCCCGAGGATAAAGATCACAATAGGGAAAGTGCAGAAGGCCTTCAAGAAGAATATTTGAACAAAGACGATACATTTTGGGTTTGTGATCCTAAACTTTGTAATTTAGATGGCTCGACTTTGAAAAACTTAGTATCTGCTTTGAAGTATATTATGCAGTGAACCCCTACGACTTTATTTACTACATTTAAGAAAGAATTCACAACTGTTTTTGTTAAGATAGGTCGAAATGTTTTTTAAAACATCAAATATAGGTTCTCCTTACCAAGAAGATTCATTTGATACCCAACATGATGGCATTCAGAAGGAATGATGGCATTTTGATGGAACAAAAAGTAGAAAGCTTCATAGGTAATATGACACTCCCGTATCAAGACCTACCTGCGTGCCAAGATTAGTCAAAATAGGCCAAACGGTGTGAATTTGTATAAGGAACAAACATACAGACAGACAGCAGAAAGACCTTTTTTACCTAGCCTAGTGCATTTCCCGGACCAAGGCCTACCTGTGTGCCAAGTTTGGTCAAAATCGGTCAAACGGTGTGAATTTGTGTAAGGAACAAACATGCAGACAGACAGCTGATAGACGATTTTGACTAGCCTATGATTTTCCCCGTATCAAGACCCATCTGTGTCCCAAGTTTCGTCAAAATCGGTCAACCGGTACGGATTTGCAAGAGGAACAAACGTACAGACAGACAGCTGGTATAAGATTTTTACCGAGCCTATATGGGTCTAATTGTTTCTTAAAACATCAAATATAGGTTCTTCATACCGAGACAATTCATTTGATACCCCACATCATGGGTTTCGGACGGAATGATGGGTTTCCGAAGGAAGTACAAAACTGACACGCCCCCACCCCGGAAGCGGAGTCAAACACAACTTTTCGCGATTTTTCGATTTTTTCCTTTAATAACGTCTTCATACCTATCTTCAGGCAAAATTTCAAGTCTCTAGCATCATGGGAAGTGCCTAATAATTTTGATGAGTCAGTGAGTGAGTGAGTCCTATAAATCCCGATTTTCGATCGCTTGTATCACAGAAACTATTCAATGTAGAATTATGAAAATTTCCAGTTTTACTCACATCTAGTAGTATAATACCTGTGTAAAATTTCATAACTATATCTTTACCTGGTTGAAAGTTATGTGAGGGTAAAAATCGGCTCTAAGACCGCCTGTAATATACACACAGTATGCTTAGGCCGGAACTTGGCCTGGCGCACTACCGTGCGCCTAAATTGTCTCTAGGCCAACGCCGCTTCAGCCTTCTATGAGGATTTTGTGGATTATGGAAGGAGGATAGAGAGTTTATCAAAGGATTTGGATGGCCAGGAAGATTGGAATGAAACTTCTGATAGACTGATTTGGCCAGGGATTGGATAAAGGGGATATTGAAGTCATTATGGAGAGTTTGGTTCGAGACATAGTAAGGAGCATTGGATATTTTTCAAAGGATTTTGGATTGCGTTGTTTGTATTCTGTAGGAATTGGAAGGTTTAGTGGAACCCCATAGTTCAAGTCCATAAGTCCATATTGGTCGGAGTATGGTATTGTATATAAGTCGTTTGTTAGTCAATGAAAGTTTCGAGCGTTTGTCCAGTAAGCGTGATAAAAGTCTAAAGCGTCTGTTTAGTTCCTGTCTTTTCTGAGTTATGTGTGGCTTCCAAGTTAAACGTTTGTCTAATATCAGTCCTAAGTATCTTACTTGCGATTTCTGTGGAATTTGAATGTTTTGGAGGGTTATTGGTGGGCAGCTTGATTTACGAAGTGTGAATGTTGCATGGCTAGATTTTTCTGCATTTACTTTGATTTTCCATTTAGTTAGCCATGGTTGAAGTAGGTACAGGTGTTGTTGAAGGGAATTGGAAGCAAGAATTGGGTTTTGGTTAACAGTGAGAATAGCGGTGTCGTCAGCAAACATGTGGATGGAAGTTTGGGGATGGGAAGGGATGTCAGCCGTATAAGCCAGGAACAAAACGGGACTGAGAATTCCACCTTGTGGGACACCTGCATGTTGGGGGAAGATTGGAGATAATGAGGTACCATAGGATGTCTGGAAAAAACGGTCAGAGAGGTAGGATTTTATTAGTAGGTAATGTGTTGAAGGTAGGGTTTCTTTGAGTTTGAACAGCAAGCCCTGGTGCCACACTCGATCGAAAGCCTGAGCTACGTCAAGGAAAACGCCAGAGCAATACTGCTTATTCTCGAAGGATGAGGATATGCTGTCGACGATACGGTGGCATTGGTGAATAGTGGAGTGGGAGTGGCGAAAACCAAACTGGGAAGATGGGATAATGGGATCCAGGATTGGATAAAGGCGTTTGAGAAGACGAAGATTGGTGAATAGGTTTACCAGGCTTTGGGATCATCCGAATAACTGAAAATTTCCAGAGGATGGGGAAATATGTTGTTCTGAGTACGGCATTATATACATAATTTAGGAAGAGAATGGCTTTTTTCGGGAGTTTCTTAAGGATTTTGGGAGTGATAAGGTCATATCCGGGGGACTTTTTTGGAGGAAGATGTTGGATAGCATACAGGATTTCTTTAGGATTAAAGGTTTTTGGTGGGAGTGATAGTTGAAGAGGAGTGTCCAGTTGACTAGAGACAAGGAGTGTATGGTCAGGATCATTGATATCATGGTGAGGAGTAAAGACTTGGGTGAGGTGCAGGCCAAAGGTATGGGATATTTCTTCGTCAGTTTTGGCCCAGGAACCATCTTCTCGACGAAGGGGATGACGGGAGGATTTATAGGAGAGGATTTTTCTTGTAGCTTGCCAAAGTGTTTTGTCAGATGTAGTAAGTTCTTTTGTGTAGGATTCAAATTGGTCGTTTCTGTGTTGGACATCCAAGATGTCATTTGGAAACACCCATTATATTTGCTAGCATTACCAAGAAGAGTTCTGACTGGGGATGCTGATGGGAGAGGAGGCTGTGCTGGGGTTCGGGATATTATTACCTCGGATGGACCATCTCCAGGTACAGTGGAACCTCTCATATCCAACCATGATCGGAACGGCCAAAAGGTCGGATATCGGGAGAAGCAAAAAAAAAAAAAAAAACCTTTCAAAGTTATAAAAATAGCTATAATGTGAAGTGCATACTGTAATACAACTTTATTGTAATTGTGAAACAAAATTTAAGCCAACTTTATTTAAAGAATTCAGTTATGGATTTTTGTTTTAATTTTGTTAATCTTGACTTTGCAGAAGTGTCCCTCAACTTTTTGCTCACAATACATCCATTGGGGTTGCATTTGGATGTTGCTCGATGTATTTCATCGCTACGTCGAAGGCGTCCTTAGCAGCAGGATGACTCACTACGTCGTCACTGGTGGTTTCGTATTCATCCGAGTCGATTTCTTCTCAACTGTTGTTGAGTACGGTGAATTAAAGACGGTCGGATATCGGGAAGAGTCGGTTATGGGAAGGTCGGATATGAGAGGTTCTACTGTATAGCGTAAACTCTATGAGGGACATAATCACAGTTTATTTATAGTTTTTCAAGGTCCGCCATCATAGTTGAAATGAATCGCACATAATAATAATATTATGAAATAGATACAGTAGGGTAACAGCTGTTCCGTTATAGTCCTAGCAACGCATGCTGCCTAGGCGTGCCTGTTCTCTTTAAAGCCGACTAATAATTCAATCCCCTCTAAAAATACTTAACAATTTAATAATATCCAAAAAAATATTTCCTGGCGAGTGTTTACATTGTAAATGGAGTGTCCATGCAAAATTTTAATTTTTTCTGTCGGGTCGTTTGGGCCTAGGCGATGATAGGTCAGTGAGTGAGTGGTATTTGACAAATTATTCTAAATGATTTTTGGCCAACACTCCTGTCCACTTATTGTTATGTCTAATTATAAATAAACATTACATGTATTATACAGGAAATAGACAAAACCTATAATACTAAAAAAGGGTTTGCTAACAAGAAAACATTAAGTTCTATCTGTAGCTGTCTATCCATTCATAAAGTCGGACTACTAGTCTGAATGAGAAGATGAATGACTGACCTCTGTGTTCTTCATCCCCTACAAAGGTAAGGTCTTCAATCATCATTAGGCCCGTGGTCTTGCTGTTTGTTCATCTCTGTCTTCTCTATTGTAGGCGTTTTGCCCCTTCAGAGGTTCCAGGTCTGTTTTTACTAGTCCGTCTTCAATTCCATTCATCCTAAAGTCCGATGAGTATTTTCCTAATTCATCTGAGGGATCTGGAATAATTCCAGAAATTGAAGGGCATGCTGCAATAAGGAGGCACACAACTTAAAAATAAAATTAGTTTCTCGATTTTTTCGTCCATTGTTTTAGCACTTTCCTCCGAAGGAAAGTAGCTATTGAGGTTGCACCCATGACGAAATTTTTGAAAAAGTTCATCAAATCTCCATCGATCCTACCTAGTAGACACCGAAAATGATCCTCGTTAAAATTTATATATATATATATATATATATATATATATATATATATATATATATATATATATATATATATAGGGTTGGCAAATAAGTCCTTTCGGTTTTTGTATTCATGTTTTGTTTACAATATGTCACATTAATCTGATGCAATTAATCCCAACAGAGGATTGTTTATCCTATTTGTAATATGTAAACAGTTATGTCTGTCGACACTTGTTAAGATTAGGTCAGTATTGCGTTTGTGATCCAGCTGAGAAGATGGACGGTAATTTATTGCATTATAGGCATATTTTGCTGTATTATTTCAAAAAAGGAAAGCGAGCTGCAGAGGCTCATAAAAAAATATGCGGGGTCTATGGGGATAAAGCCTTAACAGAGCGCACGTGCCAAAATTGGTTTGCCAAGTTTAGGGGAGGGAATTTTGAAATAAACGACGCACCACGACCTGGTCGTCCACAAGAAATTGAAAGCATTGATGTTAAGGCTATAGTCGATCAAAATCCTTCCCAATCAGTGCGAGACATTGCTGAGGCCCTAGATATATCACATGCAAGCGTAGAAAATCATTTGCGGAAGCTCGGCTACGTTTCTAGGCTGGATGTTTGGGTCCCCCACTCTCTGACCGAAGCCAACTTGGCAAAACGCATTTCCATTTGCGATTCCCTGCGAAAACGTCAAGAAAACGATCCATTTCTTAAAAGACTTGTGACGGGGGATGAAAAGTGGCTTGTCTACGATAATGTGGTGCAAAAAAAATCTTGGAGACCTAGCAACGAACCACCTGGAACCACATCTAAAGCGGGATTGCACCCAAAGAAGATAATGCTTTCTGTACGGTGGGATTTCAAAGGTGTGATTTTTTATGACCTGCTGCCACAAGGTAAATCAATCGATTCCACTCTATACTGCTCACAATTAACAAAATTGAATGAATCAATTCGACGAAAACGCCCAGAACTGGCAAATCGAAAGGGTGTCGTCTTCCATCATGATAATGCCAGGCCCCACACTTCGTTAGTCACCCGCAACAAATTGTTAGCCCTTGGATGGGATCTTTTGCCCCACCCTCCCTATTCACCGGACCTTGCTCCTTGTGACTACCACTTATTCCGGTCTCTACAAAATTCCTTAGGTGGAAAACGGTTTGAAAACGAACAGGGTGTCAGGGAGCACCTTGATCATTTTTTCGCTAATAAACCACAGACATTCTATGAGCATGGGATTATTCAGCTGATGGAGAGATGGGGTAAAGTAATAGAAAATAATGGACATTTCATTGTAGATTAAAATAAAAATTATGTTCAAAATATACAATAGTTTTCTTTCAACTTAAAAAACCGAAAGGACTTATTTGCCAACCCTATATATATATATTTTAACGGATGTGTGTGTGTGTCTGTTAACACGATAGCGGCCAGGGTTTTTGTTTTTTTCTTCACGAAACGTGGTATATAGCGTTCAATTAGCAAACGATTATACGAGTTCGTTAACCACCAAAATCGGTCCACCGGAGGGAGGGGGGGGTTTACCCCGGACCCAAAACACTAATTTGGCCGTGCCAGCCGTGGTTTTGTTATATTTCAACGAAACTCGGTAATCGTTATGTTGATCTAAAGAGAGACATACGTTGTAAAAATAAACTAAATCGGTTTATTAGGAGGGGGGGGGGGGTTACTCCGGACCCACATTACCAATTGTCCACTACAAGTCGTAATTTTTGTTACATTTCAACGAAACTCGGTATTCTTGGTGGTAATCAACAGAGAAAAATGGGTTGTAAAAATAAACTAAATCGGGTTTTTCGGAGGGGGGGGGGGTTACTCCGGACCTAAAATACTAATATACTCATACCGGTCGTAATTTTTGCTGTATTGTAACGAAACGCGGTATACGTCGTGGGTATATCATGAGAAAGAAGTGTTGTAAAAATGAAGTAAATCGGTCTATTGGAAAGGAGGGTTTACTTTAAACTCTGTTTCATTAGAATTAGCAGGCCAGACGTAGGTTCCCAAAGGCGCCGCGAGGAGAGCTATCTCCCACAAGGGGACTGTATTTTGTCCCCGAAAATGACTGTAAAGACGGAAAATGAAGTATTTGTGTATTTATTAAGTAGTACAGTATCATGTATTAACATAAATCTGGAAGCAAATTATTTACAAAATTAATAATTGAACAGTTCTCATAAGAAATGTAAATGAGCAGAACTATTCATGTTTTTATTTTATTTATTTAGGTTATTTACAGCAAATTATCAAGTAATTTAGTCTTCACTACAAAAATTCTGAGGAAAGTGCTTAGCTATGCAGCTCCTGTATGAAGGACTTTTTTATCATAACATAGCCACCTACTTATGAATATAAGTCCACAAGGACCCTATTCTAACATTTTTAGATTGGCGGTGGTACGTTTAATGATTTGGTTCTGCCTCCTTACTGTAAAGGAACCGCGCTAAAAGCTGCCACGTTATCTAAAAAGACTCAAATTTTACGACTTTTATCATCTAAATTGAACAAAATGTGCTTTTAATCACATTTTTAATTTAGGGGAGGCCCGGTGGCTGTGAGTGCCAAGGGTCACGGGTTCGAATCCCACAATGGATTATTGGCTTTTCTTTAGAAAAAAAGAAAAGGCATCAGCCTTATCCTGAATAGAAGGATAGAAAGATTCTCTGCTTGCACACATTTATTTTCGACATTTCATTATATTTTTGAAACCAGCCTTTAACACGGTTTTTTCTACAGAACCTTTTGAAAGGTATATCTCTGGAACGGTGTGGGATTTTTGGTTCGTGATGTTGAACTACATTAACTTGTATGCTTCCACGGTCAGAGTCATTAAAAATATTATAGTCTTCTGGTATTGACCGTGTCACACACTTCTTTGCCGACGTTTCGCTAGTCATACTGCCAGCTTCCTCAGGGCTTAGTCTGAGAATCCAACACAAATTTCTCAGACCAAGCCCTGAGGAAGCTGGCAGTATGACTAGCAAAACGTCGGCAAAGAAGTTTGTGACACGGTCAATACCAGAAGACTATAATATTTTTTATTGAACTAAATTTTTTGTCTAGTTTCATCCTCTGGAGTATTGTCATTAAGTTGCGATACACCCTGAATATATATATATATATATACAGGGTGTATCGCAACTCTGCGAGTTGTATATATATATATATATATATATATATATATATATATTTAGATTTATTAGAATAGTACTCCATTTTCTATGTACTACTTCATTGTTGGCACGCTCTACATGTTTCGTGGCCTTTATGCCACCTCCTCAGGGGCCATTAAATCCTAAACATTTTAAACAAATTTTTAATAAAACATTTTTTATTTTAGTAAATCCAATAATTTGTCATTAATATATTATAAACAGAGTAGCATTACATCTCCTATACTAAATCCTAACCTTAAATTTAGTACAGGAAATGTAATGCTAGTCTGTTTATAATATATTAATGACAAATTTTTTATTAAAAATTTGTTTTAAATGTATAGGATTTAATGGCCCCTGATGAGGTGGCATAAAGGCCACGAAACATGTAGGGCGTGCCATCAATAAAGTAGTACATAGAAAATGGAGTACTATTCTTTTGACCTGTGCCATATATATAAAAAATTAATAAATACACGTAAATAAAGGTCAGAAATACTTGGAATAGAATATATATATATACACACAAACGAGGAAATAATTTGAAAACAAAGGAAGGGTTTGTGTATTGCAAATAAATGCTTCACCATCGTAGAAGTTTGAATGCAAAATTGATTAAATAATAAATATCTAGAGGAAAATGAAATGATGATGAAATGATAGAAAATATAATACACTTTTTATAAAAATACAAAAATAAATTGAAAACTTATCTGTTTATTTTTATTTTTTTTTTATCACAGGGATTGATTTATTAAACATAATACCGCTTTGAATCTAATCGATCCTTTAACTCTATATAGAAAACCATCGCCGAGCTTTTAGCGGAAACCCATGCGATATCGAGAGGTTATTGGTGATATTTTCCAATATTCTCCGCTAAAAGGCATTTTATATGAAAACTTGGGGTATTTACTAAAAGGCTCTTCTTACCCACTAAATGACTTACCTTTATTTTGCTTTCCACTTTAACCGTTCAGTGGCAGTTTAATGTTTCCTACCTTTTATCGAGACGATTCGAACGAAAAGCAGTAGCATCTGCCTATTTTTAGCGCTTACCTCCTAAGTAGCTATTGAGGTTGCACTCATGAAAGAAGTTTTGAAAAATGTCTTCAAATCTGTATCTATCCTCTCTTAAAATTTATATCTGTACATAGGGCTACTGGTTAGCCGACCCACGTCCATCGCGAGGGGATGATTTTGGTCAAAACAAACAATTTTATGCCCATATTGCTGTATCCAAAATTTACCCGTTTTTAAGATATTTAATATTTTAGGTATATTTAATATTTTTTGTTAAAAAAAAAAAAGTCACTGTTGTTTAGGTTTTGGGTATTTTCTTTTTATTTATAGCATATGAGCTAATTTTTTTATTGTTTCTATATTAAGGACATTTAGAATAAAGTAATAATTAAATAAATCTATCGAATTTTTACGAGGTAACGGATGGTACGACCCAGTAACAAAAATTTACATTATTGTTTTCCTAAAACCTGTAACTGCAAGTCTATCTCTCGCCAAAAAAATATTAGTAGCTATTCCTACAAGTAAGTAAAAACATATCTGTTTATTAATCTGCAAAAAAAAAGTAGTATAGTCAGACAAAATGTTTATAATTCTATAAATGATGAATTTAACTTTTAAATACTACCCGATTTGCTAAACGTCAATCTAAAGAGGACTTTTAGCATTTCATAATGCTCGGCATCAAATACCGCCAAGCATGATAAAAAAATAAATCAAATATCCAATTAAATTATGGTTCAGAAAATACAAGGTTAATTATAACGAACCACCAAAAATCCATACCATACTACATGTATTAATATCCCCCGGTAATAGAGTTTTTCGCAATTAGCGTATTTTCATCTTTTTTTTTTTTTTTTTTCGATACCGTATTGGCGAGTCTATACAATCGATTCTTGACACCCGAGAGAAGTCGATTCACTCAAGAGGGAGGCCAATTTATTCTCTATAATTGGGAAAGCTTCTACCCGATTTTCTCATAACCACTTCTACTCCACCCACCCCCCTCTCTCTCTCTCTCTCTCTCTCTCTCTCTCTCTCTCTCTCTCTCTCTCTCTCTCTCTCTCTCTCCCTCCCTCTCTCTCTCTCTTTCTCTCTCTCTCTCTCTCTCTCTCTCTCTCTCTCTCTCGCTCCCTCTCACTCTCTCCCTCTCTGAATCACTCATCATTCTATATCTCTCGTTCTCTCCCTATCTTTTTCTCCTTGTCCCTCTCTCTGACGCCCTGTCTCTTTCACACTCTCTCACTCTCTCTCTCTCTCTCTCTCTCTCTCTCTCTCTCTCTCTCTCTCTCTCTCTCTCTGTCTCTCTCCCTTCCCGAGGCTCTTCGCTTGTAATACGATTTCTATCCTACCAGGAAACTTGCCAGACGAAAGTGTGGCGGAAAATTGTCCCCATCTCAGAATGAGAACTTATAATGAAAATGTTCTAGTTTCTCGAACTATCGTATTTCGCTTCTAACTATATGTCTCAAGAGAGTTGACGGTTAACTATAAAAATTATATTTCGTACAAAACTTGCTACATAACATCAACAGATAATGAATGTCATGTAGCATGAAATTAAGGACAATATATGAAATATTTATTCAGAGAAACTATTCTCTCAACGGAAAGGGATACAAAATAAAATGGTTGAAATTTCTATTTGCTCCTACCCCAAATTAAACACAAAAATATCATTTCGCGAATGCTATTCCCCGCTAGCAGAATTATTACCACCTCTTATTTTTGCATTTTACGGAGAGTTAACAATTTATTGTGCTCTAGTTTTCTCACATAATAATTCAAAACATCGCTGTGCAAAAATCAATTTGTATAATTTTCTAAAATGACTTCGAATTTCGAATGATAACACAGCGTATATGTTTATGTTTTTCCACACGCTTTAACGTAAAGTCAAAAGGTCTTGGGACTCCCTGTGTGAAACGTTTTCTTGAAAATACTCATTTTAATAAATATTTAGGATCAAATTCTAAAAGAAAACCTTTTGTCGTAAGAACACTAGAAGATAGAAGGAATTCAAGTCTAAAAGAATCTTCAATACTTCAACACAATTTCACTAACACACCACCTTGGAGATTGAGGAACTTAAGGATTGACTTGACACTAACTAAATACAAAAAGACTGAACCAACATCCAAATTATTTTATAAAAATACAATTAATTCAATAATGAGACATTACCCGAGAACATTATATACTTTTACCGATGGATCCAAGACGAACTCTGGCACAGGAGCAGCTGCAATTGTGAAGGAAACTGCTTACCTAATCAAATTACCAGAAACAACGACCATATTTACAGCGGAACTTTACGGAATACTTCTAGCACTAACTAACGTTCATGATGCTCAGACTGACGCTATTACTGTTTGTACAGACTCCTTAAGTTCCTTAATGTCCATACAGAACATTTACAGCACACATCCAGTTATCAAGAACATATTTACACACATTAACATTTTACAAAGTAAAAACAAACACATTACGTTGCTATGGGTACCAGGACACGAAGACATCGACATGAGTACAGCTGTAGACCGACAGGCAAAACTAGCAACGAACCGACCTATACCAGACATAAATACAATTACTTCATCCGATTTAAGCAAAACAATACGAACTAACACACTGTATGAATGGGAGAGAGATTGGTCAAAGAGTACATGCAAATTAAAAGAAATTAAGAACACGACAAGAACTTGGAAAACAGAACAATTTTCTCGTCAGGACGACGTAATTTTATCCAGGCTTCGGATAGGCCACACTCGACTTACCCACTCATACTTACTGGACAGAAAGGAACGACCAACGTGCAGACAGTGTAACAGAACCCTAACTGTTAAACATATACTGACAGACTGTAGACAACGCAGCGACTTGACAATTCCTTACAACTTACACGACTTACTTACTGAAGGTAGCCCGTACATCCATATACTCCTTACACACTTAAAAGCAGCACACTTATATTCAAAGGTATAACTATATGTAATATTTTATTTTGGTTTTATTTAATAGCAACATCTTGTTCTTTCTCTTTTATTTCTTTATGTTTTATTTTGTTTTATTGGACAAACTGACTAATATTTAACGAACCTCTCTTCTGTCGTCCCAATGAGCTCATCGCCACTGTTACGGAGCTCACATGGAATAAATAAATAAATAAATAACGTAATATATTCCGTTTTTTCTTGCAATATAAACATTTTTGTCCTTGAAATGACCTTAATTTTGCGCCGATGTGGTGAAACAGACCCCGGATTCAAATTCAGCAACCCTCAAAACCATGGAGGCTTTAGTTATTTCTTCTTAATCGACTTCATTTAAAATATGACCTTCAAATTCCCTTAATCCCTGTCAGACACGTGGGAAATTTCAGTGAAGTATGTTGGCAGTAGTAAGCATCTAGACTCTAGTTGCACACTGCTCCCAACATACTTTACTGAAATTTCCCTCCTGTCTGTCAAACACCTTATACACACCAGGGATTAAACCTGACGTGCTGGGGTAAAACGGACTCGGGTTTCGGATAGAACGTGTCGAAATACATAAGAATATATTTATCGTGTCTTTGGAACAGACCACTTTTTAATTTTGTGTGCCCAAGTAAGCCATACCATTTTTCTAATTATATTGATATCGTCTACTGTGTAGGAGGATGCATTTATTAAAATTCCTGCAACCGCTTCCATTCCCGCTGTGATCCTAGTTTCTAGATATCTGCCTGACCTCCCTGTATTTTAATCGTAACAGAGATCTTTACATTCAATTATGAACTTGGGTCTTATCTGCGGCTTACCCGAACCTGTAGAGGTTAATTATTTTGTTTAAGATATTAAACAAATCTTCTCTTATCATTAATGTTTTATTTATTTATATTGAATACAGAGCTTGCGACAGTAGCGATTCGCTCTTTTTTAGCAGTTGGCGGTAGAAACCACTAACAAAAGAATTATAAAAAGTTGCCAAAAATCCAGAATATTTTAGTGATTGAAAATTATTTTAAAATGGAAAGTATGAAGTGATTAAATGTGTATATATATATAAAAAACGGTTGATTTATTGTTTATTTTAATGCCAAATTTAGAATTTCCTATTATAGCTGCTGATCCAGTGCCTTCTCTAGATTTTGATCCGTCTGTAAATGCTAGGAGTGCATCTGGATGCAACAATAGAAGATAATTAAACTCATTTTTGTAAAAATGTTTAGAAAGAGGGCTAGTTTTTTTTTGAATTTTGATAGTTTTAAGTTCATTAATGTTTTAATTTAATAGCATTCGAAATAATATTTCCTTATCAGCTCAAAAGCTAAACAAGAGTAAATCAATATTATTTGATGAAAATCGGACTTTCATTGTCAATACAATGTCATTTGTACCTGTCATCTATTGGAAAACCTCATTCTCAAAGGAGCTGCATAAAATGGAAAAATTCGTCGGCTAGGCAATCACTGCCATGGAAATTGAAGGCTTTGAGGTTGCACTTATAATATAATTTTTTTGAAAAATTAAATCAGTTATAACATTCAACCATTATAAATTTAAAAATATACCAATACATTGGTCCCCGCAATTGGCCACAAGGGACCAGAGGAGAAGATACAGTAGAGGTATCTGCTTCTTGACCATACGCCAACATTATGACAAAGTGAGGTCAGTACTATGACTCGGCCCTCTGATTTCCCTCTCTTCAGGTACCCGTAATAAATTAATTAAAGGCTAGGTGTGCCTAGGGACCCGAACCCTAAAATGATTATATATATATATATATATATATATATATATATATGATTTACATTAAAATGAACTTTACCTTAACAAACGTTCTTCAAAATTATTTTAATAGATCCTCCGCATTGAAACTTTTAATATGTTATTTTATAATCAAACTTAGTATATTTAGCCAGCAACTGACGAGAAAGACATTTTTTGGGTTACTTAATAACATTTTAATTAGATACGGTGTGAGGAATTTTTAATCCAGCCCATAGATGAAAAAAAAAATCAACTTGCTCGGGTCTTGATCCTTATATCCTTGTGTAATTGGATACGAATTCACTCTCGGGGAGACCCAAGTCTGTTTCTCTTTATTTGGTGTTTTTAAGTTCGTTTTGGAATACCTACGTAGCGTCTTATGTAAGACGTCTGTTTACGTTGTTAGGTGAATGGAGAATGTTGACTTTTCTGTCGTTATGTCTCGTCCCTACCATTTCAAACTATCGAATATGAAAATCGGTACTTTTCAAGAAAGAAAGATAAAGCTTTAATAGTTCCATTTATACAGCGGAGCTACTTGCATTAAGCAAAGCAGTAAATAGTTTAAATAAAAATACTAATAACCTAGTGATATACACAGGACTCTCTGTCTTCTCTCCTTTCAATACAAAACTTCTATTCTCGTGATGCGATCATTTCAGACCTTATTGAGGGAATAGATTTTCATTACAAAAGAAATCGACACGTCACTTTCTGCTGGATTCCGAGCCACAATAATATAAGCGGCAGCGATAAAGCGGATTTAGCAGCAAAAAACGCAATTAAAGATGGCATTCCTTACGCGCACATCCTACAGTCGGATGCTGCTGCTCATTTAAAATATTATATTCACTCAATGTGGCAATATGAATGGAATAGAAAAAGAGACAACAAATTAAGAGAGATAAAATCCACTACCTCGGCATGGAAAACCTCATCCCAAGACAGCAGGCGGGATGAGGTGGTTCTGTCGAGAGTGCGAATTGGCCATACTAATCTCACCCATTCTTATTTATTCAGGCGGGAAGAAAGGCCTGAATGTACAGTATGTGGTGAAGATCTAACAATTAAACATATTTTCACGGACTGTAGAGCATACGAAGAGATTCGAAATCAACTGGACATTCATGGTACTCTCTTTGATATACTTGGAGACGACCATGAATTGTGTCAGAGAACATTGAGATTCCTCAGGGCTACAGATCTGTTCACAAAAATATAAATAACAATTAAACCTATAAGGAGAAGTAGAACTAGAAAATATACTTGCACGTGTGTGTGTGCGTGTGTGTGTGTGTGTGTGTGTGTGTGTGTGTGTGTGTGTGTGTGTGTGTGTATGAGTGTTTGTGTGTGTGTCATCCCACGTGTTTACACTTACACCACATTTTTAAGTATTTTTTCCCTTTATTATCTTATTTTATTCTGACTATTTAACAGTTTTTTTTTCCCTAAAATAAAAATATATTCATTGACTAATTATATGATTGATTAAATATTAAGTATATGATTAATCTAAATATATGATTCAAATAATATACTCTTTTACATCTTTACGTCGATTAATTTTCAATTGCACGCATATACATAGGCATCCATGACCCTAGTGGTTGAACTGCCTTAAAACACCAAAAAAAAAAAAAAAAAATAAGCTTTAATAGTGATCCCAAAATCAGCGCCTTTACAAAAGGACAACTTTACATATTTTTTCCTATGTATATTGTTAATCGTTTTAAAGTGATACTATGTACAAACTGTTAACTGTTTTTTTAATTCCCAAAAATCATATTCGTGAGTTGATATTTTGGTGCTAATAAGTGATTTTGAATTGCCGTTTCAAATAGTCGAATGTGGTATTTTCGGTAGTCTGCTGATTACGATAGACTAACTGTGTAAATATTTACACACTAAAGAATGTAACGCATTATGCATTCTACTAATTGGGTATTATTAGTGGTATCTTCAAATCAAAGTAACGAATCAGGGACCGAAAATAACTATTAATTTTTATTTCAAATGAGTTTCATTTACCCTTTAATTTCTATTATTTGGAAAATTTCATCGTAATTTATATATTTTACTATTTAAAAAAAATTGCCTAGTAATTTTTATTTCAAAAACTTAAAATTATTTGAGTAATGATTTTTTTTTTTTTTTTTTTTTTTTTTTTTTTTTTTTTTTTTTTTTTTTTTTTTTTTTTTTTACGGCGCATCTACAACTTGGCCATTAGCGCGGGGCTATCTATAGGTTGCCACCCTTTTATAGTGCCAACAGCAGGTGGTCGGTCACCCATTCAGGTACTGGCCACGCCCGACGTTGCTTGTTCAGAACCTGAATGGGTGACCGACCACGTGCTGTTGGTATTATAAAAGGGTGGCAACCTGTAGATAGCCCGGCGCTAATGGCCAAGTTGTAGATGCGCTGTAAAAAAAAAAATAAATAAATGAGTTTCACTTAACCTTTAATTTTTACTATTGGGAATTAAAAATAAAAATTTCATCGTAATCGATATATTTTATTATTTTTTAAAAACAATTTTCTAATAATTTTTATTTTAAAAACTTAAAAATAAAAATTATTTCATAAAAGTTATTCATTAATTTTAAAAATATAAATTATGAAATAATTGTTTTGTCATAATTTTTATGAAACATTTAATTTTTATTTCGGTCCTTGTAACGAATATAACATTTTCGTCAGTTTGCCAAGTCAGTTTTTGGCGTCAAAAGTATGTCGATTACGAGCAAACTATCGAACGAACATATTCGATACATTGACGAAGTAATATATTGAAAAATGGTCATATTCGATAGTTTAAGTATTTTCGGCAACTCTAAAGAGGCTAGAGTTTCGACAGTTTGCCACAAGCCGTATCGTCTAGGGTACAGTAGTATAGTACCAAATCTGAAAAACGAGATTTTCCATATTAGACAATTTGTCATGGTATGGACGATATCTACAATATTTTGACTACTGGGGGTCTCCCGTGGTCTAGTGGCTAGCGCGCTAGATTCATAAGCGGGAGATGGTGGGTTCGATCCCCACCGGCGACAGGAATTTTCTCATCTCAGGGCTCGCTGAGAAAATTCCTGACTGCACCCTGGACGTCGGCGCTAATGGCCACGATTTGTCGATGCGCCCTTAAAAAAAAAAAATTGGACACTGAGCTCAATTGGCCAGTGTTGCACGACTCACACGCAGCTGATTTGATATTTCTCTTCGTCCAGTTACTTATTAGTGATGTTAGTTCTAATACAGGAGTCAGGAGGAAGTTATACATCACGCACTATATAGTTGTAAAATAGGGGAACTTCTAGAGTAAGAAAAAAAAAAAAAAAACCCTTTGGTTTTATGAGAAAACGAGACTTGTCAGCCCGCACCAGTGCGGGAGCAGCTCTGATTAGCATTTAAATATTATTAGACACAAATAAAAACTCATATACTTAAAAACATATATATTTGTTTAGTGTACATTTAATGCACGTAATACAATATTTATATTGACATTAAATAATATAAAACTCAAATAATTGTATATTTTGTACAATAAACTAAACATAAAATTGTTCATAATAATAAATTCCAGAAGTTAATCCATGGAAAGCTGTATATTTAAAAGTAATACCTCATAAATAAACATTAAAACAATATTGTCATCAATTTATTACGAACTGGTTCTCCATTAAAAAGTTTATTAATTATCACAATAAAACAAAAAATCATACATTCATTAATAATGTAAAAATAATCGGGAATAAGTAGTTATATTATATGAGTAATAATAATGTTTGATAATTTCTTTGGCCTTCACTTTGTTAAAATCCCTAAAGCATTAGCCTATATGTATGTATATATATATATATATATATATATATATATATAGACATATATATATAAACCTTAAATTTGCAAGGCCCCACTGCTACCAAAAACAAAAAGAGCATTGGATGTCAATTATTTCACTAGGGTCATGAAAAATATTTCAGTGAGTTATTTTGACTGTCTTAAACGGTCATCACCGGAGTAATGTCATGGTCAACAAAGCATATGCTCCGTTAAAAATATACCCCAAATTAACCATAAATATTAGATGGTATTGTTCTGTCATGATGAAATCATATTTTATTGTATAATACACAAATATCTGCTTTAATGAAAAGGAAAAATAACAAACAAAAAAAAAAAAAAATGATAAAATGGTATTTTCTATAGAATAATTCATGATGTGTAACAAAAGTAAATAGATAGGACGCAACTTGTACATAATAAGGTGCTATTTGCCTATCAGTTCAGATGATAAAAAAAAATCTTGAAAAATAGAGTTTTTCTATTTTCCGGGAATGATAAACAGTTTTGGTTTAACCCTAAATGACATTAGACTAAGTTTTAGTTCAATTACTTTAACTGAACAGCGGGCGGAATTCTCATTTTTATTGAATGCAATGTCATGTTACTAAAGGTAAATTAATTAAAAATTATCATTGCCTAATTTATCAATGGTTACAATTTAGTTTCTTTAAAATTTAAAGAAACACTCTTTAAGTCCTTAATGGTGACAAGAAGAATTTGATGATCCTCGACAGTATCGGCTTCCTCGCCTGCTGTACTGGAGGTAGTCACTCGATGGGTAAGGATTGGTGGAGGAAGACAGAAGGACCTCCTTCGGCGAAGTCAGCTGCTGTGTGTCCGTCACCGGAGAGGATCCATTTGGTGGTTAGGAGACCTTCAACACCGACTGGTCCTCGTGCGTGGATTCTTGCGGTACTGATACCGACTTCAGCACCTGAACACAGAAACCATATTTATACTTGTAGCCGAAAGATTGTAATTTTTATTTTGAAAGAACAAATGAGGACCCCAAAGGTCAAAGGGTCTAAGTAGCAAACTCAATGTTTTGTGGAAAATGGAGCCAAGTTGAACATATCTTCCCTACCATGTCAAGCTATCGAATATGCAAATCGGAGCAAACGAGAGAACGAACATATTTTATCCATTGACGAAGTAATACATTGAAAAATGGATTTATTCGATACTTCATTTGTGACATTAAAAGCTATTCTAAAGGGGTTAGAGTTGTGACCATTTGCGACAAGCCGTATCGCCCACAATCCAAAACCAAAGTCTCGAATCTGAAAAACAAGATTTTGTGTATTCGATAGTTTTGATATTTGGTAATAGCAAAAACTAGATTTTTACAGTTTCGATCTCGCGATACGAATCCTTAAGTCCTTAGCTGTTTATTATCGATGATACATAATAGGTACATCATCCGGTTTATGATTAATATACAAAAAAATTGGAGATTCCGCACATAGACCCCTTAATTTCCTTCCGGACTTAATATTACAAATGTTACAATACTCAAGAGAACACATGCTAGGTGGCAGCAACTGTCAAGAAAATCACTTGGATCTCTTTACCACCCACAAGATCTGACTAATTGGTGTTCACAACCCATTCCTTTATCTAACTAATTTTTTTAAAAAACATCACTTAGATCCATTGACTTCTGGGACCCTCAAATAAAAACTCAAAACTAAAGAAATTTAAAATATATTATTTATTAATCAATTTTTGTAGGGTTTCATTTCATTAGGTGCTTAGAAAAATATCAGTATCCTCTGAAACTTTTGTACCAAAGAAATGAGAAGTGATAGATGTTGCTACATGTATGTAACAGTATAAGTGTTTTGTGCAAAGTGTTCACCGATAGACAGTCCTTATTATCAACGGAAATAGAATATTTTTAGGAAAAAAATTCTGAACAAACGTATTCAAGCATATCAGTCGGGAAATTAAGATTTCATCGCCTCAAGTAGATGCTTTACTATGATTTCAGTGTTAAATACTATGAGTTCAGTGTTAACATGGCTTCATATATATTATGAATATATCATAATATATTACTGAATATATTCAGCCAACATTACTTGAAGGATTGGACACAATCATCAGAAGAAGTGTCAAAGCAATGCTTGGGTTGCCTGCCAACACTTGCAATGCTATGTTTTACTCTCCGCGGCGATATAGAGGTTTTGGCTTGCTTCATTGCCAATGGGAAGCACCGCTCCAGCATTTGTCGGTCCTCCAAAAACTAGCAAACGTAGCAGTCCAACATTTCGAGCCCATATTTGACTATCAATCCGAATACAAACAATGTTTCAATCGACTTGGACTAAACATAGAAGACTCTCATGGCCTGTGTGTTAAGGAAATAAGAAGTACACTGCGAGAGGGCTCTTTCGAGGAATGGTCCAATTCAAAATGGCAAGGCATTGGTGTCAAGCATTTTATGGATTACCCTAAGGCAAATAAATACGTGTATAACAAGTGCTTACTGTCAGGGTCAGAGTGGGTAAATGCCTTGAAATTGAACACAAATTACGCACCCCTTCGAGGAGTTCCCGGCGTGAGTGGAGCGATGAGAAATGTTGGACCCCTTTGCCGCTAATGTGGTGAAGAGCCCGAAACACCAGCACATGTGCTGGGAAAATGTCCGCACAACATGCTTCTCATCACTCGTCGCCATCACAATGTGAAGCACAGGCTAATAGAGCTCCTTCAGGAAAAGAGCTACAGCTGTTTTGAAGAGGTGTACTGTATCGACGATGAAGGATCATCTAGGTTTGCCGATATTGTGGCATTCAAAACAAAAAGCGAACTCGCTTATATAATTGATCCTACTGTGAGGTTCGAAACGAACGATAGCGAGCAAGCTTTTGTAATTGATCTTGAAAAGAGGTCGATTTACGAAAAATGCGTAACGTTCTTTTCTGAAAAGTTCGAAGAACAATTCGGCAAAAGGAAATTCACCGTTAAAGGGTTATGGTTCGGAGCTCGAGGAACCATACCTGGTGAGACAAGCGCTTTTTTACAGGAACTCGGCCTAGATCTGAATAGCCTTCCCCTAATAGCCGAACAAATATTGGTAGATTCCCTTGGGATCATCAACCATCATATTTACGGTTAGGAACAATAAAGAATCGTAAGCAAATAGAACTATCAGTAAGGAGAAGAACCATGTGTACAAAGTCATCATTCTTACAATCCCAGATTCCCCAGAAGTAATCGACTCTTTGAATTAAACCATCTAGTCTTAAAGATGAAACCTGGATCCTAACGCTGAATATAAAACCAATTGAATCATAAAACATTTATCCCAAGACTGATGGTTTAGTTGTGTGGTTTAGCAACCCCATTCATTTGGGGCAGCCTCACTTTATTTTCTTGTTTAATAAAGTGTTCTTTCTTTCTTCTTATATGAAGCCATGCCATTGTAAGTTCGTTTATTATTCGTTGTGTGCGTCTAACGTTTGTTTTTCTATGTAGAAAAATTCAATTTTTTCCCATAAAGTACCCCCAAAAACGTTTTCCTAAATATTCAACAGTAATGGCTTTATTTCACTTTTCATAAATTAATTTTGCAGTCTTTGGAGATATTTTTTTTAATATCCATCGATTAGAGTATTCGAATAATTTGAAATATACGTTATTTCTCCGAATAATCAATCATCTCTGAGGTACATTACTCTATAAATATTGTTAAAATTTATTTGGTGACATGGAGGGTGCATTGTATTTACGTACAATGAAGGTGTAAGTACAAATCTTACAAAAACACTACTCCTGAAGCACAAAATTAAAGGCCAAAAATCTGCATTGTCTCAAACATTTTCGAGGCAATATTTTTTACACATTTGTATGCATTAAAGGCCATTGTAGTATCAATGCTTTATATTTTCATCAATTAAAATATTTTATAATTTAAATTTTAACGTCAATTATTATTAACTACGAATTTTAGGACGGGTTATCTATAGGTTACCACCCTTTTCTAGCCAGGATAGGGCTGATGTCTTTTCTTTTCGTGGGAATCGAACCCACGAACCTTGGCACAGTGCGTTAAGTGCTACCGTCTTAACACTCACGGCCACCGGGGTATTTTAAATAATGGAGAAATTATTTCTTCGTCGACATTAGGAATAGTGAATAATTATGTTTAAAGTTGGACATTTCGGCGGTCCTCGTGGCAAATTAAATCAGTTTAAATTTTAGAAAATCTTCTTTTTTTTTGTTTACATACCCAAACCGAATCTGTATCCATCGGCGAACCTGGAGCTTGCGTTGTGGAACACGCAGGCACTGTCTACATCTCTTTGGAAGTCTCGAGCTTTGGCCACTAGAAATGAAAACAGAAATTAATGGTTTATATTTGTATATGTTAATGTATGTAAATTGAAGACGTTATCCTTTTTACGTACAGTTCTCAGTGATGATAACATCAGTGTGAGCAGATCCATACTGGGCGATGTGGTCCACAGCTTCTTGTACGTCGCGGACAACTTCTATCGCGCATTCCAATGCACCATATTCCGCCTTCAGAGTCTTAGCTGGTGGAGGTCCGAAAGTAAGTTTCTCCGCAAGATGTGGTCCTGAGTAAACAGTCACCTGAAATAAAAATTATAAACAGAACATTAATTTAGAAATTTGAACAATAACAGGAAGTGTCCCTTCAAAAGGCTGAAATACATTTGTGTTATGGTTATAACTGGGAGGACGTTGAACAGAGGAGCTTCCTTCAGTAACCCTAAGGAAAAACTTAAACCCAAATGTTTTGGTCCGCCTGCGGGTTGCGGGTTGAATTCCTAAGTCATTTATATGGCTTTCAGAACAACAGGACATTCGAAGAATAAATCCAAGAAAGTGTTCAAGTTGGAAGTAGTTACTAAAGGACGAAAAGTAAATAAAGGTAAACTTGATTTATTTGCTTGAATTGCGGGGTTACTGTATGACAAGTTTTTTTTTTTAAATTCTTGCTCCCCAAAATTGGTTAAACTTATAATACATTTAGCCAGTCAAATATATTACATGTTTTCTAAGTTGTTAATTAAGCCAATCGTCGAAGATGGCAGTTCTAAAAATTAATATTATGAAATTTAATATAAAATAAGGGATAAAGTCAGGGGTTCATTTATGCGGCAAGAATCTGGAGTGACAGATATAGGCCTGCATATAAAGAAAATTAAGTGGAAATGGGCTGGTCATCTTGCCAGATTGCAGGATAGCAGGTGGAATGGAAAGCAGTGTTAGAAGAAACAGGGAACTCCACTTCCTAGTTGTGTTGGTTTCCAGGGAAGTTAGACCATTACCCCCATCAAGGGGAGGCCTGCATGAGAAACATGTATTTGTAAATATTGTAAATAGTAATTTAAAAAGAAATGAATTTAAATTTTTATTACTTTTTATTTTGGTTATTTTTTGGAAATAGTTTCTTTTTTTGTATTGTTCCTCTTATGCAATAAAGGCTTTATTTATTTATTTGATATAAAATAAACTTATTAAGGTGTCTGAATTAAAATAAAAATCTTTTTATTTTTCTTCGAATGAAAGAAATATTTGAAGCTCTAGGAAAATGCCTCAACAATGGAGTACGAAAACCCTATATTACTTCGTTATCTCTGTCATATTAATAACCGATTACGAGTAATTTCGATTTAATTAAAACTATACAAATATTATTTATAAACAATTTTTTTAGAATAATTAATTGAACAGATTTTTACGAGCACTTAATATTCTCCAAATTACTGTCCTTTTCCCTCTATACATTTCTTCCAGCGATTCTACCATCACCTATAGGCGCTCCAAAAAAAGTGTTAGAGGTCTCACAACGTCTTCGTTAAGACGGGTTATTTTCAGGGCTACCGTAATCCGAGGGAAGAAAAATATGTTTATTGGGCATGTTGAGGACTATGGAGCAGAGTTGGGCAAACATTAGCGCGCGCTAAAAGCTGATACCTCTCCGCTAATTTAGCGAAACTGTAGAAAGCCAGCGCTAATCTATATATGCAACTATAGCTTAAGCTATTAGCAATTACGATATTTCATAAATAGATTAGCGGTTAGCGCACTGCTGCCGCTAACCGCTAATTATTAGCGCTGGCTTTCTACAGTTTCGCTAAATTAGCGGAGAGGTATCAGCTTTTAGCGCGCGCTAACGTTTGCCCAACTCTGCTATGGAGGGAGACTTCTGTGCGTTGAGGCAAGGTTTTTTGTCGCAATAGAGTTGCCAACGAAGCAAAATGTATTTTATTTTTCTGAGGATAATTTTTCAGACTCTCTCCCGCACATATTAGGGAGCGTTAACGGTCTGTTCTTGAAAATAAAAATTCTTGTTGATTTCGCTGGTTGACGGCCACCTACAGCTTTGTTCGTCGTGAAGATCCGCGTAAGCCTCACAAATTATCTCTTTATTCTCTCTGAAATTTTTACAGTTTAGTTCAAAATGTAATTGCGTCAAGGCGCTTTCTCAATTGTTTTCACGGTTTGCGTGCTAGGGCATACAGTAACTGATATTCTTCCGCTTCCCCACTAAGATCCGATTTGAATAAGTATGATATATTAACGATATTTCAAAAAGATTTAGAATTTGCTAAAATGTAAATCCGCAATGAAACAAAACATAAACAAACATACTTGGTTGCTTAATACTTGAATAAACGTGTTACTGACCATTGCTACATTAGCTGTTAATTTAAGTAGGCCAGTAACACGTTATTCCCGACAACGTATAGTTGAATGTCCTGTAGAAATACCTTCTCTGTTAATTGGACTCGTTAAAGCAAGTTTTAATTAATTTCATTCCAATGGAAGTTGTCTTTCTAACTTGTAATTGGACATGCTAATCCTTTGTGGACTTCATTTTTGTATTATTTTCTATGCGATATTTTTGTTGTCAGTCACTCAAATTGTTTATCCTAATAAATATTTAAAACAAAAAAAAATCACTGACGGACATAACAAATTAAAAAAAAATAGGGCTATCAAATAAATGTGAAGGGGAAAATTACTAGTTATAGAGAATTCATCAGTTATTATCTCAGATAATTTATAATAAAATAATAAAAAACCAACTAAACTAAATATTCTCATGCGTTAATGTGTCATTATATTTCACACCGGTATTCCGAGTTGAAGTGGCTATTTCCATCAATTCGACGACAATATTTCCTAGGTTCCTTCCTTTACCAAACCATTTCTTCCAAATCTCCTTCCTATATTTACAACCTCCTGCAGTTTAAATCTGCTGTCCATTCCCGTGGTACCCGCTCCCGTCCCTCCGATCTCTATCCTCCCACTCATTAAACAGCCTTCTTCGACCGTTCCTTCATCTCCCGAGCCTCCTCCTTCTGGAACTCTATCCCTCTTTCCATTCGACACTCTCCTTCCTTACCTGTCTTTAAATCCCGCCTCTTTGCTTTTCTCCTATCCTCCCAGGAAGACGCTTCTTAAAATTTCACCACCAGGAAGACATGATTACCTTTGTAAATTATATTGCTGTTTTTTTTCTCGTGTTTATGCATTTTCCTAGTTTATATCTTTTTATAGCCCCCATTCCTTTAATATTTATTCAACTTTTTAATATTTATTTGTTTATTTAAACTCTTTAATTTTATTCCCATCCCCCTCTGAACATTGTATCATCATTGCCCAATTCCAATGAATGTACATATTTACTTATATTTCATTTTATTATTTAAGGCTTCACATATAATATTTGTGTTAGTTGCTTTTTTTTGTTTTGTTCTTTTATACTTTTGTTTTTCTTTATTCATATTTATATTTTTAGGTTAAATTTCTTTATTGTTTATTTTGTACTTATTTTTATTCTTATAGGACGAAGTCCCAGAATAAAGTTTTTTTTTCATTCATTCATTCATTCATTATCAGGAGCTAATCACAAAAAAATAACATGTATTAGTATTGTTCGCGGAACATGGATATAAAATAAGCCAGTTTCCGTCAAGTGCTGCACTCTGGCTGTGTGCCGAGAATTATCTACTCACAGTAATAAGAAGTAGCACAAAAGGACAAGTCCCGGACCGGAAGTTGCCTATTCACATAGAATGGACGTTCGGTATTGCTTAAACTATAATTACCCTCAAAATCATGGAGGAGTAAAATCGAGTAACAGAGAAAGAGCTCCGGGAGCGGGGACGGAGTCGGCCAGGAATAGAAACTTTTCAAGATTTTAGTACAAATTTAAAAAAAAAGGGAGAAACACAGCATACAGAAGAGAGATAAAATTTAATTTTTCAAGTCACCAGGCAGCAGATACCACTTGAAATTAATTGTATGGAGCTCTAATGAAATATTTCTAACAATTCAGCAATGAACCCCTCAAGAACACTTCTAAAGTTCTCAAATTTCAAAAATTATTAATTAACTAACATATCGTACTAGTATTTCTAAAGTGGCACGACTCTCTCTCTCTCTCTCTCTCTCTCTCTCTCTCTCTCTATATATATATATATATATATATATATATATATATATATATATATGTATATATATATATATATATGTATATGTGTGTGTGTGTGTGTGTGTGTTTGTCAGTTAGAGCCAATAAATGCTTACGCCTTCTTTCCTGAGCATGTTACAGACTTCAACGAAAAACCCGTTGCTCAAATGATCTTCGTGTAGAAGCAACGTCTCCATTGCATTACAAGCGGCTGGGTAGTCACACTTGGAGTCTCGGACTGCACAAAAAAAAACATTACATTATTAGGAAAATGTTTGAATTCGACGATAGCTATTGGATAAAACAGGAAAAGACAGAATGAGCAAACCAAAAAGTACACAAAAATTGGCAATTCCAGGCGGTTTTATAAAGAAGTTATTATGAGAAGAATTATTCATGAATAGCGCATCCCCCAATTTTTCAGAATTGTTCAAAAACGCCAAATGCTTTTGTACGTAAAATCGTTGCCGAAATACTTACCCGTTTGCAACGTAGTGTGTGGATATTCAAATATATATATATTTGCATTCAAATATCCTATAGATCGTCAGATAGGGAATTTTTAAAAAGCAACTTTATTAAAATGACTAAGAAGTTACACTGATATCAAAACTGGCATAGGTAAGGTCTACGAGACAACTGGGCTCTGGGACAAAGAATCTTGGTGTCTTGTAGACAGATATCTCCAGAAATCTTTGTCATCTTGGCTGAGATCCATTTGTTGCAGATTCTTTGAAACCTTGCAAAGCCCAAGACGTTTGGGTTGCCGATGTTTGTTGTGAAACCCTTGTAAGGTTACGAGTTTAACACATCCCATTTTTATATTTCCCTCATCTAGGGAGAGTTTGGACAATCACTGCACTGGTGATTTCTTGCAACATGCACTTTTGTCCGAGCTCACCCCAGATGACGGTACTGATTCTTCGGTTTTTTACTAATCAAATTCATCATTTGGGTAAACATTTTACAGATATGTTCTTACTTATTTTCAAAGCCTTCTGTAGATCAGCTTCGTTGTCCACATACACATGGCAGATCCCCTCGGCGTGTCCTAACACGGGGATGTGTTGACTCCTTTCCTGAATGCTACGGACCAGTTCACTAGATCCTCGAGGGATGATGAGGTCTATGTGCTTCTCCATACTCAACAGGTCAGCTATTTCCTCTCTGGTAGAGACCTAGAAAACAAACATGGACTGTGAATATGTGCTAGCTGTTCATTGATAAGTAGAGATAAGAAAAAGACGCAGTCACCGATAGGCCTAGATTCTAGCACAATGTAGCAGACTAACTTTTTGCATCAAGAAAAGGTGGAAAACTGAAGATAGCCCGGTGCTAATGGCTTGGCGAAAACAAAAAGAAACGGACTAAGCTGGACAGTGGACCTCTGTAAAGAACGAATTGTATATCTATCTATATATATATATATATATATATATATATATATATATATATATATATATATATATATATATATATATGGGCGCAATTCCCTAGCACAGTGAGGAATTTCCGAGCCGTGAGATGAGAATATTCCTGCCGCCACTGGGACTCGAACCCACCATTATATTGAACGCCCAACCATTGTCGACAAATAAAACGGAACATCGGAGAATGGCGTTCCAGGCACAGACAAAATAAAATAGCAGAAGTAGTACTAACTAGACTCAGAATTGGGCACACACGAGTACTTAATGACTAAAAAAGACGGAACTGCGTTATCTTCGCGCGATTCCATTGTTATCCCTAGTGACTTTTGTAAAAGAATAGAAACAGTTGAAACGGTTGTTTTGATATTTTGTGAAAATCGAATCTTGAATAAAAGCAATATTTTCGTTGTCAACCCTCAACTAACAGGTGGAAGAGGACCTTAAGGTCACGTCCAGGCAGAACCCTAACAAGGCAGAGAATAGAGAAAAATTGATTGACCCCTACCGTATATTTAGAAACCCCATTTAACTGTTCAATGCATTTCAATAAAACACCCAATTAAAAAGTGAGGCAACTAGGGGAAAAGACTGTTCTAAAGAAGGACACCAACACAAGTAAAGAGGTAAAACATATTCACAAGGAAATAATAAATATATATATATATATATATATATATATATATATATATATATATATATATATAAATAAATAAATAAATAAAATAAATAAATAAAAATATATATAGGTATATATAAATAAATAAATAAAAAAAAATAAAAAAAAAATAATAAAATAAATAAAAATAAAAAAAAATAGTTATAAAAAAAATAATAAAAAAGAATATATATATATATATATATATATATATATATATATATATATATATATATATATACGTATATATATAAAAAAGAAAGGGGAAAAAGAAAAAGGGAAGAAAAAAAAAATGTAGCTCTCTGTTAATCCTCCCCACTAATATTATTATTACTATTATTATTATAATGGTACAGATCTTCCCTTGTCCCTTTTAATCTGTATGAAACAATACCACCTAAGAGAATGGATATGCTAGTCATATAAAACAATGTAGGCTCTGGCGTAAAAACATGATAAAATGTTAATCGCCACTAAATCCTGATCCTAACCATATTCACAAGGGGCCTTCGAATTCCTGTCTTGGGAAAGTCATAGTTAAAGAAAACGAAGTCCACATGGTGGCTTTTACCTCTAATGAAAACAGACATGATTTTAATTTTTTACTGGTTTATCTTCGTTATTTATTGGAAGAGGAAATAGAGCCCTATAACATTATATGGATCAAAAAACCCACATTAAGAACATGTTAACTCAATTTAATAATAAAAAAAAAAAAAATGGACATGGTGTCCTTTAACTCTGGGGTTCAGATAAGATTTATCTACTTAAATTTGGATCCTGCGAATAACACTTGCTCAAAAAATATAAATAAAATTTCTTAATTATTCTTCAACTGACCCTTTTTTCCAATCTTCTTATTTTCGTTGTAGGCGGAAGATCAATTAATAAAAACTTCACTATACAGTATCACCAACTTTATTCCGTCCCTACATGTTTCACACATTTATTGGTGCCTCTTCAGGGGAAAAATTACATATATAAAACTTACAGCCTCAATTTGAGGAGGATAACCTTCCACCAGTGCGGCCACGTCTAGAATGATCATGGTCCGAAAGAATCTAAAATGGCGAAATATAATCAGCTGATCCATAATCGATTTGTCAAACATTTTTAAGACTATATTTCTTCTGAAACTTAATTTTAAATGTTTGACAAATGGATTATGGATCAGCTGATTATATTTCGCCATTTTGGATTCTTTCAGACCATGATCATTCTAGACGTGGCCGTACTGGTGGAAGGTTATCCACCTCAGATTGAGGCTGTAAGTTTTATATATGTAATTTTTCCCCTGAAGAGGCACCAATAAAGGTTTGAAACATGTAGGGACGGAATAAAGTTGGTGATACTGTATAGTGAAGTTTTTATTAATTGACCTCCCGCCTACCACGAAAATAATAAAATTTCTAAAAGCAAATTTTCCTGGAAAATGTACAACATAAATGTCTTTTTTATTTTATTTTCCAGAATTCTTTGAATAATTATCTCTATTATTATGAAAACGCAGACTACGTGCTTCCATGAATTTACTAGAGAATGTAGACAAATTCTTTTCTTATATTCAAGGACAGATTTAAGATCTCTCTTCGAAACATATTTGTTCACGTGTATATTTGTATACCCAGAAAGTGTATACCTTTGAATACAAATGTCATTATACTCATACGGTTTCCATGTCTGGAGATTTGTAATATCCGGGAACCTTTTTACATAAATGTTTGTAATTTACATGGACAAGTCCTGGAACAGCAAGCTGAGCTTTCTCGAGAAATTATTTATTCATCTATATCAGCGTTTTCCAAACTCAGTTGCTGGTTGACTGGAAAAATATTCAATAATGACTGACATATATGTATTAAATCATAAAAATGTCGCAGAAACGTTTTTTTTTTTTTCTATCTTTCATAAAAAGGATTTATGAACAAAACATTAAATACAATATTAACACATTTGAGCCTGATAGCCACTTTCGTGGCGATGTCATTTCTTCGCTTTGGGACTGAAAGTCACCACTGGGCAGTTCTTGCGATGAAAAGTGTTAAGTTTTGCAAGCTGTACCCACCCTTGTTTCTGCAAGAGTTTATTAAAAATGCCGTTTAGACCTATTGAATGGGGTCTGTGTGGTACCTTTGCATACTTAGGGTTATTAAACTTACTCAAAATTATTCATGATTTGGTTTAAAATAATATTATAACTTCAGAGAAGGAAATCCAACGGCGATTAATGAAATCTTTAAAACTAGACTCATTGAAGATATTTCTTATACTTTCAATGTATATTTTTTTTAAATGTGTACCATTTTTTTTGAATTTTTCAAAATAAATCATACATTATTATGGTATAACGTTATAAATATACCAGAGAAATGGCGTTCGGTATTCCGACAGATTCCAACGCCTCCTTCACTACTTCCATAAGAGCCTTGTTACTGTTAGATGCTTCTTTACCGCCTTTCAGAAGTAGACCGTTGGCAGAACTGAGAGCAAGGGCTGCAACCTGTAACAAAATAATATATTTATAAAGACACCATATTTCCTGACATTGTTTTGGCTGGACGGTGGTGGTACTGCATCAAATAGGAACACCAACCACTTCAGGTCTCAACCACAAATGATTTATTTTGTCGTCAAAACATGTTTTCAGAGACTAGAGCTCCATCATCAGTGTTTCTAGCTCCTTACTGCAGGCGGATCAACCCTGTTGAGTCTTCGGGTGAACCGCCTGCGGTAAGGAACTAGAAACACTGATGATGGAGCTGTAGACTCCGAAAGCATGTTTTGACAATAAAATAAATCATTTGTGGTGGAGACCTGGAGTTGTTGGTGTTCCTATTTTAGAAACCATAAACCACCTTGAATGATATATTTTATTTATTTAAAGTTCTTCGGGCAGACTCAAATCAGCATTCAACAAAACGATCCCGTTTAGTCTAAAAGTAAAAATCAGCATTCAACAAAACGATTCACTTTAGTCTAAAAGTAAAAATCAGCATTCAACAAAACGATTCCCTTTAGTCTAAAAGTAAAAATCAGCATTCAACAAAACGATTCCCTTTAGTCTAAAAGTAAAAATCAGCATTCAACAAAACGATCCCGTTTAGTCTAAAAGTAAAAATCAGCATTCAACAAAACGATTCACTTTAGTCTAAAAGTAAAAATCAGCATTCAACAAAACGATCCCGTTTAGTCTAAAAGTAAAAATCAGCATTCAACATAACGATTCCCTTTAGTCTAAAAGTAAAAATCAGCATTCAACAAAACGATCCCGTTTAGTCTAAAAGTAAAAATCACCATTCAACAAAACGATTCCCTTTAGTACAAAAGTAAAAAGAAGATAAATAAAATTGGGGCTTCAGGCAGAAGCGTAATTTAATATAAAAAATTGTATTTATTGTAAAAAAAAAAAAAAAAAAAAAAATATGCTTCTTTAAATGAAAATAAAGAGTCTGAGCACACTCTCCTAAGCTGAATTACCTCTTCCCCCAAAAAGTGCAACGGGGAAAAAAAAAATACATAGTGCCATTTTTTTTTGGAAATTCAGACAAATTGTATCTAGATGATCAATACATGCAAATGAAAACTTTTTTTGACCGAGCACTACTTGAAGCCGTTTCTTCTTTGTTTTTTATTACTTTTAAAAAATGCATTGCAACATATGGGTAAAGAGGAGATTCTTCCCTTCAAAGGTCTCTTATGAGGGCTATTTTCTTATTTCCTAGGGCATTATTTAATAGCTCTCAATGAGATCTAGAACACTTCAAGAAAAAAAAAATCAGTCCCATAACAGGCCACGATGGCCCTGAGGGACAGATACTGTAGAGGTATCTGATTCTTTACCATACCACCCACTAGGGAAATAGTGTGTTCAGTACTATGCTCTGGCCACCTGATTTTCCCCTTGCCGCTTCAACTGCAAGGGTCAGTAGCACAAACGTACCCATTAATAAATTATTTAAAGGCTGGATTGGCCTGGGGACGGTCAGGTAGGCCGAATTCAACCCATGAACGAAGACACTAGAAGAAAAAGTTTTTAGTGCTTGATCGGGAATTGAACTCAGGTCCTCCAATGCTCTACCACTGAGCTAACCTCGCACCCTGCTTCTTTAAGAAACGTTGATATTTCCAACCGTTTAAGAGTTATTTCTCTTGTGGCCACTTATCTGGGCCACCCTGTGTGTGTATATATATATTTATATAATATTTTTCTATATATAAAATCTTACAAATTAAGAAGTAAAATATATTCATTTAACTACTATCCGTGCATACCATTTGAAATTTTCCAATTTTTAAAATCCACATCGGATATATTTTTAGGATTTTTTTTTTTTTTTTTTTTTTTTTTTTTTTTTTTTTTTTTTTACGGCGCATCGACAAATCGTGGCCATTAGCGCCGACGTCCAGGGTGCTGCCAGGAATTTTCTCAGAGAGCCCTGAGATGAGAAAATTCCTGTCGCCGGTGGGGATCGAACCCACCATCTCCCGCTTATGAATCTAGCGCGCTAGCCACTAGACCACGGGAGACCCCCAGTAGATGAAATATTGTATATATCGTCCATACCATGTCAAATTATTGAATATTGAAAATCTCGTTTTTCAGATTTGATACTATACTATTGTACCCTAGACGATACGGCTTGTGGCAAACTGTCGAAACTCTAGCCTCTTTAGAATTGCCGGAAATACTTAAACTATCGAATATGACCATTTTTCAATATATTACTTCGTCAATGTATCGAATATGTTCGTTCGATAGTTTGCTCGCTTATGAATCTAGCGCGCTAGCCACTACACCACGGGAGACCCCTTTTAGACTATTGGTTCAGAAAATAATATATTAAATGATATTGAAAAGTAAATTTAATAGGTAGGTAGGTATTGCTGTTTTTTTTCTCACTTTTTAATATATTGATACACAATTAACCTGGATTAATATATTATTATTTAATTAAAAATCCAATTACTTATTTGACGGTAAAATGAAACTATCCTATGCAATAAACTAGAATGGACCAAACGAGAAAAGCATAAACTATGAGAGCAAATAAATGGGCTTATAAAGGGAGTGTACAACCTGAAAATGGATAGGAGTATTTTTTATGCAAATTAGAGTGTTTTCTTCTTTTTAATACGGTTTGCGTCATTTTTTTTTATAAAAGTAGTTTATATTTTAGAGTCTCCAGGGAAATTACTCATGAATCCTAGATTTGTTATGGAGTAGGAAAATATATTGAACCATATACTTTATATAGTTGGTTCATATGAATAATAAAATATGACCATGAATCTTTTTGCTGTATTAACAGGATTGAGTTTTTACTGCTATCCATTTTTATATTATAATAGTGTATTAAATATTTTATCGTAGATACTCAATGGAATAGTTAAATATATGTATTTTTTAAACATTAGCCTAAATTTTAAGGTGCAGAAAATACACCGCATATATCCTTCCAAATTCAAACGTACAAATGTCATAGACCTCAAAAATATGTAGGTAAGAAGGAAATTTTCTTGGGTACGGACAAAAAAGACGTAAGGGATCGAAGCAATTGTCTGTGGCCAATAAAAATAAACTGAATATGAAGCGTTTTGTGACTTTTTAGGATTTAATGAGGCTGAAATCATGAGGTGGACGGAAGGCAGGTTATATCAGATGTTCATCAGGGTTTTAAGGTAAGGTTTTCAATCTTAGGACTTGCACAATAGGACAAAACGCTGAGGTACACCCTTTATTGCAGAGGGTATGAGTCAAGTGAAAATCCCATCTAATCTAATCTAACATACTGACAATGACAGTTAAGTAATCCTTAGCGAACTAACAAACTAAAAGATTCACGGCTCCGCGATACAAGAAATATGAAATCCTAACAAAACTACAGTTTGACATTGACGAACACGAAGAAAGAGAAAGCCATTGCAAAAACTTCACTTGGTTGCTGTAACAGATCTCTGGACCACTGTCTTCTGAGTCGCCTTGGTGGAGAGAGTGGATGGGTGATGCTGTAGAGGGAGAGTACTATAGCATCGTTAACGAGTGGGATATTGAGGTATTAAGAAGTTTGAGGTTGGAAACGTAGAAGGGAGCAACGATTATGGTTCTTAGGACTTTGGATTGAAATGTTTGTATACGTCTGATGTTCGAAGTTTTCGCAGTTCCCCATAGTTCTGATGCGAACGTACAAATGGGCAGCAATAGTGATTTGTTAAGAGTGTTGCCTTTTTTATTTAAAAGTCTGACTTATTAGTTAAGAGACATACTATGCTATGACCTACCTGTGGTAAGCAGTCAGGACGTGACTCAAATATGACCAAAAGTACTCCAATAGGAACTGTAATCTGAGTGAGGTCTAGTCCAGAAGCCAGCCTAGTCTTTCTGATCACTCTACCGACGTTAGTCAAACTAGAGTCGGCGATCTGGTTCAGTCCTGGAAAAAAAAATAGACTAATCAAGCTTATCTTGGTGAGATTTATTTAAAAAAAAAAAAATCAGTAACAGGCCACAAGGGCCCAGAGGGGCAGACACTGTAGAGGTATCTGATTCTTGACCATACAGCACACTAGGGAGATAGTGTGGTCAACACTATGCTCCGACCGCCTGATTTTCCCCTTGGCTGCTCCAAGGTACCCATTATTAATTAAATTAATTAAAGGCTGGGTGAGCTTAGGGACGATCTGGGAACCCAAATCCAACCCTCGAACGGCAGCACTAGAAGAAAAATCTTTAGTGCGCGCCCGGGTTTTGAACCTGGTCCTCCAGTTCATTAGTCGAGTGCTCTACCACTGAGCTAACCTCGTCCCCTATTTATTTTTTAAATTTATTTATTTATTTTAGTTAGCTCGCAACTATGGCGACTTAACAGCTTTAATAAAATAAATACTACACTTTATTATAAATATATACAGTAGAAATGTTTCTTGCCATTTGTAAAAATTAACTTCACATTTTCTGCATTTTCTCACACAGTTGTATTTATATTTTTTTTTTTTTTACATTTGTAATCTTACACAAATGCAAATGCAAGGTTGCGTATCTTAAACAAGGTGCGTATGTGAACATATATAGAATAGGCAAAAATAAACAAAACACCCGGCACTAATGGCCAAGATTTATGTCGATGCGCCGTAAAAAATAAATAAATAAATAAATAAATAAATAAATAAAAAAAAAATTAAATAAAAAAAATAAACAAAAAATCAGCATACAATGCGGAGGACAGTTAAAAATGGCAAATAAACAAACAATTGAATAGTTTGGGTAACATGTTAAAAGTGGGGAAACGTGGAATATCAATTTTTATTGCTATGACAAACAAATTTTTGGACTATAAAAAATAGTTGAAATTAATTTTTAAGCTTTATAATTTTTTTTATATTATCGACGTGTATACTGTCCTTTGTTTATGCCAATTTCTGAGGCGATCATTCTCTGGAGTCTGTGAGTGAGTGTTTAATCGTTAGTGGGGCGTTACAAAGTCTACAATGTGGCTTATGCTGTTTCTTTATAAGAAAAAAATGATTCCAATGAGATTATCTAGTGTAGTCTTGTAAAAACGTATTATTCTCGCCTTAAATTCCAAATAATCCAAAAAATATTCTGTATTCTACAGTCGGCTTAACACGCTCAGTGGCTACGACACGCCAGGAGTGTCTATTATGGAATTTCACAGTTTTCCCTGACATGGCTGGCGTGACTAAGTCTTCAATATGTATCGTGTGTATGTCCTGTCAGCTTTCCACTTGTTGATGTATTGACTTCTTTATAACATTGTGTATGACTTGTTTAGCCATCTTATTAACATTGTTGACAATTTTACTTCTTCGTCTGCATCAAAATGTCTTGATATGTGGTAATTTCCAGCTATACAAATGAATCTTAGTGACCAGTAGAGTGTATAAGTGTGCAGTAATAGGAAAGAAAATATTGTCTTACCAATCCTTAAATTGATTTCAAAACCACTGACCTGCTGATAGTGACTTGAGCTTAGAAGGGCTGAGAGAGAGCCTGTTGATGAGCGGAACTGGTGTTCCAGCTTTGGTAGCTTCTTGTAGATCTATGGCGTTCGCTGAGAGAATGTCCTTCTGTCGGGTCTGGAGCAGTTCTGCCAGTGTTCTGATGCATGAAGCTCTGTCTTCAGGGGACAGTCGTTGGAGCTGTCTACTGCCGATTCGAGCTGCAATAAAGGAACAGTTTGTAAATTTTTTTTCTTAAGATGAGGAAAACTGAAAATGAAACTGACATCCTAATCCTCCTCCTAATCTCTTTGCAAATGCAACTTTTAATAGGCATAACTTTTAATAGGTTTACTGACTCTTTAAGCGCACTACAGACAGATACACTACTGAAGAGACTAACTCTAAACACTACAGACAGATACACTTCTGAAGAGACTAACTCTAAACACTACAGACAGATACACTACTGAAGAGACTAACTCTAAACACTACAGACAGATACACTTCTGAAGAGACTAACTCTAAACACTACAGACAGATACACTACTGAAGAGACTAACTCTAAACACTACAGACAGATACACTTCTGAAGAGACTAACTCTAAACACTACAGACAGGTACACGACTGAAGAGACTAACTCTAAACACTACAGACAGATACACTACTGAAGAGACTAACTCTAAACACCACTGACAGATACACTACTGAAGAGACTAACTCTAAACACTACAGACAGATACACTTCTGAAGAGACTAACTCTAAACACTACAGACAGATACACTACTGAAGAGACTAACTTTAAACAGAAACATAACGATGTACTGGCTACCTGGCCATAAGATCTCGGGAAAAGTTCAATTGCTGATTATCGCGCAAAAAATTAAGTAAACCTTGTGACTTGTGACGTACAGAAACTATGTGGTAAATACCTGACAAAAATTACAAAAGGTAGAATAAAACAACATTGGAACTACATATGGACACAACTAGCTGACAACAAACACCGGACAGTACAAAAAACAGTTGACGAATGGCTGTGTAGTCATAGAAATAACAGACGTGAAAAAATAATTCTTGTTTTTTTTCTTGTTTTTTTTTTTGTGTGCATCGACTGTGAAAAAATAATTCTTGCTAAACTGACTCACGTGTACCTCACATCAAACACATACTGACAGACTGCCAGAAACGATGCAATTTCAACACTCCGGACGAGATGCAGGAACTTTTCTGCAATGATAGCCAAAATATAAACACTATACTGACTTACCTCAAGAACACAAGACTGTGCACACTGAAGAAACTGGTTTCATGAAATTCGTTAAATCGGTTTCCTATTGCTTCAGTTTCACGTTTCATCTGTGGATCTACTAGTTTTCATAAGCGATCAAAAACTTGTTTCAACGGCCTAAAAAAATCCTCAATAAATTTATCAGGATCTCTGTTTTAGTTCGGGAGCTTCAACATAACAGCTGTGTTGCCGACCCCTAATTATCGGGTGAATCCAGAACTTGAGGTTTGGTATTTTTATTTTTCACCACCACCACAACACAAGTGCATCCTCGTTTGAATCAATCCGGAAACCGATGGAAAAAAGTTTATGCTGTGTGCACGCTTTAATAAATAAATAGGTTTCATGAAACAACTTTCTTCAGTGTGCACCGGGCCTTAACAACAATTATAACACATCCATAGATACTAAGAAAAATTTATCGATAATCTGTTCACACAAAGTCTCCCACAGTTATAAATTTATTATGTCATGCTGATTTCCTAGAATAAGTAGTTCAGAGAATACTGTTCTTTTTGTTGATCGCCAATGAAGCGGATATTTGCTTTTATTAGAAAATTAAATACTTTTAAATGGGTATTTTTTAATAATAATTATATTGTTGTGCAACAAGACATATCTGAGCTTGAGCTTTCTGGATCAGCTTTCCCCAGAAATTCTGTTGGGGATGCATTCTCTTTGTGGACACCTAGAGGAATTTGAGAATCTTGAGCTACCATATTTTCGCCCTCCGGATGTGACAAGATCACTTGCTGCTATTTCCCAGTAAACACAAACCTACCGATCTTATTAACCCTGCATCGGACGCTATGATTCTATTGGGACGGGTGGGTGGTTTTTAAGGTACCTCCGTCCCATCCCTCAACAAAAGGTGCTCCTCTCTCCAGTACCTTCCCAGGTCAGTCCCGTCTACACGGTATCCCATTTTAATTTCTTGGGAAGTGAATACAACGCCGCCGTTCCAATAGGACCATTGCGCCTGATCCCGTCACAAATATCGAAGTTTGTGAATTTTCTTTAAAATATTTTTAAGAGCCAAAAAATGGCGGACGTCTTATTAGGATGATTGGACCCGATTACGGTACCCCGGGATGGCACCTGATCCTGGGTTAAAAAGTTCAACCTAATAACTATCTCAACATGAGTCCTGTACTCACCGTTCTCCGCTAGCTGTTCCACCGTCAGACCAGTGCCTCCCTGAGCAGGAACGTCCGTAAAAAAGGTTCCCAACCTTCTGCCACTCATGATGGACTTGATGGCTTTCTCTTGCATACCGTTGCAGATCACCACACTCACGCCTCTGTCCAGTGCCCAGATCGCTGCATTCACCTACAACATCATCAGCAATAAATAGTAACCAATTAATAGTGATTTTAAAAACTCTTCCAAACATTTCAATGATTTTTGTATTTTAATTAGGAAAGAGGTCAATTATTGAAATGAAGACTTATTTACTTGCTAGTCGCATTAATGAAACTGCCCTACAAGTTTCAAATCCACTGAACGCTAGTTAAAACGTAATTATACAGCCTAAACATAGGAACTTGACCTTTGTGTTACAAGGGTCACCTAAACTCAGATTATCTACTTCACTAAGCATCATCACTAAGTCCATAAGTTAAAATCTATATCTATATCCGGAGGCCCGATGGCCGTAAGTGTTAAGGCGAGAGCATTTAACTCTTCGTGCCAGGGGTTGGGGTTTTATTCCCACTAGGGTTGGTGGCTTTTCTTTCGAAAAAAGAAAAGGCATCAGTCCTATCCTGGCTACAAAATAGATAACCCGTCCTAAGAAATTTGAATTGTATTGGACGTTAAAATTTTAATAAATAAATATCTATAACCGAAAGAAGTATATTAGATATAACACATTTTGTCAAATATTCTTGTCAAATTTGAAAAATATTATGATATTTTAATATATTTTTCCCAATATTGATTTTAACAGATTTATGGAATTTTAACAGATCACAATAAAAAGGCGGATAGTCCCATATATATATATATATATATATATATATATATATATATATATATATATATATATATATATATATATATGTCTGCTGTAGCCAGACACGGGGAAGAATGTCCTGGACAAATGCTCTTTGATGAAGCTAGAGTCTTGGCTAAAGAAGATAACCGGCAAAGAAGGCTTGTCAGAGAAGCGGTAGAGATATTCAAGCTACCCATGACTCTCAACAGGGATGAAGGTGTTATCCTACACCCTACCTGGAAGCCCGTACTTAGAACTGTAATAGAAAGATTGGCAGAGAAAAGAAAAGCAGATACTTCGCAGCAAGACGAAGAAAAGCTTCTAAACAGTTCCATCGGCTCTACGCGTTGTCAACACAAGACGATACAAGAAAGAATATCCGAAAGCGCCATATGTTAAAATAAGCTCAATTTATTATAGGTTATTTAAAAATAACAAACTAAAAAAGTGAAAAAAATGGACAACCGTCTGAAGAAGCAGAATAGGATTTCTGCGAAATATCACGCTAAAAAACAGACCGCTGGAGAATGCCGCATGAAGAACACGAATAATTCTCCCCAGCGAAGAAACCTCAAAAATAATATATATATATATATATATATATATATATATATATATATATATATATATATATACACACACACACAAATTTGAACCATCGCTATTTTCGTTTTTGATTTTTGGGTTCTCAAACTTTATGAAATTTTATAGTCGTCAATTCTGGATTGCGTTTTAACGGTCAACCTTATAAGCGGTTGTCCTCCCTAAGGAGGGAAACTAGCTAAAAAGATAATTGAAGAATAATTTACTTGTATTTATATTTTTCGGTTACAATAAAGTAACAACTTTAAAATCATAATCGGGAACAAGGAGTGACTGTTTTGATTTTTTGAGCTACCTTATCCTTCGAAATGTCAACCCTTAGCTACAGGCACGGATTTTTGTAACGCAACTACAGGCAAGCGGTCTCCCAGACTCCAGCCCTTAAACTCGCCCTGTGGGCCTCTCAATTGCCGCTGGCGCTTTCTTCATTGGGGGTATTACTTATAACACATTCTTTTCAAAGACAAATGTTGTATAAGTTGACAAAAGATTTATCAAATATTGTTAAAATAATAAAAACATTTTTTTCCTATATTTTAATGAACTTTTAAATCAACTTTGTACAAATAATTTTTGGTAAATAGTAGGTTCCATCAAATTTAATTGAAATTTGAAGACAAACAGATGAATATATAATAATTAAACCAACGAAATAAACAATATAATTGAAAAAATAAAATGGATGAAAATCAGCTACTCCACAAATAAGAATAAACACTTATTTTTTAAAAACATTTTTTTATGGTAGCAAAAAAAAAAAAAACTTCAAAATAACCATAATACGAGAAATACGAGTGTAGAAAAGAAAATCCGTATGCTTAAAAATTTCATAAATCATAAAAAGAAAATAATAATAATAAAAAATATAATCGCTAAAAAAGTATAAAAATGTGTTCCTAATCATAATTTACATTGTTTTCTTGGATGTTTTGACCTGAACATATTTGACAAACGGGACGTAACAATTTTGTAGATAATTTTTTTTTTTTTTTTTTTTTTTCTGCTTTGGAGCATGATTGGCACGTCTTCCGGGGATTGAATTTGTCTTTACAAACTTTTCTTATTTCTGAACCTTTAAAAATAGAAATAATAATAAGTAAAAAAATATAGACGACAATTATGATATTGGAAATGTCACTGCCATTTTCTTAATCTTGTAACCATTCCAATACGGTTTCAACAAACCATGGATCATCGGTGTAAATTCTTGAGTTTCCCGGACAGTTTTGAGCCAACATAACTGTTAGATAAGATTAATACTTCATATTTATTTTAAAAAAACGAACGGAATACCCGGAATAAATACAATTACTTAAATTCAAAAAGTCACACATTCACAGGCATGCGGTCAGGGAGAACTTAGCCTACTAACTTAGCTTCCTAATATGTGTATATTAGGAATTTGGGTCCGGAGTAAACCCCCCTTCTAATGAACCGATTTAGTTCATTTTTATATCTCACTTTTCTCTCTATATTACCACTACGAATACCAAGTTTCGTTGAAATATAACAAATATTACGGCTGACATAGTCAAATTAGTGTTTAGAGTTCGGGGTAACCCCCCCCCTTCCGGTGGACCGACTTTGGTGGTTAACGATCTCGTTCAATCGTTTGCTAATTGAATGCTATATACCAAATTTCGAGACGAAAAAACAAAAACTCTGGCCGCTATCGTGTTAACAGACACACACACACACACACACATATATATATATATATATATATATATATATATATATATATATATATATATATATAAATTTTAACGGGGGTCATTTTCGGTGTCTACTAAGTAGGATCGATAAAGATTTGAAGAAATTTTTCAAAAATTCCGTCATGAGTCCAACCTCAATAGCTACTTTCCTTCGGAGGAAAGTTCTAATAGAAGGCAACCGGAAGTGGTAACAGATAGTTCCCGCCTAAATGGAAAGGTAAACAAAGTACAGCTGGTCTCAGGCAACTAGATCTACTCGGAATCAAGGCATCTTTTCCGAGCGCGGTCTCTGGGACCGCAAGCCTGTGGTTAAGGATTAAAATTAAAAAGTCCGTCTCGCAGGAACTGCATCATCTTAGCGCGGTTCCGTTCATATCCCTAGTCTAATTTGGAAAGATTGAAATAGAAGCAGTTATTATGTTGGTTCCACCAGTCTTTTTGTTTTTTAATTAATTATTTAATGGCGTGTCAACCCTTAAGGTCACTAACGCCATTCCTGAGTGTAGTAGTCTTGAAAGGTCATGATTTACAATCTTACCTGGAACGGTCGGCTACACTAGAAACGGACCCGCTAGTGAAAAGGTCTTGGAATCCTGGAAATCTATATTTCTAACAATAAATTGTTTTTGTTATTTTACTTAACCAGTTTTATTGTCAAATACATTATCCATTTATAAGGAATTAAAAAATAACAAGGAATAAAACAGACAAAAAGAACGATTCGAATAAACGAAATCAATTAATTTAAAGTTTTAAGCACTTATTTCTCCGATTGACATCGCCTGATTAAAACTTTCGAATGGTAATCTTCCGCTTCACAAGATTGTGAACGGTTTTCGAGATACTAACGAAAGTATACAAAGTTACCAAAAATATTTTTGTCTGTTAATAAAATATTTTATTCTAACCCTTCCTTTACTCTAAACGTAACAAAAATTTCAACATATTAGTGTTGATGAAATTCGAACATGCAGAAAATGTTTCAACTGTATCCCATAATTCTAAGTACCAATGTCAAAGACAAACAACCCTCCCTAGGACGCTAGGCAGTTGAAAAGATATATCTTGGAAATCCATATCTCTAACATTAAATTGTTTTTCTTAACCTGTTTTATTTTCAAATACATTATCCAACTATAAGCAATTAAAAATAACAAGGAATAAAAAACAGACAAAAAGAACAGTTCGAATAAGCGAAATCAATTACTTTAAAGATTTAAGCTCTTATTTCTCTGATTAACATCGCCTAATCAAAACTTTCATTAGAACCTTTTTTTTTAGAGCATTTAATAAGCTTTCTAATGGTATTCTTTTGTCTACCAAGAATCTCCACCTTTTTCGAGATATTAAGGAAAGTAACACAAAGGTACTAAAACTTATTATGTCTGTTAATAAAATATTTTATTCTAACCCTTCCTTAACTCCAAACGTAACCAAGATTTCAACATATTAGTTTTGATGAAAGTAGAACATGCAGAAAATGTTTCAACTGAATCCCATGATTCTAAGTACCCAAACCAAAAACGGTATTCAAAAAATATTTTTCCAATTTTCTTGAAAACGGTTAAAGCTATCGCCTTGAAAATGGTTTCATTCGTTTTCCTAGCCTAGGAAGCATATAAAACGAGTACTTACAAGCTTATGAACTCAAAAACGTAAGCGTTACGATTTTTTTTGCGCGAATTTCGCCACCACGCCATCTTCCAGTAAGCGGATTTTGCTGGTTAACGAACTTGACCTTTCAAATTAGACAAAAGATTTTTGTACCAAATTTCATCAAAATCGGACCATTCGTCTGGGAGCTACAGAGCGAACAGACAAATATATATATATATATATATATATATATATATATATATATATATAAATACAAATTTGAACCACCGTTATTTTCGGTCTCTAGGGGTTCTGAAACGCGAAATTTTCTAGTCGGCACTTCCGGATTGTTTCATTGTATCAACCTTATAAGCGGGGTTCCTCCCTATGGGGGAGGGAGGAACCGCGCTAAAACAGAATCTATGAAAGATGTTCTTTTTAATGCAATTATATGACAGGGAAATTATCAAACATTTATTAAATATCCTTAGAAACAATAACATACAGAAAAATGAGAGAACATCAAGAATTGGGAAAAACAACTCTGTTTAGCAATTTAGTTATTAATATCACCAACAATAAGTATAGCTTCCGATTATTTACTAACGTCAATTTTACTCACCCTACTAAAGCCTTATCCCATAATATGAACCAATGAATAATATACCTTTGTGAGGATAAACCATTTGTCTTTGTACTTCGGTCAGAAAATGGGGTGTTTATAAGAAAAAAAGGGAATTCTTTTGATAAGTTGATGACTTGAAAAATGAGGGTAGGGCCGGACTACACGGGCATGCACTCGCCTTAAGGGCCGAGCTCATATTCAACCTATACAAACTTTCTTTTCTACCGCCCTCTGGGCATACTTCGCTCTAAGTAGTTTAATATTTCTCCGCCCTGGTGGTGAAAGAAGGGAAAAATTATAGGTCTTAATTTACGGGTTCAATTTTTTTACAACTGAAGAATGCCCGTTTTTTTTTTTTTAGAAAACTTCTACAACAGGACGTTTGGTTCAGTTCGATTGACGTGTATTTGCCAAGTATAATGCCGTTTCAAAATTCGATTTTTACTTGTCGAATTTTCAAGATGCAATTCTTTATACCTTCGTCGGTAGTAAAAATAATAAATTTTTGAATATATATATATATATATATATATATATATATATATATATATATATATATATATTTCTTAGAATAAAGATTGAATTTGGAGATATTTTTTTAATTTTCAATATAATAAATATTTTTCGTTTATTCCCCGCATTCATACTGGGACGAAGGTATCATTACGGACCGATCTGTTCACCGCAATAAAACCAGATATTCTCATCATCGACAAGTATAATAAGACTGCTGATATAATTGATATCTCAGTACCAAATGATGAGAATATCTGGAAAGCATATGCCGAAAAGGTGCGAAAATATCAAGAGTTGGCCATTGAGGTATAATATCCCTATAAATTAGATTCCGCTAGAGTTACTGCAGTTATTATTTCGACCAATGGTTTGCTACCGAATACTGAAATTGTCAGAGGAACACTTAATATTATCCCAGCAAGCAGTTCTACTCGACACAGATAGAATCGTAAGAAAATTTCTTAATGCCCATAATTAATAAATAAAAAAATTGTTTCTATAAATAAAAATAATTCTTTTTACTGGTTGGAACTATCCCCCAGTAAAAATATCCTCCAGTAATCTGAGAGGCCCCACCCCTAGAATATGAATCAACAGGTATCCCCGTGGTCTAGTGGCTGTAGTATTGGATGTATTTCAGGGCCCACTTGAAAAATTCCCCCCTGCACCATGGATGTTTAGGAAAGCTGGAACCTGTAGACAGCCCGCGGTGATGGCCAAGATGTTGAAGTGCCGTAAAAACAATCTACCATATGCTTGTCTATTTTGAGTACCTTACTCATACTCAAACCAAAGGTTGTCAAGAGAAGTGTTGAGCCAGACTTTAGGATGTAAGGATGGGTTGTAAAGGCACCATACAGGAGACGTTTTAGAGGAACCTTGTAATCTACTACAACCTTGTCACTAAACAGTGGCATTCGTTTTGCGAACGGAATGTATTAGTAATTTTAAAATATTTATAATAATAAAAAGCAGGCTGTCATTTTTGTGAGTTACCTTTGAGTCCATACCGCCGGTTCCAACTTTGCTCTTCTTGCCGAAAGTGATAGTCTTGAGCATGTCGGAGGTGAATGTTGGTATAAGCCTAGCCCCTTCCTGGGACGGTGGACACGTGTAGATTCCGTCTACATCTGACATCAGAATTAGGAGGTCAGCTTCCACTTCTGCAGCAAGCATAGCGGCGAGGCTGTCGTTGTCCTTCAGGGCGATGATCTGAAAAACGAAGAACGTTTCTATTGAAAAACTTTTCAGCCATTAAAAAGCTGAATTACTAGCATATTTCAACAAAAAAAAAAAAAAAAAAAAAAAAAAAAAAAGAACTAGCATGTTTGATATTTATATTGAAAAAAAAACAATGATTTCTCTGTAAAGGGAAATTATCTTGATCAGTTTGTAAGTACATAAAAACAAGTTTCTTCTAATAAATAGTATTTTGGGTATATCCATTACCTTACATTAATCTTTTAAATAAATAATCTCCCGTGATAATTTCCTGTACCGGGCTTTCATTACACTTCTGTGTCAGCCGTAACGCAAAATCAGGACACGTCCAGTCGTATGACATTTTCATGTCAATATGTATCCAGGTGTAGTTTATCACTTTTTTTTTTTTGAATAGGTAAATACTTTTTATAATTTTCATACATGTTTCGTGACCGCCTTGCAACGTCCTTAAACCCCTGCATGTATATAAATAAGACTTATCTCAGACTAAATACACTGTTCTGCAAAAAAAAACTTTTCTCCCCTCCCTTGAACAATTTTGCCTGTTTCTCATGTTTTCAGGTGTGCTGAGTCCGAATCTGAACTCAGAAAAATTCTATCACCCTCTGATTTTGAGGGAAAAGAGGAGAAACTTGGAAAAAATGAAAAATTGTATTTGAAAATTATTGTCTTTATTATAACAGATTTTTTTTTCTTTTTCAACGGTAAAATATAATTAATTGAATCCTGCATGATATCAGGTATAATACTAGATATGACACAACTCAAAAAATATACACACATCGTCAATGAGTATTTTTTTTCTTTTGTAATCTTCCTCCTCTGTCTCCCGCTGCAGTGTCCAGCAGTAATCCGCCAGCATCTTCTCATTCCATTTGCCAGTATATCTTTTTTCCATTCTGGATATGTCTTGGTTGAATCGTTCTCCATGTTCGTCCGAAACTGCACCCAAATTTGGGGCGAAAAAGTCTAGGTGACTATGCAGGAAATGTATTTTTAAGGACATATTGCATCCCAATGTTTTATATGAAGTAAGCAGTTCTTGGACTATTTTTCGGTAGTCTCTAGATTTTTCGTTTCCCAAAAACTTAGCACATACCTCTCGAAAAGCAATCCAAGCCTTTTTCTCAGTAGTATTTAACTTTGCTTCAAAAGTGAAGTCCTTGAGTAGATGTCGAATTTGGGGTCCTACGAAAATTCCCTCCTTTATCTTAGCATCGCTGAGATGCGGAAATTTTTGTTTTAAGTACATGAAACCTTCTCCTTCCTTGTCCATCGCTTTTACGAAGTTTTTCATTAGCCCCAATTTTATGTGGAGTGGGGGTAAAATTATTTGGTTTTTGTCCACTAATGGAGGATTGGTAATGTTTTTTTCACCTACTTTTTCCTTACGCTCTGGCCATTTTTTACGACATAATGGTCTCCTCTTTTTCTGCTGTCCCACTCGCACAAAAAACAACAAAATTTGTTGCCAAAAAGGAGTGCAACCTCCTTGGAGTCCTGTAAGCATGGCTACCACTTTAAGATCTGCACAAATGCGCCATTTGTACTCATGGTACTTGATTTTTTGTAGAAGTATCTTCATGTTGTCATAGGTTTCTTTCATGTGGACCGAATGAGCTACTGGGATAGATGGATGTTTGTTTCCATTATGAAGGAGTACTCCTTTTAAACTAAACTTGGAGCTGTCAATGAATAGTCTCCATTCCTCTGGATTGGTTGGTAGATCAAGTTCCTGGAGCAAATGAAATACATCATTGCAAAATACAAGATTTTATTCCATCGAGAAAAAGCATAGAACTCCTGATTCCCGTTTTCTGAAGAAAGATATATTCACGCCTCCTTCCAAGAGATTCCATTGTTGCAACCTTGACCCAAGCAGCTGAGCTTTTGATTTTGGGAGATCTAAATCACACTTTTAGCCATATTTCTTCAACCACTTGTAATATTCCCATCAAATTTTTTTTCGTTCAAATATACTTCATTGCGCTCAAAATCATCGGGCTTTTGAATTTTTTTCACTATGTTTTGATGCCAAAAAAAATTTGTCAAATATACAAAAAACTCACATTTTTGGATAAAAAACTAGAATTTCTTAAGAAACTGTGCGTGATAGACAGAATCTGACTTCAAATTCGTGTTTAGGACATTTGAAAACAGCATGAAAGCATGTTTTGGTTTGAAGGAGGATTTTCGTGCAGAACAGTTATACCGGTGTCGAGTAGAGTGGCAAGTTCTTGTTGCGCCGCAAGTTTGTGCTTCCCACGAGAAACTTTGCAAAATCACGAGACCAACACGCACAGCGCAGACAATAGAAAAAAATAGAAGTAGATTTTTAATCTCAAGTCATAAGGAAGGGAATAACAGGCTAAAAGTAAATATAAATACCACCGCCCAGAAAGTTGCTCCTGTTGGAAGAATCACCCTTACGGATTATTTATTATAGAGGAAATAAAAGTATTAAATTTAAATATTAAAACATGTATGATTTAAGATGAAACATTACTGAATTCGAGCATTGAATGGATTTAGAAAGTATATTTGTTTTGAAATTGATACCGAAGATTCAACACTCTCCGAGTTCCGTTATAAGACTTTGCCATCCATAACAACCTCAAGGAAATCCGATCTTCAACATTCGGAGATGGCCTGACTTTTTCTAAATGGGCATCTGTAACATGACCTCAATCCCTTACTTTATTTCAGTGTACCATACTTCTTCTTCTTATTTATTGTACCGTCCTCTTCAAATAACAATGGAGCCCTGGGAATTACAACTTTTGCTATTCTAACAAAAAAAAAATCGCTTTCTTTTGATAGCTAATTTCATATAACAAAAATTTGTTAAACGAAACTTCATCAAGAGAGGGAAGAAATGCGCTATAACTTACATAAATAATAAAACAAATATTTTTGGAGTTTGAATATCCCTTTCCTTTCACTTTGGTAACGGAGGAAGAGCTTACAAATTTCAAATGGCAATCAGTTAGGCTTGGTGTATTTAAAATATTACATTGGTTCGGGCAGATTCGACTTCTTTATATATATATATATATATATATATATATATATATATATATATATATATATATATATATATATAAGATGAGAGAAAAGGTTTAGAGAGAGAGAGAGAGACAGCTAGTTAGAGTTAGCAACTATTCCCCTGAGGGAGATTAGAGAATATTCGGAACTGACCTACCTCGCATCACCATCTCGGCCAAGACCTCAGAACTGGGTCTCGGATCCGTCGGTGATGAGCCAGCCCTTTTTAAAACCTTCACACCCACCCTGTGCTCTAGCACGTGGCTTCTAACTAGACTTACCTCATCACGTCTTAGTTCTTACTGGAATTATCTCACGTGAAGTCCGTATAATGACTCAGACACAGATTTGAGGATTCGTTGTTCCCCCAACTCCTAAGTTGGACATCCAACCTTCTCTCTCATCTTTATTCACTTAACTAAGTCCAATGGAAATGGGGCCTTACAATATTATTTATGTACACAGAGATTATGACTTAATATTATTTTTAATTTACGAATTTGCCAGGAAGAATGTACAATGTATATTTTCGCCTATTGGTACTAACAGCGATGGTGTCCTAAAAACTGAACACTTCAAAGGTGCAGCAATCTAGTCCGAAGTGGAAAACACAAAAGAAAAGAGTCTTAGTCTTGAGTTTGATTCGTTCGAAGAGAAATGGGAAACCCCACACCCTTTAGGCTTTCCATCAAAGGGCCTAGAGATGTATAATGCAGGAGGTATACCGACCTCCATGATTTCACCGTTACATATACATACCAATACCTAGTCTGCTGAGTGGAAAAATCTACCTTTCATTTACTAACCGAATAGGAATGCTTGTCAAAGAAGGAACTATATATATATATATATATATATATATATATATATAAATCTCTTTTAAAAGATGACCGGAGACCCGATGGCCGTGAGGGTTAAGGCGTGAGCACTTAACGCTACGTGCTAAAGGTCGTGGGTTCGATTCCCACTAGGGGTGGTGGCTTTTCTTTCGAAAAAAGAAAGGGCATCAACCCTATCCTGGCTAGAAAAGGGTGGTAACCTATAGATAACCCGTCCTAAAAAAATTGTAGTTAATATTAAATGGGCGTTAAAATTTAAATAAATAAAAAAAAAAAGATGACCCAATATAACATTTTTTTGCGTTTTCTTATTTCTCTTCAATGGCACTGGGTCGATCAAGTATAGTATACCATTCGTTTACATTGACTACATTATTTTATGTATTTTACGCGTTATGTTTCGTGCTTTTTGTTGTACCTCTTCAATGGATTTCTTTGTTAGAATGTTTTTTTGTCATCTCGCTTCAGTATGAAGTATTATGTATCATGTCAGTTAAAAGATATAAAATAAAAAAGTAAAAAATAATGATGGTTCGAATTTATATATATATATATATATATATATATATATATTCCCCTTGTTCTTTTTTTTATTTGGCGATGAAGCAGAACACCATTTGTTTTTGTTCAACTATTTTATTTTATCTATTTTGCCCGACATGTTTCGTACTTTAATTCGAACCTCTTATTAAGCGTATTAAGAGATAAAATAAAATAGTTGAACAAAAACAAATGATGTTCTGCTTCATCGACCCTCTGCCAAATAAAAAAAAGAACAAGTGGAAAATATATATTGGGTCATATTCAGAAGAATTTATATATATATATATATATATATATATATATATATATATATATATATATGTATATATATATATATATATATATATATAGAGAGAGAGAGAGAGAGAGAGAGAGAGAGAGAGAGAGAGAATAAGTCCCGTAAAAGGTCAGAAGGGCAGATACTGTAGAGGAGACTAGGGAGGTAATGAGGTCAGTACTATGCTCCGGCCGCCCGATTTTTTCCTTGCAGGTGCCCATTAATTAATTATTTAAAGGCTGGGTGAGCCTAGGGACGATCTGGGACCCAAATCCAACCTTCGAAGGATGACACTAAAAGATAAAAATCTATAGTGCGCACTCGGGTTTTGAACCTGTGTCCTCCAGAAAATTAGCAGTGTTCTACCACTGATCTAACCTATATATATATATATATATATATATATATATATATATATATATATATATATATATATATATATAATTACAACACTTCTTAAGAAAATTGATTAACAAAATAATAACTGTGTTAGCTGTTGAAAAGTAAAGACTATTCATTTTTATTTTTTTAAGCAATTTCTTAATTTTTTTAATCCCTACCTTCTGAGAAATGGTTTTAGCTATGCAGCTCCTCAGAGACGTATATTTTTTTAAAAATTGTTTTGTTAACTACCTTGACCGACCCCCAAAAATCTCCTCCTTAGCAATTCCAACACTCAACGATCTATTGTACAATATTTTTTTCGTAGTCGGAATTATCCTCTAGTAAAATCATCACCAAGAAACTATGATACCCCCTAATAATACTAAAATTCCTTTTAATAAATACAACTTACATTTTAAATAAGGCGAGAAACTTCTCGAAACCTTTCTTCAAACACTCCTAAAAACTACGCTAGTTACAATTTCAATGTTTAAACTGACGAAAAGCTCCAAGAGACGATTGAAACTCTTTGTAAGTTCTAAAGAGATGTTTAAGGGATATTGACTTAAGAGAGAGACCACAAAACTTCGGCCGGGGGGGGGGGGGGGTTATTTACATAAAGCCATTGCCTTGAAATATGTTTTCATAATTTATTCAAGATTTTCTGAAGGAGACTTGAGCAAGCAGACCGAAAAATCGCATGCATGTAAACAAAGTAAGATAATATTCGAATGTTTATTCAGGAATTTGAATTGACTTTCTAGATAAAAAATGTTAAATATGGTTCTTTGCATCTTCATAAGAGCAAGAATGTACAGAACCTCCAATATTCATACGGAATATAAGCATCCATATTAATTTAATAAGATAAAATTAAATACTATTTTATCTTAAGAGCTAAAGCTAAAAAGGGGAGTTTAGAGCGATGGGGTCACCGATTTGGACCAATTTTTTTCTGGGATTCTACATCGAAAAATAGTCGACACGTGTCCGAGCGTTCCGTCCAATGCGCCTTAGGAGCCGAGAAATAAAATAAAATAGGTTGAAAGTACTTTATTTTTTATATCGAGTTTATAAAATGATATCGACATGATTCTTTCACGAATTCATTTTTTTTATAGAGTAGATTAAAAGAAAAATATAATCGTTAAAAAATAATTTATGTTTCCTCAAATATATTCAAAAATATGCTATCGTTTTCAGGTAAACTAGTATTATACATTTTTTACACCAAAAATAATAGCAGATTTAAAATCAGCACCCCATGAAACCCTAATATATTGAATATCATTGAAAACAAAAAATAATGATTTTTCCTAGTCTGGAAGAGACTAAACATTTGTATGCGAAAAGGTAATGTAACGTTTTGAAATTCAATATCTCCCCTTGAGATAATCCAATTTTTACATCATTGAAATCTTTCGAAAGGATAAAGACTCCTTTTTCTAACCATATAAATGACTATTGTATTATCTCAAAAGGTACTTGCGAAAAATGGTTTTCAAAATAAAAATAGAATGTAAACTTTTTTGCATATAACGTCAATTCCAGAACACGTAGAAACACTCTGATTGGACGGGAATATGTTAAATTATGGCCTTTATTGACCCTCCAAGTTTGGTTTGGATCGGGTAAATATTCTTTGAAATATGGCCGGATTCTTGAATCTTTAACAAAATCTTAAGGGCGAAATTTAAAATACATTTTTTTTTATTTTTGTAATATCCCCAAAATTTGAATTTAGGGGTTTTTCAATGTGCTAAAAACGAATCTGACATCCGTTTTTAAATAAAAAAATTGTTTTAAATACTCGCCTCTGTAGAAGTCATTATTGTGCCCAAATATTCCAGAAACCTACATTTAAAAAGTTATCGATTATGAAACAATTTTTGATTAAAAAACGGATGTCAGATTCGTTTTTAGCACATTGAAAAAAACCCTAAATTCAAATTTTGGGAATTTCTTCGACTATTTTTCGATGTAGAATCACCAGAAAAAAATTGGTCCAAATCGGTGACCCCATCGCTGTATACTCCCCTTGTAAGTATAAAATATTTTTCTTGTTTAAGAAGATAGTTTGGAGTACTTTTAAAATAAAATCAAGCTGCTATAATTTTCATTTTCGTTTTTCATGATAATTTAAGCATGCAGAACATTGTTGGTTATCATGATGATTAGATAGTTAGCCGTCGAGGTGATAAGTACAGATGGAATGGTTGGGATTCGGCTAAATAAACCTCAATATGATTTTGTTTTAAAAAAATCTATATTTCGGACGTTTCGGCTACTCATTGGTAGCCTTCGTCAGCTAAAATGACAAAAAAAGAAATTAATACAGAAACAATCAAGAAAAATTTATAATTGTGATAGGTAACAGAACTATAGATACAGTTTAACTTATAACAGAACATATCGTCTTAAAATTCTTAGAATGAGTAGAATGAAAAAGAAAATAGGTACAGTAATTGATTTTAATAGTAATTAGTAACATTAATTGATTTTACAAAGAAATAAATCTCTTATTTCTTTGTAAAATCAATTCATGTTACTAATTACTATTAAAATCAATTACTGTACCTATTTTCTTTTTCATTCTACTCATTCTAAGAATTTTAAGACGATATGTTCTGTTATAAGTTAAACTGTATCTATAGTTCTGTTACCTATCACAATTATAAATTTTTCTTGATTGTTTCTGTATTAATTTCTTTTTTTGTCATTTTAGCTGACGAAGGCTACCAATGAGTAGCCGAAACGTCCGAAATATAGATTTTTTAAAACAAAATCATATTGAGGTTTATTTAGCCGAATCCCAACCATTCCATCTGTACTTATTGTTGGTTATAATACATGAATTCACAAATACACATATAAAACACCAAAGGTTACTAAAATATTTCATATTTTTATAAATTTGTTTAGTATATAGGAATTTGGCGGTGTTAATCACCCTGGCTAATACAATTCTTTGTCTACCTTTCGTTTTTTTGATAGCCAAAGACCAGGTACAAACGCCTTCTTGAGTTCAATAGTCAACATGGCTTTAGTACATGAAAGTATACAGGGTGTATTGAAAGTTAATGACAATACCGGAGAGGGTATATCTGCTTTATTCCAGAAGGTAAAAACAGAATTGTGAAAAGAAAGATTTTTTTTTTTTTTTTTTTTTTTTTTTTTTTTTTTTTTTTTTTTTTGTATTAAAACTGAACTTCTCTCTGCTTGTAGGTACTCATTGTTTTCAACGTCAGTGAAAGAAATGTGTAGTTGGTGGTACTGAACTAAATGTTTTTTCTCGTTTCACCCCATGGAGTATTGGCATTAATTTGCGATACATCCTGTATACGAGACATATATAATTGTATTAAATAACATTTTTTTCATTTTCATAACTGAATTTTTTTGGGTTTATCGAAATCTACTCAACTGTAAGGCCCTAGAAGCATGGCATTTTGATTCAGCTTATCGAATTATCTTAAAACCATTAACGATTTGGGACTACAATTGCAGGTTTTCCTGCTTTTAAAGGTTTTTCGCAATTTACTCAAAATTTTGAGGGTGAACAAGCTAAACAGGGCTCGGATGCAGCCCGTGACCACTTTATTTTATAATGAATAATGTTAATTTGGAATTTTGAATATCAGTTTTATTCATTAATTTATAAATAGCAGGCCTTCTTAATAAGTCAAGGAATTGTTGCTTGTCAGCAAAGCAAAATAGTCACATTTTCAGAAACATTTATATTTCTTCTTTCACAGCCTTCAACACTATTAAATGCTTACAGGTTGAATAAAGACCCAATATATGGGACAGGTGACCGTGATTAAAAGATGTATTTTTATCTCTACATCCTAGGCATTTATTGCTCAAGAAGGCTGCCAAAGAGAATTCCGAAAAGCCCAAATCTTTGAATGTTCCGAAATTCTGACAGTTTTTCAAAGCCAAAACCCAAATATTTCTTGATTTCTTATAACCCTGATGGCCAACTATCTTCATCTCATTAAGAAATTTGTAATTGAAAATTAATTGATATAATAATAATGTGAATCTGTTCAAACTATGTAACGTATTCAACTAAGCAGTATTGTAACCCCTCAGATTTGGTTAGGTAGGCCCCTTGAGATTATAACTCTTCGTTGTAGGTTTTATTCTTTCGGTTTCTTTGTAGAATTCCTTGGGGGAATAAGTCAATAATTCACCATGGTCTTCGGGGAAATCTTTCAAAATCAAGTGAAGGGGAAGAGAGTGAGGAAGAGGGTGGAATGGAGGGATGAATTGAGAGGGAGAGGGAGGGGAGAAATATTAATAAATTATATAGTCCAAACGATGAAATTCTTAAAATAGTTAATTAGAACTATTAACGATTACTGAATAAAGTTGAGCTCGAATTATATCTAATTACATAAAACTATTTTGGGTCTACCGTGGCAGAATGGATAGTGACGGTGTAGTCCGGTGGATATATATATATATATATATATATATATATATATATATATATATATATATATATATATATATAATCAGTCCCGTAACAGGCCACTAGGGCCCTGAGAGGAAGATACTATAGAGGTATCTGATTCATGACTATACGGCACACTAGGGAGATAGTATGGTCAGTACTATGTTCCGGCCGCCCGATTTTCCCCTTGGCCGCTTCGACTGCTAGAGTCATTAGCACCCAAGGTACCCATTATTAAATTAATTAAAGGCTGGGTGGGCCTAGGGACGGCCAGGGAGGCCGAATTTAACCCATGAACGAATACACTAGAAGAAAAAATCTTTAGCGCTTGCTCGGGATTTGAACTCAGGCCTCCAGCTTATTAGTCCAGTGCTCTACCACTGAGCTAACCTCGCCCCCTATATATATATATATATATATATATATATATATATATATATATATATATATATGAAGGCCATTTTCCGGTTCAGGATCGATGAAGATTTCACGATCCCGTGTGATAAGACTTCACATGCCCAGGTCATATGTTATAACCTCGAGTAGAAAAAACATAAAATTTTTCAGCTCTTAAAAATGACTGATATTCCGAGCAATTCTAGAATATCAACTAATGAAAATACATCTTACAATGGAAGGAAGAAGGATTCAACAAGAAATTGGTTCGATTTAACTACAGATCATAATAACCAAAATACTATTCCCCGATTTATGACAATTAAAATTCTCGACAGTGACAAAACATTCAATACAATTAGCCCTTTTATTATTTTCCGATGGATTTCTTCCGTAGGAAAGAACATAAAAGTCAATAAATGTCAGAAAGATGGATCACTTACAGTGAGTTCAGATAATACAAATACGTGCACGAAAATACTAGCTTTGACGAACTTTGATAAATATAAAATTTCGGTTTTACCGCACAAGACACTGAATATCTCAAAAGGAATCTTTCGTTGTCCTGACATTGAATGGATGCAAGACGAGGAATTACTAACGGAACTCAACGACCAGAATGTCACACACCTACGTCGTATAGTACCCAAGTCAGGAAGAACCGTTTTCGTAGCAACATTCCTAGCCTCGTACCTACCTGAAAAAATTCGCTTAGGATACCTGTCTATCCCAATAAGCCCATACATTCCCCGGCCTATTCGTTGCTATAAATGTCATCGGCTGAACCACACTGTCTCGTTTTGCAAGAAAATGAACGCAGTTTGTGGTATGTGTTCGAAGGATAAGCACGATGGCCCTTGTGAGGAAATTAGGTGCTGTAATTGTGGCCAAGATCACTTTGCATGGGACAAGAAATGCGAGGTACTCCAGAAAGAAGCTTCAATTGTTAAAAAGATGACGTTAGAAAAAATATCCTACAGCGAAGCTAGGAGAAGACTGGGAGCAAAACATCAACAATCTTACGCACAAAAGGCGAATATGACGAGCGAAAATAGTTTAATAATGAGGTTATCTGAACTCATAATTAAACTAGAAATGCTCTTGCAACCCCCAAAGCCAGCCACAACACCCCCGCTGAAAATTAACCGAAAAGAAAAATCTAAAACACCATCAGAACCCATGAAACATCTGAAAACAGAAACCACCCTGGATAAAATCAATCCGACCCTCAAAACACTGGAACAAGAATTAGCTCCTGCAGAAAACAAAATAAAATCTGGAAATAATAGGTCTCAAGAAAACTCTGCTAAAGGAAAAGACACGGGTATAAAGACACCTTCTTCAACAAGGAAGCTTAGAAAAGGAGAGTCCAACAAAGCAACAACGAAAACATAACTTATTTAGATCACATCTTTACTTACTTACACCTCACTACTGGACTTTACACTTAATAGTATATATATCTTTTTTTTCTAGATTGCTATGTCAGTACTTCAGTGGAATATTAACGGCACCCAAAGGCATTATGCTGATCTAAAGTTCTTGTTGCAAGACAATTCAAAGACTTTTAACATAATTGCATTACAGGAAACACACACCGCTCCAGGTAAGCAAATCTCCATATACGGGTATAAATCCTATTCTAAGGACTATCTCTTGGGGGGTAAGGCTTGTGGTGGTGTCTGTATCTATGTGAAGGACTGTATCTACAGTGAACCTGTCAGGCTATTGACTACAGTCCAAGCAGTTGCTGTTACTGTTTACATGCCGTTCAAAGTTACTGTCTGTTCGATTTATCTCCCACCAGGAGAACCAATTGACAGTCATGCGCTCCAGGATATGGTTATGCAGCTCCCACCACCTCTTCTTTTGGTAGGAGATCTGAATGCAGAAAACGCAATTTGGGGAGCACAATTTACGAACACAAGAGGCAAACTTATAGAAAAACTCTTCGAAAATCATAGCCTCATCCCGCTCAACACGAACTCACCTACACATTTATGCCACCGTACAGGTACATACAGCAATATTGATGTATCTGCTTGCTCTTCAACATTATTTACTCGCTTTACATGGGAACCGAGCCCAGATCCACACGGTAGTGATCACTTCCCTATCGTAATAACCCCAGCCGTAGCACCAATAAATTTTAGAACAACTCCAAGGTACAATGTCAAAAACGCTGACTGGCATAAATTTCAAAATCATTTTCTAGACCTTATAAAACAAATTGAAAACTTCGAAAATTTTTCATCAGTTATACAAGAAGCAGCAGATGCATCAATGAACAAAACACCAAGCACATACAAAAAACACCCAGTTCCCTGGTGGAACGATGAATGTAAACAGGCAGTAACTGATAGGAAAAAGGCCCTCCGGTTATTTAATACTAATCCTTGTCAGGAATATTTCATGGATTATAAACGTAAGAAAGCAAAATCCCAATATATAATCCGGCAAAGTAAGAAGGAATGCTGGGCAAATTTTGTAAGCTCCATTAACAGGAATACCCCTCCGAGCAAAATATGGTCCATGATCAACTTAATTATTCATAAGAAATATAAACCCCCAATTTCGGCCCTAAAGGAAAACAATATCGTAATTACTAATCCCCAAATTATCTGTAACATATTTGGCCAACAATTTAGTTTTATATCAAGCAATGAAAGACTACCAGTAGATTCACAACAGCTCAAAATTAATTTCGAAAGTACTCCTCTTCTCATAACCCCAAAATTTAAACATCCCTTGAATGAACCCTTGACATTGCAAGAGCTGAATCAGGTACTTTCCCAAGTAAAATGCACTTCACCAGGGAAAGATGGTATTTGCTATAAAATGCTTAAATGCCTTCCAAATGCTGGAAAGTCTGTCTTGCTAAAACTGTATAATAATGCTTTCGAAACTAGCAATTATCCACCAGCATGGAATGAGGCAATTATTATACCAATCCAAAAGCCCAACAAAGATGCATCATCAGCTGATAATTATAGACCGATAGCTCTGACAAGCTGTACATTTAAGATTTTCGAAAGAATATTGAATAAGAGGCTACTATGGTTCCTCGAACAGAATCAACTCCTTTCAGAGTATCAATGTGGCTTCAGATGGAATCACTCGACTATAGACCACATAGTTACTTTAGAAAGTGAAATATTAGACTCGTTCATTAATAAGGAATCTGTTCTAGCCGTCTCTTTCGATATAGAAAAAGCTTATGATACAGTTTGGCGCCGAACTATCCTTTCTAGACTAACCGAATGGAATATTCAAGGAAATTTCTTTAATTTTGTACTAAATTTCCTTTCGAATAGAACATTTCGTGTAAAAATCGGGACCACATTATCCAACATATTCCGACAAGAAAACGGGGTGCCTCAAGGCAGTGTTATAAGTACTACGCTTTTTAAAATAGCTATGGACACCATCCGTGGGCATATTACCCCACCAGTCAAATATTGCCTGTATGTGGATGATTTGCTCATCTATATCCGAACAAAAAATGTAGAAAATGACTCTCAGCTAGTGCAAAAGACAATAGAAAACCTTGAGAACTGGAGCGTTACTAACGGACTTCACTTTTCAACACAAAAAACACAATGTATACTATTTACTAAAAAGAGACAGAGACCAAATATTCATCTAACTTTAAGAAATACTCTAATCACACTCACTAACCAAATTAAATTTTTAGGACTTATTTTTGACTCGAAGCTTACCTGGGTTCCCCACTTAAAGAGTCTCGTTGATAGATGTAAAAAATCTTTACATCTTTTGATGATTCTATGCAATACCAAGTGGGGTGCAGACAGAAGTGTAATGCTGACACTATACCGTGCATATACCAGGTCCCTTCTGGACTACGGAAGTGTTGTGTATTCATCTGCCAAGCCCAGCGTTCTTAAGATGCTAGACTCGATACAGAATACAGGTTTACGCATTGCAACTGGAGCTTTTAGATCAAGCCCAGCCAACAGCCTGCACGTGGAGTGCGGAGAACCTCCACTGGAGTTCAGACGTATGCTCAACTGCTTAAAATTTGCATTAAAAGCCACATACATGAACTGCGCTTGCGTTCCTAGATCTGTTGACGAAATAATGCTACGCAAATATCAGACGCAACCATCTAGACAACGGCCATTATTTGTAAGATGCATCATTTATGCACAAAATACCACTGTATACCGAAATGAAGTATTGCAAGACGTTCACCAACTTACATACCATGGACTATACGAAATTTAAAACTTGACATAGGACTAACAAAATTTAAAAAATCAAACCCCTTATCTACACTTACGTACAAACACATCTTCAAAGCACACCTTGAACAAAACAAAGATACATTATTCATTTTCACGGACGGGTCTAAGACATCACAAGGCACTGGCGCAGCAGCTTTGATTGATAATAATATTGTTAGTATTAAATTGCCAAGAATCACAAGCAGCTATTCAGCGGAACTACATGCCATCTCGCTTGCCTTAGACAATATACAGGACGTAACACAGACTAAGATAACAATTTGTACTGACTCACTTAGCGCAATACTAGGACTACAGAACCCGTACAACCTGAACCCACTTAACATACAAATACTAGAACAGATTTACCGGACAAATAAACGGATAACAATATATTGGCTCCCAGGACATGAGGACATAGAACAAAATACAAAAGTTGACAAAATTGCTAAAAATGCAACAAGACAACATTACCTGGACGTATACAATACTACATACCAAGACATGCAAGCAGAAGCCAAAAAGACCATCAGGGAAAAGTGGCAAAAATCTTGGCACGCGATTACGGACAACAAACTAAGAGAAATTAAACAAACAGTCGAAGAATGGCCTTCAAGCATAAGGCAAACTAGAAGAGAGGAAGTTGTCTTATGCCGCTTAAGAATAGGTCATTCCCGGCTGACACACTTACATCTCATGACGAGACAGGACAGTCCGACATGCGAAGTATGTAACACTCCACTGACAATAAAACACATATTGACAGAATGTTTACTCAGACAGAACTATGACTTACCGGACAACATGACTGAGTTACTCTCTGATGGGAGCCAATATATAGACAAAATTTACAATTACTTGAAATACAGAAACTTATTTGACCGAATATGACGACAATATAATAATAATTAATTCTTCATATTAACTATCTGAAATTGAGTAACATATCCTATTAAGATTTATACAATAATATACTACTCGAACTCACTGACTACATGTAAAACTAAATTTTAACATAAACAGTACAGATACACTTTACAACTTATTACTTCATCACGACTGATTTTATTATTGTTTTTTTTTTATTTTTTTTTATTTTATTTCCTTTAAAGAACATTTTAATTGTGTTATCGCCTTTCAGCGTTAAACAATAAATAAATAAATAAATAAACATGCCCAGGTAGTATATTATATCCGTCATGACTAAAACTATTTTACTGCCATTCCTACAGCCATAATTGATAATATGAGTCAATTTGACTTACATTTCTACAGAACTTAGCTATATAAGCCGATAATTTTCCCTTACCTTCTTGCCTTCCTTGCCTTTAGGGAAGAACCCCTCCGTCTGTGGCGGCGGCGTGACTGCATCGTTGGTGTTGATAATGGGGACTATGTTGAGACTTATCAATTCCGACAATGTACTGATCAAGTTCCTTCTGGTCTCCTCGTTGTAGAAGTCGGACTTCGTCACGAGGACCTGTCACATCAAAAGTAATCGTAAACAGACATCCGATGAAATATAGGACTGTGGAAAAACATAAATAAGAAATATATACAAAAAAATACAATAAAAATTAACATAAACATAGTAATAAAAAGCGAGAATGTGATATAAATAATTAATATCTCTAATATACAATTATAATTTAAGTCTTTAAGTCTTTTGCATAAATATAACCCATTCAAAAAACAACATTGAATTAAACGCCTGAAAAAGCAATAATGATTTTTTTTCTTAAAATACAATTTTCTGGATTTATGTAAATTTATCGCAAAGTTGACAATCTGGAAGATTTGGTTGCAATAAACGACTTGACTTGTCATGCGGTGATCTGAAGCCTAAATGAGAGGTGTTTTCTAATTTGGGTTCAAATACAAGCCTTGAGTGGTAAAATTTTCCAAAAAAGTAAGACTTTATTTTTCTTTTATTTCTTTCATATAACCTTGGTGAATAAAAATGAAGAACCATGATAACGAAAATATGATAACATATATGGTTTTGTCTAATGTCAATATCTTATAATTTTTTTTTTTGTGGTCATTGGTGACTTTATGTTTAAAATTTCTTAAATTGTTACTCTGATTCATCATTAGCTATAAATAAATTCATTAACATAAATGTCAGCATATAACAATACATGGTTACGCAGTTGTTTTGTCCAGGATATCTACAGGTTAACAACAATTTCTAGCCAGGGTAGGGCTCTTCCCCGAAAGGAAAATCTCCACGCCTAGTGGGTATCGAACCCACAACCTATGGCCCTGAGTGCCCATAGCAATCGGGGCTACCTATGAAAAATTATAAAAATAATTTAATACAGAAAAAAAATTTATAAACTGAAAAATTACTGCAATTATTTTTGTATGCCCCCCCTAATATAACAAAAATAAATCAACGAATAGTGCCTGTAGAAAGAATATTCAATTTTTTTAAGTGCATATCCTCTAAGCCTGAAAGAATGAAAACGGAATTCAAATAATGTTACAACTTTTGTTAACAAATTAATTGATTGTTCTCTATATTAACAAAAGGAAATAACTAAGCATAGTCTTCGTTAAGATGCTGACAAAGCAACATTTATGTAAATTTTTACCGAATTTTATAGTTATCGTATTTGTCCAATTATTGCAACTAACATTGTATATGTATATATGGCAACTTTCCATATATACATATACAGTTATAGAAATTTTATCTGGGGTAATTTTTTTGAAAAAGTCTTTAAGATCGATGATGATTAAAAGAAAATTCTTTGAAATGAGCTACTTGAAAAAATTAACAAAAAAAAAAATAAATAAATAAAAAAAAAATAAACTTACTCTCTTGCTCATTATTAAAGTTCTTAATTCTTAAAAATTAAATACATAATAGTAAATTAATACCCGAGAAAACATCTACATAATGAAGTTCTCGGTAATTCTGTAATTAATCTCTTCTCTTGTAAGGATAATTAGACATCAACTTCAAAGTATCTATTCCACCTTTCAAACTTTACCTCTTATTATTGATTTAAATATGAGTATTATTCAATAATTATTACCAAGCATAAACGGCCAAGATGTCGATGCGCCGCCGTTAAAAAAAAAAGAAAAAAAAAAAAAGAAAGCATAAACAGGCGTTATGAACATATATACAGGGTGTCCCAGTATATGTGTCCACCCCCTTTTCCTCCTAGAGTTGTTGGAATTTCGAAATGAAACTTGGTAGGTCTTTGTTATGTTGCATAAGGTTACTTTTAAAGGTTTAGTTGACTTTGTAACATTCTCCAGTTTTTCTCCAGCGCATCTAACTCTTGATTTTCTAATGGCAGCAGGTATTTTTTTATGACGAATTCTGATAGAAAATTTAATTTTAAGACTAATTTATTCCGAGACATCTTTTGATCCGACGCACCGTTTGCGCGTAAAACGCAAAATCTGAAAAATATCGCCCTTTTGTAGACAAATTCCTATTTATCGCTGAAACCAAGCCTTTTACGTAAAAACACCTCGATACAAACTGGAGAATGTTACTAAGTCAACTAAACCTTCAAAAGTAACCTCATGCAACATAACTAAGACCTACCAAGTTTCATTTCGAAATTCCAACAACTCTAGGAGGAAAAGGGGGTGGACACATATACTGGGACACCCTGTATATATTTAAATATACCTGTACAGTTGACATCCGTATCAGTAAAAAAATTATTTATAGATGTAAAACCTACAATGTCGATAAATGTTCAAATGGCGAAATTGTTGATTTTAAATACAATATTGATGGTTGTTGGAAATGAAAGTATATTAAAGAGGAGATTACATCTATATCTATATTGTTGATTTTAAATACAATATTTATGATTGTTGGAAATGAAAGTATAGTAAAGAGGATATTACATCTATATCTATATTGTTGATTTTAAATACAATATTGATGATTGTTGGAAATGAAAGTATAGTAAAGAGGAGATTACATCTATATCTATATTGTTGATTTTAAATACAATATTTATGATTGTTGGAAATGAAAGTATAGTAAAGAGGAGATTACAAATATATCTATATTGTTGATTTTAAATACAATATTTATGATTGTTGGAAATGAAAGTATAGTAAAGAGGATATTACATCTATATCTATATTGTTGATTTTAAATACAATATTTATGATTGTTGGAAATGAAAGTATAGCAAAGAGGAGATTACATCTATATCTATATTGTTGATTTTAAATACAATATTGATGATTGTTGGAAATGAATGCATAGTAAAGAGGAGATTACATCTATATCTATATTGTTGATTTTAAATACAATATTGTTGATTGTTGGAATTGAAAGTATAGTAAAGAGGAAATTACATCTATATCTATATTGTTGATGTTAAATACAATATTGTTGTTTGTTGGAAATGAAAGTATAGTAAAGAGGAAATTACATTGACTGTTTGTAAAATAATAACAATATTTTTATACATTTTGGCTTACAGGACATACTACAGAAATTCGAATTATGTTTCATTGTTTAAATCGCCTTCATTTTTTATTTTTTTTTTAGGTTGTTCTTACTCGGCTCAGAACAGGCCAAGCACCAGAGTGCCCAGCTTGTGGTGTCATAATTTCAATGAAACATATTCTCACTGAATGCCGTGTCTACGAGAAAGGAAGGTCTCTATTTGACATCAATGGTCATTTGAGTGAAGATATGGGTAGACGGCCCGACTAAGATTACAAATTTATTTGATTTTTTTTAAATCCACGAAACTCCTGAATAAATTGTAATTCAACATTAAATAATATAAAATGCTCATACTCTAAAATTAAAAATAAGAATACATCACATCAATGTTTAATATCACAGTTACAATATGAAATACGGAAGTCTGCAATGTATGGCGTTAATAATCTTAAAGGTTGAGACGCTTTAAAAAAGAATAATAATAATAAAATAAAAATAAATTCAAAAATACAATAAATTCAAAAAATAAAAAAGCTCTTTTTTGTCATATTTTATTTTTCTAAATTAGACTAAAAAAATTAAAGGATAAACGACGAAATTGAAAATCGTTCTGAAATAGAAATCGATACATACCTGCGCAATTTTTACACCATATTGCCCAAACATGGCATCATAAAGCGACATAAGACCTGACTGGCCAACAGCAGCAGCTGCTCTTGGTTCCAGCAGAGTTCCAGTCTCCTGTGAGAAAATGTAAAATATGAAAATTTCAAACGTAAAATATGAAAATTTCATATTTATTACCAACAATGACTTATTTAGATGTATTAGGATGCTACCTTATAAATAATAAATTAGAAATGAATATGCAAAGAGGCCCTTACTTAAAATACGGAATTAAGCCTGTTAACTTAAGTCAACATGGCGCTTGTTGACTTTAGTCCCATGCAGTGGACCTCTTGGAGGAACTGTAGATGGTTTAATATTATTACATTTATTGCACACAACAACCAAAAACGCCACATAACGAATGATAATAATACAATAATAAGAACTTTATTTAAAACTTGAAAAATAAAGATCAGACCAAATTTATTGATCATCATCCAGTTCTTTTTAGAGCATCGATTGATGAGGTCACAGTTTTTAGGGCCCCGGGGATGTAGAGGTTGATGCTTTCTTGGCCATACGGCACACTAAGGAGATAGTGTGGTCAGTTCATTGCTACATTTTACCACATGTGACTACGAATTAAATGCTGTGTAATCCTAGGGATGGCCTAAGATCCAGACGTGGAAGCTCCGACAACAAAACCGGAAGATAAAATCTCTCAGAGCACGCCTTCAAATTCATGTCCGCCAGAGCAAGAGCCTCCATGTATCTTGATAAGTACTGACAAATAAAACTTTTTTTTTCACGTTAACTTCTGTTAACCTATAAAAATACTGATAAGCTATCAATTTTCATTGTACGTACTGCAAACAATATAGATAATAAATCCCCTACGGGTAAATAAATTATTTAATAGAGATTTACAGCATGAAAAAAATAAAATATAAAAAAGAGGTTTCAACTCCCGTCGTTGATAAGGTTATCAGTATTGCCGCCAAAAACACTAAAAGCCGATGAGATTTATTGTATTTTGGCGCCCAGGCAGAGCAAACTACCCTGAAGATAGGTCCCAGGGGGATCAGCGAGGATTTTGCTGAATTTACTGCCAACCTAAATCGAACTTTATCAGCTTCTTCTCATTTTGGATTTACTTCTACAATTATTTATTTCAACCTTTTTTCACCATGCACATAATCAATATTAATAGTAATCATACTAATATTCAGAAAAGAAAACTGAAACATAAAATGCAATTATATTTTACCCATGAAATGTACATACATGCCAAAGAAGTGGATCAGTTCAGTAGCTATTAAATATTTATTTATTGTAAGCACTGATTTACAATTTTTATGTAATATATGATTTTCTTCTTCTTTCTAGGTGAGTAAAACCTGCAGACTCAGAGCCCAATCGTTCACTGAGTCTTTTTCAGCTTCAGAAAAAATATTCTCCCCACACCGCGGGACCACCCAGCAGCGGGTATTTCCAGCTTTTAGGGAATTCTAGGACACCGTCCAAAGGTCTGACACAATTAGCCTGTTACTTTTTATTTATTTTATTATATCTAATGCTATATTTACTAAATATTATACTTATGTAACTTATATCTAATAAATGAAAAAATATAAAAAAAAAATCAGTCCCGTAACAGGCCACGAGGGCCCTGAGGGGCAGATACTGTAGAGGTATCTGATTCATGACCATACGCCGCACTAGGGAGATAGTGTGGTCAGTACTATGCTCCGGCCGCCTGATTTTCCCCTTGGCTGCTTCGACTGCTAGAGTCATTAGCACCAACCAAGGTACCCATTATTAAATTAATTAAAGGCTGGGTTGGCCTAGGAACGGTCAGGGAGGCCGAATTCAACCAGTGAACGAAGACACTAGAAGAAAAAATCTTTAGTGCTTGCTCGGGATTTGAACTCAGGCCTCCAGCTTATTAGTCCAGTGCTCTACCACTGAGCTAACCTCGTCCCCCAATCTAATAAATAGAAGAAGAAATTCTTTATTTAAAACAAAATAAAGAGGGCTGCCCAAATATATTGGTTTGCTAAAAACACAGAGTACTCATCAATCGTTCGAAAATTCATTTCAATTGGTTAAAACATGTTTTTTTTTTTTTTTAATTAAATAGCAGTTTTGCCGAGAAAATATATTTTGGTGACGAATTTAATAGAAAAAAAAATAAATGAAATGAAATTTTAAATATATTTTTTACATAATTTCTTTTTTTTGGGAAGGGCTGGGACTTTTTTGGAATTGGGAAAATTTTTCCATGTACAGGTAGTGTTAGAGAACCTTTGTCATCTGTCTTGTTGATATAAAGTGTCATAAAAGTAAGCTTGAAAACAACTTCAAAATTATTGGATTTCTTCTTTGTGCCGGTATCAGAATAGCCTCTATTTACCTACCACAGTGGTACAAACGTACTGCTCTACAACAGTGGCACCCGTCGTAATCCTGTTGCTGTACGTAAAAATGTTCCCCGAAGGCCCCGACATCGTAATTTTATTTTAATCGGATATATAAAAAAAACAACAAATATATATATATTAACTTAAAACAAAAGTCATAAATTCTGGTTGGCATGCGTGGGCACGATTCTTGATAAAGTGTTGTTTTTTTTGTTTTTTTTTTTTTTTTGTTTTTTTAGACATATATTGTATTGTATACGCTATAATTTCTCCAGTACGTTTTTTTTAGGTAATGAATTATTTTTGTGAAAAATATTGGCTCCCATCATAAAGCTATAGTCTAAATAATACCAGGTCATTCAAAAAGTCCTGTCGTTTTTTTGGGGGAAATTATAAATAAATAAATATTTTCAAATAATCACCTTTATTCATCAAAATATCCACCGTTACAGTCGGTAACCTTCTCCCAACGAGATGGTAAAGCCCAAATTCCTTCCTTAAAAAACTGTTGATTTTTACTGCAAAATTCGCTGTCTGTTTATTTATTTATTTTTTTTTTAAATTTGATATCCGTCGTCAAGTGACAAAGTTACTGCTACATTTCTGTAATTAGCCTTCATACCTCAAATTGCATATATTTTACTATAACTTTGGTTATGTTCTGTTAGTTACGTCCTGACAAGTACATCAGCTAGAATACTTTGTCCTATGCCTTTGTCAATAAATTTTGACACGTTACCCGTCCAGTGTAATGGTCGAGTATTTTATAGGATTTCGGTGGTGTTGTAGTCTTATATTGTGCCAAGTGAGTGCGTACAGATTGTTATATTTTGTTGATTTATATGGCATGGAATCTAATATTTTGTGTGAGGGAAGAATAAAAAAAAAAAATTACAAAAATTATTCATTGATTCTGAGTAATTTGCTTACCGATCTAGTGTGGTCCTTGGGTGAGAGTGTTTCCCTCATGGAGAGCGACATGAGGAGTTCCTGAGCTAACCTCTGCTTTCCGAAAGCCACTGCACCACTAGTAACCATGATACACTCCCGGCCTCCAACATGGCATTCCGCTACCTGTAGCAAGTTTTTCATCAATAAATACATATATATATATATATATATATATATATATATATATATATATATATATATATATATTCGCAAGCAGGCGATTTTCTGTAAAAGGTAACATGATTACATATTAAAAAAAAAATACAAAGTAGACAGGTATTCCTAGTGTAAAACATTAACTATAATTATTTTCTAAACTACCGTAAAAAATATATAAAAATACACTATTTTAAAATACTTGATATAAAGCAAAAACCAGAAAAAAAAAAACAAATAAATTATTACAAAATACAGCTTCCAAGATAACGCTAAATACTGGGAATCGAATGAAATAGAAATGGATATATTGAACCGTTTTTGATAAATAGTAGAAAAAAAATAAAATTTTGATTTCCTGTGCGTCAAAATGATGGACGGACTTGAGAAAAAAAAACTCATTTATGTCCATCATGTACAGTTTTCTTGCAAAAGGTGGGAACATAAAAAAACACAAAAATTACATAGTTTTGATTATGTATTGCTTAAGAAAATCATGATTTTCCCTACCGTCTCTCTATTATTTGTATCAGTCCTAGAAACGATAAAAAAAAATCTATGAAATTCATAAGATTGACAACCTGTCAGCAACTACCTATTTGTGATTTAATGCTGAACAAAACAAGAGAGATAGGCATTCAAAACCATTTTTGTTTGGTACAACAAAAAATTTAGACGTGGTAGGATTCATAGAGTATTTTTTTCGGTTTCAGAATGCGAAAATTTACGGGAAACTGTAAAATATGTCATGCAGTTTTTTGTTCGCAGACATGTGTATTCCAAATTAATATGTATACAATTTGGTAACGTATATATACAAAACTTACAATTTTAGGCAGGATGTATTTCAACTTGTTTACAATTTTGTGAAAGAATAAAATGTTATGCATTATTGACGGTCATCTCTTTAGTACTGTCCGGTGGTTAATTATACAGGCACGCAAAATAAAAGAAGTTGTACTTTTCAAAGACACCATACATATATTATACAAGAGCATTATTCAAATAGTTTTAACATTATTGTCCCTTGGCGATATAATTGAGGCCGCCAGATTTTTTAAATTTTTTTTTCTTCTGGGAATGACTAATGGAATAGAGAGGAAATTAATGCTACCAAAATTAAATTCTGAATTTCAAAATTTAATGTCAAAATTATTAATTTTATAGTCCCAAAATCATTACCGTCCGCTGTCCCTGAACACATTTTTTACACTTTACATTTTTTTTTGGGGGGGGGGGAAGGATATTATATTTTTTGCTCATGTGTTGTTTCATTTTAAAATAATAATATTTAAGGTGAATTCATATAGATTTAAATAAATTAAAAAAAAAAAAAAACTAACTTCGGAATCGTGCCTTTAAAGTTGTCCCTCAGTTTTGAAATCATTACCGTCCGCCTTTTTGAATTAACGAAAACACCTATCAGGATGGAGCAGGTTGATTCCAAATAGATGTAGGAGGAGCTCTCTCAAACTGGTTTTTGTTGTCCAGAAGGTACGGAAGAGAAATGTTGTACGGATCAGTTTTTTCGATGTGTTTTATCTGGTAAATCACAATTGGAGTATTTTGCTGGTCATTACCGTCTCCCATTTTATTATTCAAAACATCCGTGGAACATTTTTTTTCGTCTAACAATTAAATGGTGCTTCATAAACTACGCATTTTACAATATTTTTTATCAATATAATTATTTCAGAAAAAAAATTAAAACTATTTTTGTAACAAATATCATTGCCGTCCGCATCATTACCGTCCTACTCTACATTGGTTGGTAATCAGAGTTGGGCATAATTTTATTTAGAAATAAAAATACGAATTTTTTTGTACCTCATTTATTCGTAAATACGAATATAAATAAATTCGTATTCATAAGCGTGAATACGAATTTATTTCAATTCACGTATGTCATATATATATATATATATATATATATATATATATATATATATATATATATATATATATATATATATATATATATATATATATAAATACAAATAAAATTTTATTCACAAATTTTCCTGTAAATAAAATTTAATTTACAGGAAAAATTCTAAATATACCCAAAAAGTGTGAATATTCACAAATTTTGCGAATATTCACAAGAAATCAAGTGATTAAGTGATCAAGTGATTTAAATATACGAATACAAATTTATTAAAATTAAAATTTTGTGAATAAAAATTTATTTACAATAATAATCAGAAAATAAATTGTTTTTTTGTGAATTGAAGGTAGTAGTAGGAAGGATATCGAAGATAGTATTTGGAAGTATATAGAAGGTAATATTAGGAAGGGTATTAAACGTGGTATTATGAAGGATATTGAAGGTGGTATAAGGAAAGGAATTGAAAGTGGCATTAGAAAGAGTATAGACGGTAGTATTAGGAAGGATATTGAAGGTGGTATTAGGAAGGATATTCTTGAAGGTATTAGGAAAGATATTGAAGGTGGTATTAGGAAGGTTATAGAAGGGGGGTAAAAGGAAAGGTATAGAAGATGGTATTAGGAAGGATATTGAAGAAGGTATTAGGAAGGGTATAGAAGGTGGAATAAGAAAGGTTATTGAACGTAGTATTAGGAAAGATATTGAAGGTGGTATTAGGAAGGGTATAGAAGGTGGAATAAGAAAGGTTATTGAACGTAGTATTAGGAAAGATATTGAAGGTGGTATTAGGAAGGGTATAGAAGGTGGAATAAGAAAGGTTATAGAAGGTAGTATTAGGAAAGATATTGAAGGTGGTATTAGGAAGGGTATAGAAGGTGTAATAAGAAAGGTTATAGAAGGTAGTATTAGGAAATATATTGAAGGTGGTATTAGGAAGGATATTCAAGAAGGTATTAGGAAAGATATTGAAGGTGGTATTAGGAAGGATATAGAAGGGGGGTAAAAGGAAAGGTATAGAAGATGGTATTAGGAAGGATATTGAAGAAGGTATTAGGAAGGGTATAGAAGGTGGTATTAGGAAGGATATTCAAGAAGGTATTAGGAAAGATATTGAAGGTGGTATTAGGAAGGGTATAGAAGGTGGAATAAGAAAGGTTATTGAACGTAGTATTAGGAAAGATATTGAAGGTAGTATTAGGAAGGGTATAGAAGGTGAAATAAGAAAGGTTATATAAGGTAGTATTAGGAAAGATATTGAAGGTGGTATTAGGAAGGGTATAGAAGGTGTAATAAGAAAGGTTATAGAAGGTAGTATTAGGAAATATATTGAAGGTGGTATTAGGAAGGATATTCAAGAAGGTATTAGGAAAGATATTGAAGGTGGTATTAGGAAGGATATAGAAGGGGGGTAAAAGGAAAGGTATAGAAGATGGTATTAGGAAGGATATTGAAGAAGGTATTAGGAAGGGTATAGAAGGTGGTATTAGGAAGGATATTCAAGAAGGTATTAGGAAAGATATTGAAGGTGGTATTAGGAAGGGTATAGAAGGTGGAATAAGAAAGGTTTTAGAAGGTAGTATTAGAAATATATTGAAGGTGGTATTAGGAAGGATATTCAAGAAGGTATTAGGAAAGATATTGAAGGTGGTATTAGGAAGGATATAGAAGGTGGTATTAGGAAGGATATTCTTGAAGGTATTAGGAAAGATATTGAAGGTGGTATTAGGAAGGTTATAGAAGGGGGGTAAAAGGAAAGGTATAGAAGATGGTATTAGGAAGGATATTGAAGAAGGTATTAGGAAGGGTATAGAAGGTGGAATAAGAAAGGTTATTGAACGTAGTATTAGGAAAGATATTGAAGGTGGTATTAGGAAGGGTATAGAAGGTGGAATAAGAAAGGTTATTGAACGTAGTATTAGGAATGATATTGAATGTGGTATTAGGAAGGGTATAGAAGGTGGAATAAGAAAGGTTATAGAAGGTAGTATTAGGAAAGATATTGAAGGTGGTATTAGGAAGGGTATAGAAGGTGTAATAAGAAAGGTTATAGAAGGTAGTATTAGGAAATATATTGAAGGTGGTATTAGGAAGGATATTCAAGAAGGTATTAGGAAAGATATTGAAGGTGGTATTAGGAAGGATATAGAAGGTGGTATTAGGAAGGATATTCTTGAAGGTATTAGGAAAGATATTGAAGGTGGTATTAGGAATGTTATAGAAGGGGGGTAAAAGGAAAGGTATAGAAGATGGTATTAGGAAGGATATTGAAGAAGGTATTAGGAAGGGTATAGAAGGTGGAATAAGAAAGGTTATTGAACGTAGTATTAGGAAAGATATTGAAGGTGGTATTAGGAAGGGTATAGAAGGTGGAATAAGAAAGGTTATTGAACGTAGTATTAGGAAAGATATTGAATGTGGTATTAGGAAGGGTATAGAAGGTGGAATAAGAAAGGTTATAGAAGGTAGTATTAGGAAAGATATTGAAGGTGGTATTAGGAAGGGTATAGAAGGTGTAATAAGAAAGGTTATAGAAGGTAGTATTAGGAAATATATTGAAGGTGGTATTAGGAAGGATATTCAAGAAGGTATTAGGAAAGATATTGAAGGTGGTATTAGGAAGGATATAGAAGGTGGTATTAGGAAGGATATTCTTGAAGGTATTAGGAAAGATATTGAAGGTGGTATTAGGAAGGTTATAGAAGGGGGGTAAAAGGAAAGGTATAGAAGATGGTATTAGGAAGGATATTGAAGAAGGTATTAGGAAGGGTATAGAAGGTGGAATAAGAAAGGTTATTGAACGTAGTATTAGGAAAGATATTGAAGGTGGTATTAGGAAGGGTATAGAAGGTGGAATAAGAAAGGTTATTGAACGTAGTATTAGGAAAGATATTGAATGTGGTATTAGGAAGGGTATAGAAGGTGGAATAAGAAAGGTTATAGAAGGTAGTATTAGGAAAGATATTGAAGGTGGTATTAGGAAGGGTATAGAAGGTGTAATAAGAAAGGTTATAGAAGGTAGTATTAGGAAATATATTGAAGGTGGTATTAGGAAGGATATAGAAGGGGGGTAAAAGGAAAGGTATAGAAGATGGTATTAGGAAGGATATTGAAGAAGGTATTAGGAAGGGTATAGAAGGTGGTATTAGGAAGGATATTCAAGAAGGTATTAGGAAAGATATTGAAGGTGGTATTAGGAAGGGTATAGAAGGTGGAATAAGAAAGGTTTTAGAAGGTAGTATTAGAAATATATTGAAGGTGGTATTAGGAAGGATATTCAAGAAGGTATTAGGAAAGATATTGAAGGTGGTATTAGGAAGGATATAGAAGGTGGTGGTATTACGATATAAATATTCAATATTTTTCATACGATTCATTTAAATAAAAAAAAAATTAAATATTTACACCAAGTAAACTATTGTTTTTCTTTGTTCCTGTTTGTTCCTGTTTGTTTGGTTGGTTGATTGTACGGAAAACTAATAATTTACAAATTGTATGTACCTCAAGTAATCGTATGTAAAGAAAATACTTAGTACTACAAAGTAAAACAATGCAAGAGATAAATTGTGGGACAAACCTGGGTTCAAGTCTAACCTATTCACTTATTCAAACATTTTATGCTAATGAAATGTAGAAAAGAAAAAACATACATTTAGTTCCATTCTTATTAAACACAAGAGTTAAAAGACACACAAATTATTTGAAGAGCATTGCCATCCAATAACATATCACTACCGACCGGGACGCCATTTTTGAAATGGCCATATTTCGAAAAATAAAGTTGTAGGTGCATGGCCAACTATCCATAAAAATTAACCATCACATATATGTTCAATTGGTACAAAAAAAGTTGATTATTTTTCAAGTTGATTTCTGTCAAATTTGAGAACCAAAAAGTAAAATCTATTTGAATAATGCTCATAAGTATTTCGACACGCTGAATCCGAATCCGTAGTCCGTTTTACTCCAGCACGCCTCTTACACTTCTTATTTAAGAAGAAATAACTAGAGCCTCCATGGTTTTGAGGGTCGCTGAATGCGAATCCGAGGTCCGTTTCAGCCCTTCGGCGGAAGTCGAGGTCATTTCAAGGGCAAATATGTTTATTTTGCAAAATAATAATCTGCAGTCAAAAATCAATTTTTGCAAAATAGACATATTTGTTATTTCGACTTCATACGAAATGAGCCCTTCAAATGCCCTTAAACGTGACGTGATGGGATGAAACAGACTCGGATTTAGCGTGTCGATATGCAAAATACCGCTTTTTTATTTTATGCGCCTGTGTTATATTTATTAAGAAAATGTTAGCAACATTCTTGTAAAACATGGTGTATATTTATGAATGTACCTGTTCCACGATGGATGCCAGCCTGCCCAAGGCCAGTCCATGTTCGTCTTCTCTGGTGATGACTGCGCTACCCAACTTGACAACAAGTCTTCGTGCGTACTTGAACTGGTTCCTGTCTGTGAATGTGGCGCGTCTTCTCTCCGAAGAAAGTCGTCGGTACTCATTCTGCTCGTCCTGAAAATGTCATTATTTGAAAATGTATCCTCAAAAACGCCATTTACTCTTTTATACTAATAAAATAAATAAATATTAGGATTTATTTGAAACCTTTTCCAGCTTCCCACCTGTTTGGAGAAAATTTTGACTCGCAGGAACTGCGTCATCAAAGCGCGGTTCCGATATTATCCCTAGGCTAATTTGGAAAGATTAAAATAGAAACAATAGTGCTCGCGCGAATTTCGCTCCAAAAACCATGTTCCGGTTAACGAACTTGACCTTTCAAATTAGACGAAAGATTTTTGTACCAAATTTCATCAAAATCGGACCATTATTCGCTGTGCTAGGCCGCGAACAGACAAATATATATATATATATATATATATATATATATATATATATATATATATGTTAGAGAGCATGTTGGTTAGACGTAGCTAATATTTATTTCCTAACATTTAATTATTAAAATGAAGCCTTGTAGCGTCTAGGTATAGGGGAATAGTCTGGCAGCTGAGATAAAAGTCCGGAGGCGGTTATCAGTAACCCTTAATCCTCTTGCGGATCACCACTATCTCTGCTATAGGACGGCTGGTTTACCCTCGAGCCTACAGAGTTCGCCACCTCCCGGTGCAGTCTTCAAATGAGGGCAGCACCTTACGGGCTCAGCACAGAAAAAGCGCCGATTTGCGAGCTGCCCGCCCTAAGTCAGTTCAGCCTTGAGTCCCTGAGGAACAGCACAGGCTTGAGGCCCTTAGGAGCATTTTTTTCGCTTGCTGCATCCATCCTCTGGAGGTACAACTTCTTCTAAGCCCCGTCAAGCTCCAATTTTCAACCTGGCGTCAGCGGCTACAGGGAAGACGCAGCAGATAAGCGAGACTATAACCTTTTTTTTTAACCCTCAGTGGGCACTATTCGCCCAAACATCAACTGTACATACTTGTATTTTTCATTATTTTCGCACAGAAGTTAATATTTTTCTGTTTTATTTTCAAGCTAACAAACTAACCAGCGCCTGCTCCACAAGGAGATATTTTTTTCTTATGTTTTCAAAAATAAATAATTCAATTTTTTTTCCCCTCACTCTATATTGTCGATCATTTAGCCTCATTAATAGGCACCTATATGTTCAGCACTATTTCCTCATCAACCTCTTCTATATATATACATTTCATTAGCAGTTTGGTGCTGAACATTAACATATGGTCCTCCGGCCAAGATAATTTGTAACCAGCATACCGCCTATTTTTTAAACAAATTACTATTATCATATATAAACATTTCTAATTTTAGTATTTTTCTTCTATATATTTTTTTTTCTCTATTTGTCTTACATTTCTTTTCAGGCGTTTTTCCTACCAATTTCTTTTCTTATTTATTTTCTTAATCCTCATATTGTTTCCTGTTTTAATCCATTTCCTTTTATTTTCAATTATTTTGTAAATATCTTTTTCAAATATGGCTCCACCAGTTGTTCCACCAAAAGGTGAGGAAATGTTGGCCAATATAAACATTTATAGAAAGAGGATTAAGAGACTCTTTGAGGATATTACTCCCCTCGGGGAGCTTACTGAACAATTAAAAGCGGAAAGGACTAAAGAGTGTTTGTTTTTAATAAAACTGTCCTTTGCCCAAGCACTCGTATCCGAATTCAATGCCAATTGGGACAAGTTAGAAGCTTGCTTTGTAAAATCCTGTGATCCTAGCGGGTTTCCTACCGATGTCGAGGCTGCACAAAGAACTAGTCTTTTCAATATCATTCACAAGGCTTAGGCTTTAAAACTCGAGATCGAGAAAGAAACACTTTCGACTAAGGATACAACAGCTAATACCACTTCCTTTAGTGAAGCCAGAGCCAAATCTTCATTACCGACCATCAAACCTCCAGTATTTTCAGGTCATATTCAGTCTTGGGGATTTTTCAGGGGTACATTCCTTAGCTTAATGGACTCTGGCCCGTCCTTAAAACCTGTTGAAAAATTCCACCATTTATTATCTTGTTTATCAGGAAAGGCTTTATCACTAGTTTCTCATTTTAAAATAACCGATGAGAACTATCCCTTAGCTTGGGAGGCTTTGAACAATGCTTATGATAATAAGAGAGTCATAGCTAATTTTTATCTCGAAAGAATTCTCAATTTTAGATTTAATAAAAATTCTAGTCCCTTATCAAATTTATTGGGGTTTACTACTAACGTTTCAGACAGTATAGCATCGTTCAAGGCTCTAGGTCTTGATAATCCTGATGATATGATATTACCCTTCCTTGCACTCAGAACTTTAGACTCTACTACACGTCAGAAATTCGAGCTAGATCAGCTAGGAAAAGAATTCCCTTCAACTGAAGATTTAATAAAATTTATTCGAAATGGTTACCTTGCGCTTCGGCTGTCTAGTGACGAAAGTTCAAGCTTTCATCATTCTCATGCTTCTTCAGAAAATCAGAAACGATCCAATCAACGTTTTCCATCAAAATCATCTTGTCGTTACGATCTTGCTATGTTATCTAGCGGAGAAAACTCTGGCTCGTCAAGTCATTTTTCCAAGACTCCCTTAAACCATTCTAATAGGGCCAGCGTTTCGTTGTCTAAGGCTGTGACTCCAACTAGTCGATCATCTCCTACACGTGCATCTTCATCTCCAGTAGAAGCCACGGAAAAACCTTCTGCACCATGTCCTTTCTGTCAAGGTCAACACAATCTTCTGTATTGTCACAAATTCGCTCAACTTGATATTATCGAGCGAAAGAACTTTACCTCAAAATGGAAGGGTTGCCACAATTGCCTGAGGTCATCACATTCAACAAAGGATTGTCATTCCAAAAACACATGCAGATATTGTAAAGAGCGCCATCATTCTCTTTTGCACGATTTCAATTCTCAAAATAAACCTCCGCCAGCTCATCCTTCAACTCATTCAGTACAAGCCCTGCACCTTCAGGACCACTCGAAAAACCTCTGCTATAGTTCCTACGTGTCACCCACTGACCAGGTCCTGCTAGGAACCGCTATTGTACTTGTTGAGGATAGTAATAAAAGGTTGCACTCTTTTCGAGCTTTACTTGGCTCAGGAAGCACACGCTCTTTTATCACCATGAAATGTGCTCGACAATTGAAACTTCCAATTCATGAAACCTTTCAGAAAATCCACGGATTAGGCAACAATACATCTATTCCTATCTCGGGTAGAGTACGATGTACACTTCATTCTCAGCATAACACAGAGATATCTCTTGGACTAAACGCCCTCGTCATTCCTCAAATTACTTCATTTCTTCCACTATGTCCAATACCTCAGCATATTGTAGAAGCGTTCAGCTCATTCAAGCTAGCTGATCCAAAGTTTGTCACCCCCAAGGATATTGACTTATTGCTTGGTTCTGATGTGTGGCACTTAATTGTATCTGGCGAACCTAATCCAGTGAGAGCAGGACTACCTTTACTAACCCCCAATGTTTTTGGTGACGTTGTATCTGGGCCTATATCTTCTGACTTCCCATTTAGCGACACCAGTCTTGTTGCATATTCTCAGTTGGACATACAAAACCAACTTAAGCAGTTTTGGTAGTTAGAAGAACCCAGTCCAGCTTCATTAGTTTCCCCTGAAGATGAATACTGTGAGCAACATTTCAAGGACACCTATACTCGTACTTCATCTGGTCGCTTTGTTCTCCAATTCCCATTCAAGGGCGAATCTAATCTTGAAGATAATCGGATTCAAGCCAAAAAATGCCTCTTCCACTTAGAGCGTAAATTTCGCCACAATCCATCATTGTTTAACGAATACTCTGACTTCCTTTACAAATATGAAGAGTTGGGACACATGAGCAAGACAGCCATATCTTCTTCTTATCTAATTCCTCACCATGCTGTTTACAAGGATACGAAGATTAGGGTTGTATTTGATGGGTCCTGCACCTCAACCACACCAAGTATTAACGATCAGCTCCTTTCTGGACCCAAACTCCAGGCAGACGTTGGCGACATTCTGCTTCGCCTTCGATTCCATTCTGTAGTAATCATCACTGACGTTGTCAAAATGTACCGCCAAATCCTAATTCATCCTAAGCAACGGATATATCAACATATTATTTGGCGGGACGACCCAAACAAATAAATTCAAGAATATGAGCTTAATACGGTTACCTATGGCCTCCGATCAAGCGCGTTCCAAGCTATCAGGACAATCAGAGAACTCGCAACGCTAGAAGCTGATAGATATCCTCTAGCTTCGAAATACATACTTCGTGACATGTTTGTCGACGACGTAGTCACAGGTGCCAACTCCGTTGAAGAAGGCAAAGAATTGTGTTTGGAATTAATTAAATGCTTTTCTAGTGGTGGTTTCACACTCGACAAATAGGCTTCTAACAAACCCGAAATTCTCCCAAAGGATGTTTCTCCCAGCACCAGTATGATTGCAATACAATCTGATGAATTACCTTCTATCAAGGTTCTTGGTTTAGGATGGGACCCTGCCACAGATCACTTCAAATACTGCATCAGTGAGCCATCTAGCATCATGACTAAGAGGTCGGTCCTATCAACCATTGCAAGAATTACCTTTCTCAAATATGTATTCCACGCTTCATTCCCTATTCCAGTGTAAATAGAGTTGATTTAATTGGATTTTGTGACGCTTCATGAGGCCAGGTGTGTGTCACGCTAGTGAAGGCAAAAACAAAGGTAGCCCCCATAAAGTTCCATTCTATTTCACGCTTAGGGTTATGTGGGGCCTTGCTTCTTTCGAGCTTGCTTGCATCCTTGAAGTTCGATCCGCATCCTTGCCCAACATGCGTGTATCTTTTTACCGATTCCGCAGTTGCTTTAGCATGGCTTCGAACACCCAGTCATCAGCTAGCCGTCTTTGAAGCTAATCGAGTAACATCTATTCTGGATGAAACACGTCTTGAATTAAACCCTCATGACTGGCCCATAACGCTCTCCAATGCCAAACTGCAAGCCACTTCAGCTCTCCTCAGCACGTCAACAGTGTTACCTGAACCACAATGGCTTTTGCGTTTTAGCAATCTGAGGACTCTACTCCATGTCATCGCCAGGATTATACGCCTCTCAACTCGGGCGAGAGCCACGTCCTCTGGAGACAATGCCAAAATTCAACTCTCATCCCCAGTCAGGGCTAAGGAAATCTCCGATGCAATAAACAAATGCACAACGTTAGTCCAAAATTCTGCAACCAAAAGGTATAAATTCTCCTAATCTACAAGCTCTTCAACCATTTCTTGACGAACTGGGTATTATTAGAGTGGGCGGAAGACTAAACAATGCTCCCATCTCTCTCTCAGCCCGTCATCCAGCAATTTTACCAACTTACTCTCATTTTACCTATCTTGTAGTCAGCGAGATCCATAATAATTATTTTCATGCCGGTACAAATCTTACACTCAACCTTCTCCGGCAGAGATATTGGATACCATCTGCGACAAGATACATAAAGGGATACATTCGTCGTTGCATACAGGCTTGTGGGAGGCTGGCATTAAGTCCGTGAAGAAACTACTGCCTGCTTCTGTTGGTAGCCATCCAATGACTTTCGAAGAGTTAGCGACGATCTTCACAAAAATTGAAGCTATCCTCACTCCGGCTCATTTTCTAATTGGAACATCTATGCACGCACCACCCGTCGAAGATCTAAGCGACGTACCCCTCAACATGCTCTCCCGCTGGCAGCTCATTGACAGTCGTATCCAGTATACTTGGAAAAGGTGGAGCAAAGAATACATCCACCATTTTCAGCAACGGCACAAATGGAAGAAATCTGAAGGTCCTTCACTCAGTGTCGGAAGCATCGTACTCCTCATCGACAAGAAGAATCCTTTAGGACAATGGCCACATGCCCGTATAACTCAAACTCATCCCGGCATTGACGGCGTTGTACGCGTAGTGACAGTCCGCACTGCTTCCGGCTCAGAGCTTAAAAGATCCGTATCACCCCTTTCCCTCCTTTTCCCAAACCCTGAAATGAACACTGTAACTGTTTAATTCTCTTTTCTTTTCTTCTTACTGATCTTAGTTTAGCAGTCCTTGATGACTCATTGTAAATGTTGGCTTAACCAAATTTAAGTGGGCGGTATGTTAGAGACCATGTTGATTAGAAGTAGCTAATATTTATTTCCTAACATTTAATTATTAAAATGAAGCCTTGTAGCGTCTAGGTATAGGGGAATAGTCTGGCAGCTGAGATACAAGTCCGGAGGCGGTTATCAGTCAACCCTTAATCCTCTTGCCTTGAAGTCAGTTCAGCCTTGTGTCCCTGAGGAACAGCACTGGCTTGAGGCCCTTAGGAGCATTTTTTTCGCTTGCTGCATCCATCCTCTGGAGGTACAACTTCTTCTAAGCCCCGTCAAGCTCCAATTTTCAACCTGGCGTCAGCGGCTACAGGGAAGACGCAGCATCAACCAGATAAGCGAGAATATAACCTTTTTTTTTAACCCTCAGCGGCCACTACTCGCCCGACCATCAACTGTACATACTTGTATTTTTCATTATTTTCATTCGCACAGAAGTTAATATTTTTTGGTTTTATTTTCAAGCTAACATACTAACCAGCGCCTGCTCCACAAGGAGATATTTTTTTCTTATGTTTTCAAAAATAAATAATTCAATTTTTTTTTCTCTCACTCTATATTTTCGATCATTTAGCCTCAATAATAGGCACCTATATGTTCAGCACTATTTCCTCATCAACCTCTTCTATATATATATATATATATATATATATATATATATATATATACATTTCATTAGCAGTTTGGTGCTGAACATTAACAATATATATATACAAATTTGAACCACCGTTATTTTCGTTCTCTAGGGGCTCTGAAACGCAAACTTTTCTAGTCGGCGTCTCCGGATTGCGTCATGAGGTCAACCTTATAAGGGGGAGGGAGGAACCGCGCTAAAAAAGTTACAAGCGTTTTTGTAACCCCTATATTTAGTTTCGGAAACAACAATAATGTCGTTCGTCAAAATCCGATTAAAAAAAGGTATACATCCTAGAAGAATGAAACGTCACAGGTAACCTTAGGGTATAAGTATAACCTAATGAGCAATGTTTCAGGAAAATCTAAAATCGTGGCTGACATCACCTGCGTGATTTCACATTGAATGACCCTTGACCAACTGGCATCAAATTTTACACAATTTTAATGAAATGCCATTATTTAAATGGATCCCACAAAAACGCCATTAATTTTTTTTATACTAATAAAAAGCTCATAATCTTAGGGTTTATTTGAAACGTTTCCCAGCTGTTTCGAAAAAAAAGTTACAAGCGTTTTTGTAAACCGTTGTTTTATTTTCAAAAACCACAATAATGTCAAGCAAAATGAATTTTATAAATTTTTGTAATACTATGGCTACTTAAGTGACTGCATTTTTGTAAAGCCTGTACTTCTGTTAAATTATGGACAAATTTCTATATCCAAATCTTTATTGATATCTGAAATATTATAGTTTTTGTAAATATTACTCATTTCCCGCAATCGATTCTGTGAAACCAAATTATCACAATATTAATATTTTTTAAAATTGGTATTCTTAGGGGATAAGTACAAGCATATGTAAATCATAGGTGACATTTCATTAAAATATTGGGTGATTTGAAATGGAATGACCTTGCGTTAAATAATTTATCATCAAAATTAACGCTACTACATACTTTTTTGCAGTTTATTATAGCACGTTTCCCGTCATACTATATGTTATTCATCAATTCATAAGTAATCAAAGTATAATGTTTCTTGACACCCGAAACATTATACTATTTATATATTTAATAAATAACCCGTTATCTATAGGTTACCAGCAACAGGAGATGTACCTGTACAGGTTAAAATTCGTTGTCGATAATAAATGTACGTTAAAATTTAAAAATTTATGTTTCTCAGATGTCATTTGGAAGCACCTATTATATTTGCGAGCTTACCAACATGTGTTGTGACTGGGGATGCTGATGGGTGAGGAGGCTGCGCAAGGGTTCGGGATATTATTACCTCGGATGGACCATCAGCGAGAAAACTCTATGGGGGACATGTTGAAATGAACCTCAATTAAAATGTTGATTTTGTCCCTCATAACGTAAACTCTATGAGGGACAGTTTATTTCTAGTAATTCAAGGACTGCCATCATAGTCAAAATTAAACGCAATTAAAAATAATACTATGAAATAGATACAATAGAGTAATACCAAGGCGCCCATGCTCTCTTTAAAACTAAAAATTAAAAATCAGTCCTTGCTTGTAATAGAATGGCGTTATATAATGTTACATAAGAATGAGCCAGACCGAAACCTAACGACTCCCAACAGGCTCTGACAGCTGATAGAAAAACATTACAGCTGACAGATTAACACGTGTTAGTCAGCTGTATGCCTCGTGCTTGTTCACATTAGCAATCCCTGACCTTAGATATTCTTTAAACCTTCCTTTCAATTGAAGCCTGCGCTTGGTTTTGTATTTGCATGCATAATAACACTGATCGACAAAGTTTTCCTACAAGATATGTGATTAAAGCTTATTTTAGCACATTCAGTTTGGTTCTGCGGTTCCATTGGACGATAAACGCCAGTGTTTTTGTGACGAAACTTGGTATATGGCATTATCATTAATTTTACAGGTGAAATTCCCGCGAAGAAAAAATCGTTGCTTTGCCGGTTTTTTTGCTTGTAAGCTTCCGGGTACCTTTTTTATAGGTTCCCTAATGTAAGAAAACGAATGAAACCATTTTAAGGCTATATACGTAACCATTTTTGAGAAAATATTTCGAAAAAGTCGTTTTTTTTTATCTAATTTTCGATTTAGGTACTTTGAATCGCGGGAAACATTATGTTTGAAATTCAAACAAACTAAAATGTTTGAATTTTGTTTGAGTTTGGAATTAAAGAAGAATTATCAAAACATATTTTAGTAAAAGATATGAAAGGTTGTGGGAATGTATATTTTCTTTAATATTTACAGATGGGTTTTTGGCTAATTTCCTCATACCCACCGACCTTACAGTAATTCTGACTGATGGTAGCCATTACTGGGACACACTATTTATACACTTACATAATACTGGCACATATTACAAGATTTAACTAAAATACACTTTTATTGTTGTTTAAATTATTATTTCTTTCTCTATTTATTTATAATTTTTTAAAGTTTTCTTTTTACCTAAATTCATTTCATTTTATACATTTTCCAAAATTGTATTTATGATTATTATAATTTATTCATTATTTAGTTATTATTTCTAAAACTCTCAACGTTTAAAAGCTGACGTTTCCATACATATTCATATTTGTGAATCGCCAACGTTGCAGTCAAGCAACATAAATAATAATAATAATAATAATTCGACGAGATTAGAGCACAAACTGATCAACTACTGACTATTTACTAAAGTTTGAATCAAAAACTTGCCATTAAGTTGAGTATTAAGACGTCAACAATAACCGTTGGTTCTTGACTGTAATATACCTAATGTTTTGAAACCAATCTCCGCCAAAATATGAATCTAATTCCCCGCCAAAATCAATTTCCGGTCAGCTGACCTATGGCGTCACAGCGAAATTTAAACCCACAGCCCTATGACAATTTCATGTGAAACAAGTATTAGCACGAACTCCCTACACCTTCTTAAGCAATGAGGACCTAACAATTTTTAAATTTGTTTTTCAAGAAATTTGTAAATTCTCTTAAGGAATCCTACAAATTAAATTACATCTTGGGTTTATCTCGCCCCTATTCAATTTAGTTTTTTTATTGTGCTCAAATGAAAGGAGAAAAACCAAAAGAAAAAGCCGGCCTCCGAACTTGTCCCATTCACGAATTCGTCCTTTTCCATTGAGAAGGTAAAGAATTGTCTGTAGAGGTTTTATTGAATTCCCAATAAGTGAGCCTTTTATTCGACTATTCAATTCGATGGAATTCCTGCATAACTTAATTATTCCACCGAGGTGTGAGTCCCCGAATAGAAGGTGACATTCCTCCGTCTCCTCCATCGAACCATGGATGACTCCTGCAATTTGGGCTATTGAATACGCCAAGAATTCCTCGTATTAATAATTTGGTCTTTTGTCCATATGTATTAGGCCGGTCAGAAATATCGTAAGCAGAGGACAAATTAACATTTCAATCACTGGTATATTTGTCTTCACTATTCGTAGCTTTTAAATTTAATTGCATAAGAATGACTCGGGGTACAATCAACATTTTATAACAAAAATTAGTAATATGTCTGCAGAATCAGTGTGGGAGTTACATATCTGAGCAAGAGAAAGATAAGAGCAGGGGTTAGGTATGGAAAGAGGAGGAGGAAGGAGGTAGGGAGAAATTCAGGCGAAAGGATGGGTGCTGAATCTGTGGAATGACCGCGGAAGAAGATAAATGGCATGAGTACAGGATTTCTTGGTCTTAAGAAAAGATTAGTCTGGTATTTTTGTAGGGTATGATTGAGAGGTCGTAGATTTACCTAACGGTATGTTATAAGGATATGGATAATGTTAGAATATGTAGAGGAGATGACTTAATTGTCAATTTGTTCATGAGGGCTATTTTCACGATTGATTTATATGGATTTTGAAAAGTAACGATTCTCTCTTCGACAACGTGTTGTTGCGTTTCACGTTGTATTTCTGTGTATTCAGTCTGTTTTTATGGGGCCACAAATATAGAAGCTCTTGCAGTTAGGTGAGGTGCAAGAAATTCGATGAAAGTCGTTGGATGTATTTTTTTTTAGGGATCGGGTCTTTTAGGGTGGTATAAGTTTTTCAGTTATATAGAATTGGCGAATAAGGCGGAAGGCCAATAAAACTACGCCACACACTTTCACACTTTTTATTTCTCTTCCCTACATGTTTCACACCATTTTGGTGCCTCTTCAGGGGCCATATTCTTAAAACATAAATTCATCCTCAACTTGAGGAGGAGAACCTTCCACTAGCAGGGCCTCGTCTAGACTTCTGATTCTGATATTTTAGGAAACAATTAGCCTTTTAGCGCGGTTACTCCCTACATTTATAGGGAGAACCCGCTTATGAGGTTGACCTCACAATGCAATCCGGAAGTGCCGACTAGAAACATTCACGTTTCAGACCCTATAGATCATGAAAATATAGGTGGTCTAAATGTATATATATATATACGACTGTTAACGCTCTAGCAAGCTCAAAAATGGTCCGATTTGAATGAAATTTGGTACAAAAATCTGTCTTCTAATTTGAAAGGTCAAGTTCGTTAACCAGCAGAATCCGCCCACGGGAAGGTAGTGTTTAGGGCGAAATTCGTGCAAAAAAATCGTAACGCTTACGTTTTTGAGTTTATATGCTTGCAGGTACTTGTTTTATACGTTCCTTAACATAAGAAAACGAATGAAACCATTTTTAAGGCGATATCTGTAACCGTTTCTGAGAAAAGTGGAATCAATATTTTTGTAAGTCATTATTTTTTTGTGAGTACTTAGAATCGCAGGATTCAATTGAAGTATTTTCAACATCTTGGAAATTAATCCTAACTAAGATGTTTAAATTTTGGTTATATTTGGAGTTAAGGAAATATGCGAAAAAAGTATTTTATTAATAGACATGAAATGTTTTCGGATCTTCATACCTTTTTCGTAAATATCTCGATAACGGTCGGGAAAACGTGGTAAGTGGATAGTAACCATTGGAATGCTTACTAAATTCTCTACAAAAAAGGTTCTGAAGCAATATTCGATAGGGCAACGTCAATCAGAGATATGAGCGCTTAAAACTTACAAAGTGTTTGTTTTGAAAGGGGTTTCACTTTGTTTATCTTACTTTTTAATTGGTTGTTTCTTGTTTTAAATTGCATTTATCAGTAAAATTAGTATTGGAGTAAAATAAGGTAAAAGGTATTGGTAATAAGTTTGGAGTGGCTGTGGTTATCATGATGGAAGTGGCTAATCATGATGACGTACTTTGTTTTGAATTCTCCTATCTGTATAACCTTCCTCATAGCCTCCAACTGAAGTTATCGTTATTTCTTATTTTATAGAAAGATTTAACCCACGACTGAATGGAATTTTGTTCGCCATGAAGCACATATTTACAGTTGATTATAACAGTAAAAAGAATTTGCTAGTAAAACAAGATACTAAAAATGACAAGGAATTTTTGGTTGTTTAGAATAGAGCCTTCTCAGCAGTAAGTACGTTTTCAGTACATAATTGTATTGACTTATACAGATTAAGAATTATCCTCTTCTGTGTAAGTTGGCTACTGTCAGCTTCCTGCGATTTGTGATGCTAATCTATCCCATTTCTTCGAGATGTACGTAACCGCGCAAAGATGACGGAGTTCCTGCGAGTCGGACATTTTACTTAATTGATCCAAAATGTGTTTATTGCATGGGCTCTCAGATTTCTCCAACCTATCCCTGTTTGCATCCGCTTGAATCGCCCTGCTGAAGAAATCGCTAATTTTTTAATGTTTTTTTTTCTTTAATTTTAAATTACCACTGTTCTCATCAGATTCATTAATGGAATTCCGTTTACGTTTTAATCTGTTTTCTGACCTTGATTCTAGGCTTTCAGTATGGTTTTTGTTTCCTAGTTTTACGCGTTTTCGAGTAGCTTCTTCATTTTCATCCCTTTTCCTCTTTAAAACATTTGTACTATCTCCCGTAAAGAATTCATCCAAGAATTTAAAAACTTTAGTGTCAAATTTAAAATTACATATATCCTGGTCAACCATTTGCAAACACCTCTTTCCATAAGACACTTTTTTCTCATCTCGTTTAATATCTCTATCTATTAAGAAATCAGGATAGCAATTTTTCCGGAAAATAGACTTTAATTTGTTTTTAATTCCTGGAAAATATAGTTTTAGTGGTTTTATTGTCCTTCCGCCTTATTCGCCAACTCTATATGTTTGAGCTAAGGGTCATTTAATGAATAGTTTTTCAGTTATTTTTTTTAACGGATAGCTCAGGTTCAGGAAAGAAATGAGTTAGGGATTTTTTTTTTTTTGATCAGAATGTAAAGTAGGGAATTAAATTGGTGAACTACAGTATCTTGGGAGGTGGTAGGGATTCAGGATTTTCAAATGAATTTATGAAAAGGATGATGGTGTGTGTTAGGAAGCCATTGGCCTTTAGTTTTTCAAGTAGTCGGGATTTTGTTTAGTGTACAATTTAGCATCAGATGGTGAATTCTTCATAGGATCGGAGGTATTATGACGAGAAACTACAAAAATAACAGGGCATTGCAATAGAAGTCAAATGTACGAACAAGTTAAATCCCGCAAGAATTACAGCTGTTATTTTTTTTTTTTTTTTTTTTTTTTTGGTTAATTTTAACTGCATCGACTGCCGAGGCCAATAGCACTCTACAGCTGTTATTATATCGACTAACCGCGAGAAGAGTAAATTCTTAAATGAACGTCTGTAATAACATAAAAACAGACAAATTAAAATAAAAACAACAATATTTCGGTTAGCAATAGCCTGGGAAAGAATTTATATAAGAAACCCGAGGAGAACACTCCCGTAACATTAACGAATACGTAAGAATAAATATTTTATGCTAAATATAGACATTGCCGGTTCCTTAGAATAAATATATAGAGAATAAAAAGTACAGTTAAACAGAGCAATAAATAAATAAAATAAATAAATAAAATAAAGAGAGCAAATTGAAAGAAAAGTATTTCAATTATGTTAGATCCAAAGTTATGAGAATCTGGTAATTTCCCATCGTACCGGCAAATATTTCTCCAGCATATGCCATTTCCGGACTATTGGATGTAGGAGATAGGCATAAATGGAATGATGTTTGGGCTGGCTGGAATCCAACAAGCATTGGCCTCGGAATGGGTATCGGGCATCCGGGGTCAGCAGGAAATGGGAGGTAAATTGGGTGCTTTGCTTGGGACGTTTAAGTTGACTCAAGTTAGTTTTCATTTTATAGGGATGGTCACTGACATTTAATAATACAATAAACAAGCAACAAATGATGGCTAATATATATATATATATATATATATATATATATATATATATATATATATATATAACTTCTTTCTTCACATTTCAAATTCTTGCAGCATATCAATAATGAAAATGAGAAGTACGTTAACAAAACGTTCTTCACGCTGCAGGATGGCGAAGCAGACATAGTTTTTAGCACATTCCAGAGGAGTGAGGTTGCACTTATGCAAGTATTTTCCATAACTATCCCTGAACTAACCCCTGCTAACATTGATATATGATACATATGTCTGATAACACGATACATACCAGAGTATTTGTGATTTAGCCACGAATTATGGAAAATAGGGTTCCCCTTGCAAACGTTAACTAGCAAAAATGGTCCATCAGGGGGGAGTCTATTCCTGTCATAAATTACTTTTGTGCCAATGCCGGCCAAAAGTTGCGTTATTTTGAAACGAAACTCGATATATTTCGTGGGCATCCAAGGAGAAAGGTGCCTTCTTAATATAACGTCAATCTGTCCAACTGAAACGGGGGTTTACCTCGGATCAAAATTGTTAACTTCCGTTGTATTATAAAGAAACGCGCTATACTTCGTGGGTAACTATAGAAAAAGATTAGCACTAACATTTTCGCTGCGATTACGGAAGGACACTAGCGATCCTGCCAGCTTACACTCCTCCATTACTTTTCCTTTTAGATTCAAAGGCTCGTAAATAAAGAGGATTAACTTTTGCAGCTGCAAGTATAAACAGTTGTCTTTATTATTGTTCGGGCTTTCCAACAGTATTTTCCGTTTTCAAATCGGCTGACTGGAAGATTTTTTATGAAAAAAATCGTCCACATGAAATATCCAAACAAAAAATGCACCCGATACTGAGGTATTCCCAAATAATGAAAGCCGCAGCGAAAGTGTTAAAGATAAACTAAATCGGTTCGTTGGAAGACGAGGTTTGCTGCGTATTTTGTTTAAATCGAATTAACGGGCTTGGGCATTCATTGTTCCTTCTACCACTAGATGCGCTGAACATGGGTGGGTCTGTATGCGGTTCCTCCTTTGTCAAGATTGTGGACTTTTGTCCTATTACCTGTGGACACATTTATTATGCATCAAGGCCAACAAACGAAAATGTGAAGTTTTTGTGTATTTTTACTGCAGTGTAGTACTTCACATTCACAGCACTCCAGATGTTAGTACCTTCTGCATTGTTAGTAATTTAATGTCTACTGTACTTGTTATGATAGTTTGTACGTCGGGTTTTGCGTTCGTTGTATCGGGTTTGGTGTTTCTGACATTCATGTGTCCGGGTTCCATATGTATTTTATTTATTTATACATTATATAATAATAATGAATGCCTAAATGCTGCGTATAGTTCCGTAACCTTGCAAACAGATGCCCTTCAAGCGTCTTCCTGAATCCACCAAAACCTGATCTGTCCAGGTAGCTTAAAGAATAAATACGTCTTTGTTACAACAGAGATCAAAAATTTAAAAGTAAATACTTTTATTTTCGCGGATTTAAAATTTGGAAAAATCCATGTAAAGAGTTTTAAAATTATTCCTATATTGGTGATGTATGCTGTTTGAACTAAATATCTGTAAGTCCGACACAAACTAACTCATTTGCAGCAGTTCTAATGTTTCGATACCTAGTTTGTAAATGAATGCTGACGCATATGGACCATTATTGCAAGAATAGACTTACGTAACCTCATTTCTAAAGAGATTCGACAAAAAGTTAGAAGATGCGCGTAAGTACAAAATTCGTTTTCTGCTTAATGCTAATAGCTGCCGTTTTTTAAAAGTGACCCTACCGAAATTTTTACATCAAGGTTCTTTAGAGGAACTTTTTGGACTATTATAAATATTACATTCCACTTATCACAATGTCGGTACCGTTTTTGATGTATTTAAGAGACTTAAAGTTCAAAATTGCTTCAGTATTTTTTTTTCTATTTTTAATAATTGTTCTAGACTAAATTCAACCAAAATTCATGTCTTAGTGAAAATTAATGTCACACAAGTACAAGGTTCAACTCAATCCGTTTGTTGACCCGAAACCAAAGTTGCCTTTTTTTTATTTTTTTTTTTTTTAGTTTTGATAGTTGAATACATTTCCTTGAAACTAATTTTATTTTATTTACTTTTTCAAACTCATAAGACACACAAAAAAATAGTCTTTTAAATATTACGTTTCCTGTTTTTGCCCGGGAAAACCACACAAAATACAGTCAACATTTGTTGGATATTCTATGAGCGAGCTCCTATTCTGACATCAAACCAAACTGCTCCACTCAACTTTTTAATTTCCCTCCACCATCATTCCAAGCATGTTTTGTCTGAATTTGACTCTATCAGAAATGTCCATTTTCTTGGCAACTCCTGTTTTTTAAATATTATTTTACTACCGTAATCCATATAAATATGTTTACTGTTGCAGATTTATGTAAAATACCACGTTTTGCATTATGAGTATAGAAGCATAAATTATTTTAAGGTTCTCGTTTTTTTTTTTTTTTTAATTTTTTTTTTAGCGAAGAATATAATTAATTATAACAGTTTACAGTTAAGTTTGTCCCCAGATGTTAACCATATTTATGGATATAAATACTGACCTTTAATTGTCGAATCTTTACCCGTGAGTCATATCTTTTCCTCTTCTTAAGACCTTCGTTTTCGCCCTTCAAGATATCACAAGCTTTTCGAAGTCTCTCTACCGAACTTAGCAAGTCTTCTTTCAACTTTATGTCCAAAGATTTACAGCGTTTGATTTTTAGAAGATTGTTAAACTCGTCTTCTAGGAGTCCGTCCACGCTGACTGCCATCTCTTATGGTCGATTTCAGTAGTTTTTATAGCGGCCTGGAAATGTTGACGAGTAACTAGGAGAGCTTAGGGAATAGTAACGAGGCACAGCTGCAGACTGAGAGGGAAATGGCAATTAGAATTGGTTACGACATCCAATTAATAGTTTGTTGGTGTAGTTTTGGATGAAATTGGAGTGCAGAGTTGTGGAGGGGCTTGGCCTTGAAACCCTCTTGACAGTCGGGATGTCTGGCTTGTTTCCAAAATGTCAGTTCGTCATAAATGCAACATGCGATTTCATTGGAGGTCTATATTGCGGCCTACTTTAATGTTAGAAGTATCAGTAGTGTTATTTAAAAAAAAGAAAAAAATGAGAAAACTAAGAAAATTGAATTTAAAAAACGGAAATTATTCTTCAGAAAAAGCAAATTTTATTAAAATCGGATTATTTATGTATACGAATCTTCTAGTTCAAGGGTTGAATTCGAGGTCCCATAAGTTCACTAGTCCCATTCAGCCTTCAATTAAATTATACATGGGTACCTGCAAATGGAAAAATCAGGCGTTCAGAGCATAATACTGACCACAATATCTCCCTAGTGGGCCATGTGGTCATGAATCAGATATCTCTTTATTTTCTGCTCTTCTGGGGATTGGTATGTTGCAGGGATAATTTTTTTTCTGAGTTATGTACACGAACGCACGCGAGAATCCGAACCACGTAGAATTAGCAAGCTGTTAGAAGAAATGCCACTCGGAGACCAGACTCCTTCACAGCTCCTCAGAAAAATACAACAATTAGCTGGCTCCGACGTATCAAACGGATTTCTTTCCGGAAGAATTTACCCCCACGAATTCGTCCCATCCTCATTTCCACAGGCCACACTGACATCCAAAAACTGGCAGAAGTAGCCGACAAGATCTTGGAGGTATCCCCGTCAGCTGAAACGTACGCTATTCGAGACATGTCCGCAACTACCACATCAGTCACGAACAGATGCGAGCACCCATCCGAAGATTTCGGAGCTCTACGCCGCGACGTAGACGAGATCCTACGCTTTCTGAAGATGAAGAACCGCGAAAGAAGCTCCAGCAGCAGCCGGAATCAAGACAATCTCCCTCGATCCCAGTCGCGCGATACCTGCTATTACCACCAGAGATTCCGCGAGAAAGCCCGACGCTGCACACAACCTTGCAACTGGAAATCCGAAGAGCCAGCTTTAAACTCGGAAATGTGAAAGTTGCGGCGGAAACTTTCACAACCCAGCAGCACCGCCGCCTATTTCTGACGGACAGAACCACTGGTCAGCCCTTCCTCATTGACACAGGAGCATGCATATCTCTTCTCCCTGTGCCCAAAGGACGGCGTAAAACTCCATCTGATTTCACCTTAATAGCAGCCAACAACTCCCCGATTCCAACCTTCGGTGAAATCACTCGATATGTCGACTTAGGACTCAGAAAACCTCTGAAGTGGACCTTTGTCTTAGCCGACGTCGCCAAGGCTATATTAGGTGCTGATTTTCTCTACTGGCATCAGCTTACTGTGGACTTAAGAAACAGGAGACTGATCGACCAGCACTCAGGACGTAGCATTGTAGGTACCATATCCTCAGCAGAAATACCAACCTTCTCCATCTTTCCAGCCGATAATCGATTTGCCCGCATCCTAGGTGAATTCCCTACCGTCACTCAGGTCACTCCCATCCGTGGACCATCCAATTCAACAGTGGAGCATCATATAGAGACCAAAGGACGACCTGTCACGGCTAAATGCCGCCGTTTGCCTCCAGGAATTTACCAGGAAGTCAAAAAGGAGATCCAGGAGCTCATCGACAGCGGAATATGCCAACCTTCCAAAAGTCCATGGTCCAGTCCACTCCACGTAGTGAAGAAAAAAGATGGTACTCTCCGATTGTGTGGAGACTATCGAGCCCTGAACGCCATCACTATTCCCGATCGATATGGAATACCCAATCTTAGAGACTTCACAATGGAGATACTTGGCAAGAAGATCTTCTCCAAAATAGATCTCCGCAAGGCTTACTATCATATACCGATAGCAGTAGAAGATCGAGAGAAAACTGCCATTATTACCCCATTTGGCCTTATTGAATACAACAGGATGAGTTTTGGACTGAAGAACGCAGGTCAAAGCTTCCAGCGTTTCGTCGACAACCAATTCCGAGACCTGCCCTTTCTCTTCAAGTTTCTTGACGACTAGTAGATGTAATATAGGGTTTCTGGCGCAGTCTTCAAAATTCCCTATTTCCCCGAAAAAACCTGATCGTCGATTTTTGTAGGATTTTTCATTTTTATCTCAAACATCTAATTTTTTTAAAAAATATACATTTTCTAACATATTTCTTTAAAACCTAACAAATAAAAAAAAAATACATATTTTTAACATATTTCTTTAAAACGATACAAAATTGGGATCACCCCCAAAAAGTAAAAATATTATATAATTAATTTAATTATTATTTCCATTTGTTATACACGTTTAATCATCAATATCACTTTCAGATTTCTTAGATTTAGATCTATTTTCATTTTTATTTTCTCGGAAGTCAATAATATGAATTTTCTTCCCATCATTTAATTCTTTTAAACCGTCATAAACGAATAATAGTTTCTGTGAATTTAATTGTTGAATATCTTTTTTATTTAATTTGTCATTAAATCTATCTGGTAGATAAACTTGAAATTTATCTTCCTTATCTTTTAACGTAACAACTATACGTTTTCCAAATTTTGTAATAGTTTCTTTAAATTCTTTAATTGAATAAGATTGACCACATTCCAATTCTGTTAGTTTCTTTATTGGAGTATTTTGACATTGACCAACTCGTTGGATCTTTTTTAATACTTCCATTTATTAGAAATGAAATTTTTAAATCCTGCAAAATATTTCAATTCAATTCTATACTCTTTACATGTTAAGAAGTAAGATATATTCTTACTTCTTTAACATTTAAAGATATTAATTTATAAGAATCTTATTTAGAATTTTATTTAAACATTTTTATAATGTCCTAATGCTCTAGTATGGATTCCATCTTCTAAAATATAACGTTTATCATCATCTGGTGATAAAGCTTTTTTATTAACTTGAATTGAATATATCTCATGTTTATAACTCCTGATTTGATTCATTGTTCTATAATGAACTCTTTTATTGAATAAACAATCTTTATAATCTTCAAATGATATTTTCTTATTTACAACACATTTCTTAATACCTTTTGATTTCTTACAAATAGATATCTCATTTTTATGAGAATACATTTTAGATCTTAATCCAATAAATTCTGTCATAATAACTCCATTATTTTCATCTTTCATTTTACCTAATACTTTCTTATTTACTCTAGGTATATTGAATCTGTTATCAACAGGAAAATCTGAAGTATCGAACAGATCAACCATTTTTTTCATGTCTTCATAAAAATCGTCTGTTTTAATATTATATATAAGACTGTCTGTGTCCATGTACATTAATTTAAGATCATTTCCATATTTCCGTTTCATAGTATTGTAATGAAAATCGTACATTAAATGTTTCGATAAATCTAGAATACTCATTCCTACATAAATCGGTTTATTAAATTTAACTTTTGTTTTGTTCATATGAATTGCTGATAGATTTTCATCAAATATTGTTCTTCCTTTAAAATTTGGTTTTGATATTAATTTCTCAACTTTCCCATAATTATTACACAATTTCACATCAATTCGTTTTCTTATATTTTCCATAGTTTTTCCAAACACTGAATTATTCATTAGTTTATAGAAATCTTTTTCAAAATCATTTACAGCTCTAGTTCTCATTTTTGTATTGAGATCAATATATTTTTGTAACCAATTCGATTGTTTAAATTCTAATACCCTATGAACTTTTTTTAGCTTTAATCCCATATCCAAACATTGTTTTAAATTTCTGTAATGAATCACATATTTTTCTTTATCAAATAATGTCGTTAATAATTTTACATGTTTTGAATTACCTGGTATTCCATTTTCTGGAGCTAGAGGTAAATCAGAATGATCATCATGTAACTCTTTTGGATATTCAAGATCAACTTCTAGTATATAACCTTTCTCTGAATCATCATCTAAATTTTCTATTTCTTCTGGTTTTATCCATTTAAATCCTCCATAAGGTAAATATTGACTCATCGCCCAACCATATAAATTATTTGCATCTAAATACATTAAATAACTAGATGGTAGATTTTTATCATATTTTTTCATATATTTATTATTTGCTTTAGAATATCTATTACAACATTGTGAAATTCCACCACGAGTTCCTTTTTCCAACATCAAAATCATATCATAATCATTTAATAATTCCAACTCGATTTCTGTAGTTTTTAACATTGCATCCCAAGATAATCCTGGAGCTGTAAAATACCAAGCTGGATCAAGTTTATAAGTTTTTAAACAGACATCTCTAAAATTTTCAAATATATCAGACAATATTAAAACATCTGATTTAACATATAAATCTGAATACTCTCCTAAATTTCTAATTTCAAATGTTTTCCATACTTTTTTCGCATGTTTATAATCGTTTTCAGAAATATCACAATCATTCAATTTACTATAAAATTCTTCGATTTGAGGTAATTTTGACTCTTCAAATTTTTCTTCTGAATCCATGTAATCATAAGGATACACACCTTTTCTCGTAATCAAATCTAATTTTTCATCTTTATAATATTTACTGGTTTCTCTAAACATAGATTTCAAGAATTTATATTCTTCTAACTTTTTACCTTTCATTTCTTCAGGAATTTTTCTTAAGTTCGTAGATAATGAATCTAAACTCGAAGCCATAAATCTGAATGAATCAACAAATCTAATTTCTAATTTATCAACTTTCTGTGTGAATGAAATATATTTTTCTTCAGTATTTGGAATTACCTCAATATTTTCTTTAAATTTCCCCATCGCTTTAACAAATAGATGTGCATCATATCCAGATAAATTATGAATGAATACTGGAACAAAGGAAGGATTTTTATAATTCAAATTACAAATTTCATGAGCCGGACCTCGATATTTTCCAGTTAAATGATCATGATCTCTTACCTTTTTTCCTAATAACCCAATAGGTTTTTCCCCATATTTCTTATAATTATTCCATGTTATAATATCCTTTTCACATATATGACAAATATCAGTTTTCTGAAACTGTTTTTCTTCTTCAAAAGTCATTTCCAACGGTTTAATTTCTTCATAAATCTTTTGAATATTTTTAACTTCCTCATGAATCATTTCTACAAATTTATCAGTACAATCAGATCCTCTATATACTACAGGTTGTTTGTAATCATAATTTTGATATTTTATATAATAACAAAAACTATTTGGTTCATGTTTTTGATATTTCATAGTATAAGAACCTGATGAATCAGGTTGACAATTATCAATTTTTTTAGTTAAACATTCAAAATCTGCATATATTACGAAAGGAACTCTTAACGATCTGTTATAATTTTTGAAACTTAAATATTCACCTTTTTTCGGCATTTCAATTTTTACCGCCGTTTTAGTTTTACAATCAAGTTCATGATTTTCTAATTTTTCAGCTGAATAATAATATCTTAAACATCTTTCACATGGATAAATTTTTACTTTCATATTTGTTAGTTGTGTTTTGATCAATCGAGAAAGATCTTTAATCCAACAGTAATGATCATTTTCATTATCTTTAATATAAAATAAATTTACATGTTTATCTAATTTATGTTTTGTAATTCTTAAAGGATGAACAGATTCTTCATACCCATATACATTTATAGATATATCGTTTTGTTTTTCAAATTTACTAATATCTTTAAAGGAAACTGGGAAGTTGATTCCATCAAAATTTAATTCATCTTTATACATTTCATATTTTGTAACTCTTTGAGGATCCTTGTCTACTGGATGTAATGCTGATAGAACTGACCACATAAAACATTTATTATCATTATTTTTTACATTAATAATTGCTTTTTTAGATTTTATTTTTTCTGGTAAATCGATATATGAAGAACCTCTCAATGGATTATATTTATTGATTCGAAGTTCTAAATAATCAATACTTACTAACTCCCATCCTGAACCATTTTTTTCAAAATCATCCATTTCTTTTATCAATTTCTCAATAGCACTATCATAAAATGTATTTAGATCTGAAGATTGTAATATGATTTCATTTTTAGTTTTAAATGAAAATTCTTCCAGAAAATAGTGTGCTCCACCAAACCATTTTTCTCCCCCCCTTTTTTTAAAGGTAAGGAAAAATTTAAGATTAACTTTCAAATCCATATTTTTTACATTTTCAGTTATCTTATCGATTATTATATTTCGTTTATCTTCCAAGAATTCTCTTGGATGAAAAAATCCTTCCATATTCCTAACTATATAGGTTTTTAATCTTGATTCATAAGCTGTTTCAATTTCCTGAATTTCTTGTTCATCATTAATGTTTACTTTCTTGTGTGCTAAAGATTCAATATGTTTCTCTTTATACGATTTTTTATAATATTTATTACAATCATCACATTTGATTTGTTTTTCCCTAGGAGGTTTAGGTTTTGAAAATAAACTTGGATGGAAATTGAATTCATTTATTGATGTTTTTTTGGATTGATTTATCGATTTTTTAATGGATTCATTTATTAATCTCTTTCGGTTTTTCTTTCTTTTTTCATCATTAGTGATCAACTTAATAAGATCAGATTTATTCTTTAATTTTGAAAATCCTTTAATATTACGTGATCTACAATAATCTTGTAATTGTTTCATCGTCCATAATTCAAAGTTTTTATCAGGTTTTGGTCTAGAAAACAAACTAGAATCAAAATTGAATTCATTTATAAATTTCTTTTTCTCTATTTCATCAATAATATGATTTATAAGATCATCTTTCTTATTATATTTAAAATATCCTTTAATATTGTGAGATTTACAGTAATCTCGAAGGTTTTTGAGAGTTTGACTTCTCAGTTGGTTCTCCATTTATTAGAAATGAACTTTTTAAATCCTGCAAATTTTTCCATCCTAGAAAATAATTAAAATTATTTAATATTTCTAAATTGATTCAAAATATATTCTCTAAATTCATTTTTCTTTTCAATTATCTCAAATGGTCTCATCTCTAAAAATTCATTCCACAATTCTTCATTTCTTTTAGATTTTCTTATTCGAACATTATGTTTAATTTCTAATAGATCTGCAATTTTTGCAATAAAAAATTTATATGGTAGGGCTTTTCGTTTATAATTTTCATTAAAAACTTCAAACACTTCTTCAATTTTAATTCTATCTTCAGGTTCATCTATTAACTGTAATAAATGTTCATGAAAATATCTCTGTCTATATTTAAAATTATTATGAGGATTTCTTGTTGGTGGATAACAACTATAACAACGATTATCTAATACCGATTGTTTACAACAGATCTGACAAAATTCGAAAGGTTCTAATTCCTCCATTTATTAGGAACGAACTTTTTTAGATCTTACAAAATTTTACATCATCATTTGTTTTAAAATATACTCTCTAATAGATTAATTTATATTCAAAGTTATTCCATATTTTCACCATTCTCTTAGTTTCCTTAATTTCAATATTATTTCCTACTTTTAAATAATCTGCAATCTTTTTTACTAAATATTTATAAGGTATATATTTACCTCTATAATTATTAATAAAAGTTTCAAATATTTTTTCAATTTCAACCTTATCATTAACATTTTCTATTAAATTATTCAATTTTTTACGAAATCTATTTATTCTATACGATTTACGATTATATTTACCTATTTTAATGTCTGTTACACAATTATAACAATTATTATTTAATACACTATACCTTCCACATATACTACACATTTCCATTTCTCCATGATCCAAATTTTCATCTATAAAGTTTCCTTCTGTATCTGAATTTTTTAAATCGTCTCCATAAACTGAAGTTAATTCAAATTCGTCTTCGTAATGTGGAGGTAATTTAAATTCTTCCATAGATTCTTTTTCTTCTAATAACTTAATTAAAACAGATTTCTTCATGTTATAATAATTTTTTATTTTATACTGACTTCCCAAACGTCTTAATTCAACTATTTTTTTATCACTTAATTTTTCTTTAGTTTTAGATTTTTCTAATATTAAATCAATTAATGATTGTTTTCTCAGTTTAGAATAACCCTGATATTTATTTTCTTTACATATTTTTTGTAAATCTTTAACTGTCTTATTTTTCAGGTCTTCCATTTATTTAGAAATAATTTTTATCAATATAAAATTTATCATCGAAATATTTTGTTAAATATCTTTTCAAACTCAAATATTCTCATTTTAAACCTCTGATTATTGATTAAATTAAAATTAATTCTACATTCATAAGGTATTTCATAAATAGTTACAAGATCATTAAATCTTACCTTCTTCATTTATAGTTTTAAAAAATTCTATATTTATATTCAAATTCTTCAAAACAAGGGGGTCGTGATTTCCGACCCCTTTGAAATTTTTGCAGGTTGATAAAAAGTTAATATAAATTGTTTCTACTGAAATATATCAAATTCTGAATGTATCAAACCCATTCCTAAATGTCTTTTAATTTTCATTGCATTCGTTGTCAAATATGCCGCAGTTCTTTCTCCTATATCAGCATCACTCGAAATAACTCTTTCCCATGCTTTATTTTCTAAAATTTTGTCTGCGATATGTCTATCTGATACTTCTTTATGATCTCTATAAGATATATCATGTTCTTTTGCAGCTTCATCTAATTTATTAATTGGTTTATCACCTCTTTCCAATCTTTCATTTAATTTAGTACCTGGACCTAAATAGTTATAACCCGGATAATGTAATTCAAATGGTAATCCACTTAATATTTTATTAAACAATCCAGATCCTATAGTTTCATCCTTAATTATTTTATGTGGAAGAGCATTCACTAATCTTATTAAATATTCAGTTCCTTTTCGATCATCAATATGTTTTTCTAAAAGATTTGTTAAAAATCTGATAATACCGACTTTTTCATTATGAAAATTATTATCTCCAGCCAATTCTGAAGCATATATTAAATTCAATCTTGAAATCAATTCATTCAAATTTTGTATATACATAACAGAATGTTCATTATAATTAACTATTCCTCTTCCGGTAACCGGAATTGTCTTTAATTCTTCGTATATAGGTTTTAATAAATTTTTATATTTTTTTGATTGTGGAGCTTTTGGTCTATTTGTTGATGAGTTATTTTTGTTATATAAAACCTCACTATTAATTAAAATTTCTTTATAGGTATTAAATTCTTCTGGTGAATATAATTTTTCACCTTTATTATCAAATAAGTTTTCATAATTTTGTGTTAAGAGAACCCATAATCCTTTTGTTCCAATATATTTTTTTCCATCAATAATTAAATCATTTCCATCTATATTAACTTTATTCTTTCCGATTTTAAAAAATAATTTTTTTTCATCGTAAGTAATTCCATAATGTTTATCAGTTAGTTTTGGTAAATATGTTGCTCCAAGAGGACCAATTATTTGACCGATAACAGATGATGAAATATTCAATGGAGTATCTGATTCATTTAAACTGTCTTCACTTAAATCTGACTCGTCTTCTGAAACTTTTTCCATTGGAACAAATGTAACTCTCTTTTTGTCTTTTGAAAAAGGTGTACTTTTTGCAAGTGGTGTATCTTTATCGTATAATTCTCGTTCAAAAGATGTTTCTTCTCCCGAAGGTGGAATTTCCATATCTGCTATGTTTCTTGTAAACGGTACAAGATCTGTAATTAATGTTTTATTTTGTTCTAACACATTTTTTATACTCTTGTCGACTTGAGAAATCTTTTCATTAAAAGTATTATCAAGTTTATTGATTGCACTCGTTATCGGTAAATATTCTTTACCTTTTAAATCTTCTTCAAGTATTCTTTGTTTTCTGGCATGTTCAAATTTTTTAATTAATCTATCTCTTATCTTAATAGTTTGTTTTGGATCCATTTATTATATTAAAAAGTTCAGAACGGTTTAACTAGATTTAACTAAGTTTAACATTTCGTTAAGTTTATTTGTCATGAATCAGACTTAAATATATAATATTATTAACATTTTCATTATTTAATAATTCATGTCTTTCATTCCTAATAGTTACATTTATTTTTTGAATTTTATGAATATCGTTTCTAATTGGAACATAAACAATTTCTAAGGGTTTTTCTGAAATCTTTGATTCAAAAGGAACATTCGGGAAAAAACTATATACTAAATCAGTTTCTTCATGTATGTGTTCATTAGAAGAATGACTCACTAAACTAGATTCGACTAAATTACAATGAATTTCGATAACATCAAAAGGTCTTAATTTAGGTCTGAATTTTCCAACATGTACTGTGTTACTTGCATAATCTGTTGAAATTTCATTTTTAGTTGGTATTTCGAAACCAAAAATGTTTTTAAGATTTACGTCCAGATCAAATGGATACGGTGAAAACATTTTTACCTTTCCATCATTATTACTTTTTATATAGAACTTTTCGTTTACAAGTTCTTTCTTTATTAGATTATCGATTTCTTTTAAACTCCAAAATCCTTTTTCAATTTTAATATGTTTTCTTGATTTATTAATATCGAATGAAATGAATGAATCTTTTTGTATGTTAGGAATGTTATTATCCGAATAAAAACCAACAAGACCTATTTTATAATTTATATTTTCGTCTAGAAATATTGGATGTGCTAATTTCAAAGTCAACTCAGAAGTTTTACCAGTTATTTTTAACAATTTCATCTTATATAAATTACTCTATTTATAATGGAAAAAAAGTATCGTATAAAAATTTACCACGAAGATAAAAATAAGACTAACAATAAACCTTTTCCATTACCATTAAGATGTATAATTATCGGTAGTAGTGGTTCTGGAAAAACAACTTTATTAACAAATTTTATTTATGGAGATTGGTTAGATTATTCTAAATTATATGTATGTAGTAAATCTTTAGATCAAGATATTTATCAAGAAATGATTGAGTTGTTTAGTGATATTGGAAATAAAATAGGAGAGAATGTAGGGTGTTTTTATAATGATATTGAAGAAATGGAAAATGTAGATACTTGTGAACCGAATAGTTTAGTTATCTTTGATGATATTATATTTGAAAATCATGAAAAAATTAATGAATATTTTGTTAGAGGTAGACATAAAAATATTTCTTGTATTTATTTAAGTCAATGTTATAGTAAAGTTGATAGAAAGTTTATTAGAAATAATGTTAATTTTATTTGTTCTTTTAAACAATCTCTTCATTACACTGAAATGATATATAAAGATTTTGCTGGAAGTGATTTTTCATCCTTTGATATTTTTAAAAAAATTTGTAATGATTGTTGGGGGGATGATTATGGTTTTCTATCGATAAATACATATAATAAATTAAACAATGGAAAGTATATCCATAAACTAGAGAAATTTATCTATTTTAAAGACTAGATTTTATCCTATAATAAATGGTACTTATATATTGTGTAAAGTGTAAAAAACAAACAGAAAGTAAGAATTATCATGAAGAAACTTCTAAAAATGGAAAACTCATGGGTAAAGGAATTTGTAAAATTTGTGGAAGTAAAAAGAATACTTTTTTAGGTCAAAAAATGAAAAAGAAATGAGTGTAAAAGAAGGAATAATTGAAGAAATTCATAAACCGGTTAGAAGAAATTTTGAAAGAACAAAAATTATAACTCGAGGAATAAATGACTTGTGGCAATCTGATTTAGTTGAGATGAATACTGGAAGTTTAAAAGGAATATCAAAAATTAATAAAGGATTTAAATATATTTTAACTGTAATAGATACATTTTCTAAAGTTTCTTGGGCAATTCCTGTTAAAGATAAAACTGGTAAATTAGTGACTGAAGCATTAAAAAGTATATTGAACGATAAAAATAAACCAAAAAATTTACAAACGGATAACGGAAAAGAATTTTATAATAAAGAATTTCAGAATTTAATGAAAGAATATAATATCAATCATTATTCTAGTTATAGTGAAATAAAATCTGCTATAGTAGAAAGATTTAATAGAACATTAAAAGAAAAAATGTGGAAAGAATTTTCTAAGAGAGGAAATTATAAATGGATAGATATTTTAGATGATTTGATTAAAACATATAATAATTCCTATCATAGAACTATAAAAATGAAACCTATAGAAGTTAATAAGAAAAATGAAGAAGAAGTATTAATGAATATTTATAATGATAACAATGTTAAAAATGAAAAACCGAAATTTAAATTAAACGATTATGTAAGGATAAGTAAATATAAAGGAATATTTGAAAAAGGATATACACCTAACTGGTCTACTGAAGTTTTCAAAATAAATAAAATAATAAATTCCATTCCTATTACTTATAAATTAAAAGATTTGAAGGAAGAAGAAATCGAAGGTAGATTTTATAAAGAAGAATTAATGAAAACCAAATATCCACATGATTATCTTGTTGAAAAGGTTTTAAAAAGAAAAGGGGATAAAGTTTATGTCAAATGGTTAGGTTTTGATAATTCACATAATACTTGGATAAATAAAAAAAATGTTGTGAATTAAATTTCTTTTTCACTGTGTAATTCCTCTATTTTTATAATTAGATATTCCTCACTAAATTCTTCATTATTTATTCTAAAATAATTACCATGAAATTCTAAATCATTTTTTAATTTTTCTTTTATTCTAGAATATAAATTAACACTATTTGGATCATAGAATTTTATTATCTCCTCACAATCTTGATGTTCTAAAACTATTTTATCAACAGCTCTTTTTAAATATACTTTTTGACATCTTATAACATAATAACTATATTCACATTCATAGTCGTTTAACTTAAATAATAGGAAAAAATGTCTTAATTTTTCATCTTTAGTTTTAGGTACAACATCAGATTTGATATTTGTTATTTTATTATTTAAATTTTCAATTTTTTCATCTTTCTTTTTTATAATTTTGTCTTTACTGTATAATTCTTCCTTCAATTTATACTCCCCTGTTTTTCTAATTGTTTTGATAACATTGTAAACCCATTTTTGAAATTCTTTTGCTTGAGGTAATTTCGATTTCATAATCAAAGAATATAAACCTAATTCGTTAATAAAAATAGTATGTGCTTGCATATTTGAAGGGTGCTCTTCTAAGGAGCACCCTTCTAAAATAAGATTTAGATTTGTTTTATGTTCTTCATCAACAAGATTATATGCTTTGGTTATTTTTTTATACTCTAATAATTCAGCAATATCTCTAGCTTTAAACCAAGGATCGTTATTTTCATCTAAAATCATAAATATTTCTTTATTATTATAGTTAAGTTTGTTGTTCAGAATATTTAGAATCCCCTCCATTTATTAGAAACGAACATTTTTAAATCCTGCAAAAATTTCCAGTAGAAAGAATTTATATTCTTTTTTATTCATTATAAATTAAAGAAAATGAGTGAGTATAAACCTTTTAAAATTTCACTAACGGAAGGTCAAAAATCTAAAATTATTGGTGCTGTAAAAAAGAAAACTGATGTTACAATCGATACAAAAAAAGGAAATAATTCAATTTTGTTAACTCAAAGACAGATCGATAAGATTAACAGAAATGCTAAAGACGGAAAGGGAACTAGAATTAAATTAACATATAAACAATTAAGAGAAAATGAAAAAGATGGTGGAATACTTCCTTTAATTTTTGCAGGATTAGGAGCTTTAGCTGCTTTAGCGAGTGGAGCAAGTTCTATTGCAAACTCGGTTATCGATAAAAGATATAAAGATAAACTAATAGAAGAACAAACAAGACATAATAAAGAAATGGAAAAGAAACAGGGAGGAAAACTTGTAACAGTTAAAAAAAAAAATAACTCCTTTATCTAATTTTGATATCGAGAATATCGTTAAGAAGTTAAACATAAAACATTTTAGAGGAGTTTTTATGAAAGATGAACTTCCGAAACATCCTAGAAATATTGAGTGTGGAATTGTAAACATTGATAATTCTTTCGGAAATGGTACTCACTGGGTTTCTTATTATAAAAATGGAAATAAAAAATATTATTTTAATTCATATGGAAACTTACATCCATCAAAGGAATTAGTTATATATTTGGGAAAAGATAATTTAATATATAATGAAGACAGACTTCAAGAAATTAATGATCCACCTATTTGTGGACATTTATGTTTGTTAGTTCTTAAATTCTTTTCTAAAGATATGGATTTTAATGAAATTTTAAATATAATAAATAGAAAGAAATGGAATCTTATTCAAGAGTTATTTTAAAATTTGATGTTTTAGGAAATCAAATTGTTTTTCCGGAATCTGGCGATATTGATGAAACGAAATTAAAAAGTGATATTGTAAATGAACTTTCAAATTCTTTTAGAACAGAATTCTCAACATTCCAAACAAAATTAAAAGATGATGAAAATAAATTAAAGAATGATTTAAAAAATGATTTTAATAATAAATTAAAGAATGAATTAAAAGTAAAAGTTGATGAAATTATCGGTTCATTGTTTACATTTACTAAAAGTTATATTGGTTTTAATAAAAAAAGACTTGTCAGTGTTTCAGAAGGAAGAGATAATAATGATGTAGTTATTATGAAACAAGTGAAAACGATGATAGAGAGGGCAATTAATGAAAATAAAAGAGATAAAAGAACAACTGATACAAAAGAATTTGAAGAGATCATCGATGAGAAATTATTTGAATATACAACTAAAGAAGATTTAGATGAAAAGATGAAAAAACTCACTCAGGATTTAATTAGTGATGTTATACCAGTACAAGTTGATAGTGATATAAAGAACAAAATGGAAGAATATTTGAAAGAAGAAGAGTTACAAATACATCTTCAAATATTTTCTGACACTTTATATAATAGTTATTACCCACAAGTAGAACAATTTATGAAAGATTTAAACAATAAAATAGAAGAACTGGAAAAAGACATAGCGAAAGAAGAATATAAAAAATCACTAAATGAAAGTATTCTTAAAGAAATAGAAATAATAAGAAAAGAATTAAACACAAAAGTATCAGAACTGCGAAGAGAACTTCATTATATTGCTTTACCTTCCGAATAGTATTATTTCCTAAAGTGGTAACAATTTTGAAAATTAAAAAGATTTTTTTCTTAATAAATGGAGACAACACAAAATAATGATTGGGATGAAATATCTTCATTTCCTGGTTTAACAACAGAATTTTTAATTGTATTTCAGAATAAATTAAATTGGAAACTTGTTTCACAATACCATCCGTTTAAATTAGAAGAATTAGGAATGTTTTCAAATAAAATAGATTGGAAAATCATTTCGCGATATCAGAAAATCGATGAACAAAAGATCGAGTTTTATTACTCATTATTTGATTGGAACATTATGTCTTTTTATCAAAAGTTTTCTCCAGATACTTTAATAAAATATAAACATTTGGTTAATTGGATAATAATTTTCGAAAGAACTGATATATCAAATGAATTTAAACAAGAACATTATGAAGAATTTTCGAAATATTATAAAAATAGATTTAATGTTGATACTGTACCTTCATTAATAAATTATGTTTTTTAAATTTTCAAACCTCGTCACTGAGACGGGGTCTAATAATTATAAACTACTTTTTAAATTATAACGATTTTTTATCTTAATAAATGGAGATGTATTCAAAATATAATCCTAATATAGAAAAACAACAATTTAAACATTTTTTCCCATCGAATAATACCGAATTGAATTTTAATAAAGAAAATCAGAGAATAGAATTCTTAATCGATGTTGGTGATAATTTTTTAAGTTCCCATTTTCAGTTTGTTATTTCAGGTTCGTTCAATGCCAAAGATGGTGAACACTATGGTATGAATTCGGGAACTAAATTAATAGATAATTTTATTCCTTTCTTATTTCGAAGTATAGAAGTGAAAAAACATAACAAATTAATTGATAGAATTGAAGATCCAGGTATTATAAGTACTGTAAAACATACGATATCACTGTCTCAAGATGAAACTTTGTCTAAAATGAATGGTGCAGTGAAATGTGATCATAAATATGGAAAATTTAATTATTGTGGAACCTTAAACGATTTAGGATTAGGATATTTTGGAGGTATAAACATACCAATATACAAAGGAGGATTTTTAATAACATTTCTTAGAAACACTGATGATGACGGGATTTTTCTATCACTTCAAGCAGATGGAAAGTCTTATGCACCTACAGGTAAAATTACAATAACTGATTTTTATTTACGTGTTCCTATCATAGAGTATTCAACACCTTCAAAAATTGAATTAATTAATGAGATGGACAAGTTTGGTGGAACACAAGAATTTGTATTTAAAACTTGGGAGTGTATTGAAAAAACTGGTATTATGGGATCAAATTTAAGTTTTGATATAACTAATATTTATAGGAACATTGATAAACCGAAATTCATAATTGTAGGATTCCAAACATCGAGAAGAAATGATCAAAAGAAAGATCCTTCTAAATTTGACCATGTTGATGTTAGAAATATTAGAGTTAAAATTAATGAAACATATTATCCGGAAGAAATGTTAAATTTAGATATTAAAGAGAACAATTATTCATTATTATATGATATGTATAAAGATTATAAAAGGTCTTATATCGGAAATATGAATATGCTTTATGATCCTGATGATTTCATAAAAAATAGACCTTTATATGTAATAGATGTTAGAAAAGGACCAATTAATATTTCAAATAGTAAAAATAATATTATTCTGAATGTTGATTTTCAGAATGTAGTTCCTGGTGGTACAAATATATATGTGATTATTGTTTCTGAGAAAAAGTTGAAATATGATTTTATAAAGAATGATTTAATAGAAATTTAGAATGACAAATATTTAAGATTTATTTATGTCTCTCAAGACTTTGAAAGTAATGGTTAATTTTTTTATTTTTAATTTTTTCTAAAAATGTGCAAAAATACCCCGTATTCTCCTTCCTCTCTCCTTTTGGCTTCAACCTTACTTTGTTCTTTAGTTACCTTTGTACTTCCTTTGGAAGTGTTCAACTCGTTATTTTTGAGTTGCTTGAGCCCATCACGGACCATCAGGCGTTTATAGCCGTCTGTCAACTTTTCAGGCTTGGTAACTTTTTTTTAGATTTTACAAAGTAAGGTGAGCGTGAGGTATTTTTGAGGAAAATGGCATGCTCTATGAGATCACCGCATGCGTCACATCGTTTCCGGTGTACCTATGGCCATCTCGGTACATCGGTGATGAGATACATTTGGTTCTCTCACTTTTCCACGTCTGAAATACTATTGACTGTTGTATATATACTAGAATCCTGTATGAATGATGAAACCGAGAACTTACGACTTTAATAGTCTATTACTTGTTATTAGATTGTTTATTCCATCCAAGTATTTGTTTGTTATTTAGTTAATAGTTTTAAATTATCAGATTAATCTATTTTCATTAATTAATATTTAAGAAATTCTCGAAATCAGTCGAAAATTAACAAATAGAAAGGTTGTTAGTTGTTGGTAGTTCAAAAAATCAATACCAGACTGCAGCAGCAATCAAGCGAGTACACCCACCGGAACCTCCGCCCATATGTGATATCATTCAGATACCCCGCCCCACTTCGATAACAATGGTGGATTTATATAGAGCATTCTCAGTGTACGAAAATATAATTGTAATAAAGGTTTTTATAAAATTGATTAATTTTATTTGATAAATTTTATTTGTAATAAATGGAAGTATTAAAAAAGATCCAACGAGTTGGTCAATGTCAAAATACTCCAATAAAGAAACTAACAGAATTGGAATGTGGTCAATCTTATTCAATTAAAGAATTTAAAGAAACTATTACAAAATTTGGAAAACGTATAGTTGTTACGTTAAAAGATAAGGAAGATAAATTTCAAGTTTATCTACCAGATAGATTTAATGACAAATTAAATAAAAAAGATATTCAACAATTAAATTCACAGAAACTATTATTCGTTTATGACGGTTTAAAAGAATTAAATGATGGGAAGAAAATTCATATTATTGACTTCCGAGAAAATAAAAATGAAAATAGATCTAAATCTAAGAAATCTGAAAGTGATATTGATGATTAAACGTGTATAACAAATGGAAATAATAATTAAATTAATTATATAATATTTTTACTTTTTGGGGGTGATCCCAATTTTGTATCGTTTTAAAGAAATATGTTAAAAATATGTATTTTTTTTTTATTTGTTAGGTTTTAAAGAAATATGTTAGAAAATGTATATTTTTTAAAAAAATTAGATGTTTGAGATAAAAATGAAAAATCCTACAAAAATCGACGATCAGGTTTTTTCGGGGAAATAGGGAATTTTGAAGACTGCGCCAGAAACCCTATATTACATCTACTACGACTTCTTGATCGCTTCGGACAACGAGGAACAACATGAAGCTCACATCAGAGAAGTACTTCGTCGTCTCGACATGAACGGCATCGCTGTGAACCCATCGAAATGCGTCTTCGGTGTCCCAGAGCTCGATTTCCTTGGATTCCATCTAACACCATCTGGCGTCACACCTCTGGAAGACAAAGTTAAGGCTGTCCTAGAATTCCCACTTCCCAAGGACATTCGAGAACTTCGGCGCTTTATGGGCATGGTGAATTTCTACCGACCTTGTCTTCGCCACGCAGCATCAATCCAACAACCTCTCAACGGACTTCTCCATCAGGTCAAGAAAAATGACAAAACTCCAATCAATTGGAACGAAGAAACGCTCAAGGCTTTCGAAGACACCAAGAAGAACCTTGCTGAAGCAACTGAGCTCGTCCATCCGAACCCAGACGCAGAGATCTCACTCGCATGCGACGCATCTGACGTAGGTCTAGGCGCTGTCTTACAACAAAAACAGGATAACAAATGGCATCCTCTAAGCTTTTTCTCGTTAGCACTCAATAAAGCGCAGAAGAATTACTCTGTCTACGACAGGGAGCTTCTGGCTATATACAAGGCCATCAAACATCTTCAACCTCAACTGGAAGGCCGAGTTTTCTCAATCATCACAGATCATGCTTTCACTCAAAAGCCTGAATCCACTTCACCTCTCCGCATCCGTTGGCTAACTTACATTAGCCAATTCACCACTACGATCATCTATAGTCCAGGCAGGGAAAACATTGTTGCCGATTCCCTATCAAGGATTGCTGAAATCCAAACTCCAGACGATTTTGTCGCCCTTTCTTTAGCCCAACAAGAAGACCATGAGATCAGCCGACTCCAGGAACAAACTAACCTAACCTTTAAAGCCATCGAAATTCCTGGCACCGACAAGACCCTTCTCTGTGAGATGTCAACAGGCAAGGCAAGGCCATATCTCCCGCAGAACTTCAGGCACAGTGCTTTCGTCAAGGTGCACACCTTAAGTCATCCTGGCGTCCGGACAACACGGAAAATGGTAGCAGAGCGATATTTCTGGCCAAACATGAATAAGGAAGTAGCTGATTGGGCTAAGTGCTGTATCGCTTGCCAGAAGAGTAAGATACACCGGCATACCCATGCACCTCCTGGAACATTCCCAGCTGCCACTCGCTTTCAGCATGTCCACTTAGATTTAATTGGCCCACTACCACCCTCCGACGGCCACCGTTACTGTCTCACGATGATAGACCGTCAAACCAGATGGACAGAAGCAATACCATTACGTGACATCACAGCCGAAACCGTCTCAAGCGCATTCTACACTGGTTGGATCTGCCGATTCGGCGTTCCCTCAAGAATAACCACCGAACAAGGCCGGCAATATGAATCCCAGCTTTTTCATCAGCTGACTTCGCTTCTGGGAATCGAGAAAGGTCGCACAACAGCTTATCATCCCCAAGCTAACGGATGCATAGAACGATGGCACCGGACACTCAAAGCCGCCATTACAGCACACCTTGACAGCAACAACTGGACCCGCATATTGCCAACCGTACTCCTCGGACTCAGAGCCAGCCTGCGAGATGATACTTCATCGAGCATAGCTGAAGCAGTCTACGGTTGTCCCATAAGATTGCCAGGCGAATTTTTGGAGCAACACACGACCGCGGAAGATCCACACGCACTCCTGCAGGAGCTGAAGGAACATCTTCGCACCCTTCGACCAGCCGAGTATAAGGAGAGCACTAAGAAGACCTATGTACACCAGGAGTTGCAGAACTGCACGCATGTGTTCATCAGGGAAGACTGTGCCCGACGTCCGCTGACACCACCATACTCCGGACCACACAGAGTTCTCCAACGACACGACAAGTACTTCGAAGTGCAACTCCCAGGCCGCCAAGCCACCATATCGACAGACCGGCTTAAGCCTGCGTTTCTTCCATCCGAACAGACTCAGGACACACCACCAGTTCTCCCAAAAACGCAGTCTCAACCGCCACCGCCAACTCAAGAGCCCTACAGGACCTGTTCCGGGAGAACCGTGAAACGAGTTTCACAGTCAGCTTCTCTGACTCCGTCATCTGGGAGGGGAATCCTGTAGCGGTTATCAGATAACCCCCAAAAAAGATAACACATGTTTTCAAAATAAATAAAACAGTTTTAAGTGTTCTCTCGCAATTGAAAACTGCAAATCATTCTTGTAAGTTGTAAATCCTATACACATAACAGTATGAATGAGTAATACGTTAGTGGCCTATTCTTAAACGACAAAGAACAAAAATAAACTTTGCCCTGAATCTTTCGTGCCCTCATTCCTACCTCTTCAAGGGCCATCGGAGCCATATGTGTTCTAGTCATCTCCCACATTCTGACTATTTCTTTATATTAATCAATATATATACATAAAACTAATTTAACATTTAAACAGTAAATATGATGACAAGTAATTATATACATTGCTTAAATGCTTCGTTAACTAATCAAAAATTAGAGTGAATGTTTATGTACCGGAACAGTTTTTAAATCAACCAAAAATTCCGATTTTTCTACTAAAGTTCCCATAAATTTCAAAATAGAAAATCATATTTTTTATCTTTATTACAAGTGATTATGAAAAACATTAAGAAGAAAAAAATGAGCTTTTAGTTACATTAAATTTCAAAGTCAATTTACTCAAAACTATGTTTTTCAAAATGGGCAATACGCTAGCGCTTTTAAGTTTCACCCGATAAATTTCAAATTTTAACTTCAGAATCCTAATAATATTTTCTAGTAAAATACGAAAGAATTTTTCAATTAATTAAATTATTATTAAGATTTTATGATCGATTCTCAACGGATTTTTTAATAGAAAATGAAGAGTTGTTAGGTACGTTTTCAAAAAAAAAAAAAATAAATAAATAAATAAATAAATAATTCTAGATACTTTACTAGATTTAACCTTCTTCTTTTAAAATAATACTAGTTTTTTGTTAAAACGTTAAAAATAACCGACTTCAGTCTATCAACCTTGAAAAAAGAGGGTTTCCTTTCGTAAGAGACAGCGCTGCCATTTTGTTTTAAAAGAATTCAAACTTTTTATTTTTTTCTTGGTTACAACTCATATAATTCTTATGGTATAAAAAATTTAAAAACTTTGATTCATATGTTAACCATAAATTTGAGAAACGTTTTAGATTTTAATCTCACTCCTGTACTTAATGAGAAAACTGGTAACCGGTACTGTAATTTTTTTTAATACAGTGGAGTCTCACTTATACTATACTCACTTATACGAAAAATTCAGTTAATCGAAAAATGTTTCGTTCCCCGACGAAACTTCATTTAATCCTGTGTATTGAATTATTCACTTATGCGATATTCAGCTATGATAAATATTCACTTATACGAAAGTTAATTTGTTCCCCTGGTGTGAATACTATTTAGTTGTACGAAAAGACAACAGGTTTCCCATAAAAAAAAAAAATGACATAGGTAGTTTAATATTTTTTTTACATTTTAAGATAAGATTAACGTACATATAGGTGTAAGTAGAATATGTATTACTTTTTTTTAGATTTATAGATAGGATAAGATTAACGTACATGTACGTATAAGTATAAAGAATAAATAAATTAAAAAAAATATAATTACATAAAATTAGATTAACGTACATATAGGTATAAAAAAATATTAGATAATGAAAATTTATTATTTTTTTGTTTAGTTTTTAAGATAGGATAAGATTAATATACATGTACGTATAAGCAAAAAAAAAAAAAATGTGCTTACATATTTTTTTTTAGACTAAATGTTAAGATCCATATTAGATAACAAAAATAAAAACGATTAAAACAGTTGGACGATTAAAACAGTAGGTTGTTCGTCCTTAAATTCTTTCCAATCCATTTTCCACGAAATTTTCTGCACTAATAACACGGCACTTGCCAGTGATTCAATCCCCCCTCCACTCTCTCGTTTTTTAGTTCTCTATATAGTAGTCGTTATAGTAGCCGTCTTCCATTGTATTTTTATGTTTTAAAATAAGAAAAAAAAACGAGAACAAAACTTTCGCTTGAACACAAAATAAAAATACTAAAAGAAATTGATGACCACTCCAACGAAACAAAAGTCCGTCACGCAGGAGCTGCATAACTAAGCACTTTCCTCAGAATTTGGGTAGTGTAGATTGCTTTCCAGAACAATTTGCTTAAAATATCCTACATAAATAAAATAAAAACATGAATAGTTCTCTTTTAAATTTGTAATGAGTAACTGATCAATTAATAATTTGCTTCCAGAGTTATGTTTACACATGGTACCTATTACACTACGTAATAAATACAAAAAACCTCATATTATCGTATTTTGATCTAACGCAGGAACAGGATACAGTCACTCTAGTGGTAGAAAGCGCTCCTTGCGGCGGCTCTGTGAACCTACGTCTGACGGGCTTTTCTATTGAAATATATTACAAATTAAACCCCCGCTTTCCGATTGACCGATTCAGCTCATTTTTACAACACTTCATTCTCATGAGTTACCCACGACGTATACCGCGTTTCGTTACAATACAGCAGGAATTACGACTGGTATGAGTATATTAGGAATATAGGGGGGTCAAGAGTAAACCCCCCCCCCTTCTAATGAACCGATTTGGTTTTTTTTTACAACACATATTTACCTGTAGATTACCACTACGAATACTGAGTTTCTTCGAAATATACCAAAAATCACGGCTGGTAGTGGCGAATTGGTATTGTGGGTCCGGAGTAAACCCCCCCTTCTAATGAACCGATCTAGTTCATTTTTATATCTCACTTTTCTCTCTATATTACCACTACGAATACTAAGATTCGTTGAAATATAACAAATATTACGGCTGACATAGTCAAATTAGTGTTTTGGGTTCGGGGTAAACCCCCCCTTCCGGTGGACCGACTTTGGTGGTTAACGAACTCGTTCAATCGTTTGCTAATTGAATGCTATATACCAAGTTTCGTGACGAAAAAACAAAAACTCTGGCCGCTATCGTGTTAACAGACATATATATATATATATATATATATATATATATATATATATATATAGATATATATATATATATGCATATATATATATATATATATATATATATATATATATATATATATATATATAAATTTTAACGGGGGTCATTTTCGGTGTCTACTAGGCAGGATCGATAAAGATTTGAAGAAATTTTTCAAAAATTCCGTCATGAGTCCAACCTCAATAGCTACTTTCCTTCGGAGGAAAGTGCTAAAAGCTTAGCTTTAAAGTGCTAACGTTTAGCGTTAGCTAAACGGTCGAAATTACCTTTGTCGACCCTTGCGACTATTATCGGTAAGAGGAAAGGAATCGAGGTTCTCCTCGATTCCTTTCCTTTGTGATATAATATAATTTTTTTTTCGTTTTTTTCGGCGCATCAACTATGTTGGCTATTAGCGCCGGGCTATCTACAGGTTGCCAACCTTTTATAATGCCAACAGCGCGTGGTCGGTCACCTATTCAGGTACTGAGCACGCCCCACGTTGCTTAACTTCGGCGTTCTACGGGAACCGGTGTATTCAACGAGGCTATGGCCGTTGGCTATAATATAATGTATTGAAAATATAATAATGTACAACGTCATCTAACAACAAAATATGTACAAACAATAAAATTATGACTTTTTTTATGAAGAATTTTAAAATGGTCACAAAACCTAGTACTATTCAGTTACTCGAAATATTCACTTATACGAAACATTTTCCGTTTCCCCTCACATTCGTATAAGTGAGAATCCACTGTAATTTAGTCATTCAACAATGATCAATTCGTTTATGACTATTGTTCCCTTGAATTCTTCGAAGGGCAATTAAGATAAATCTTGCGCG
>OX328131.1:61496114-61560279 GCA_946811695.1 Gonocerus acuteangulatus
ATGAAATGCAGCACTTAAAACAAAATTACAATCAAAAAATCATAACAAAATACTTTAGATGAAATAGTAAAAATAAGTACATCTCATTTAAATTAGAAAATAATACTAAAAGAAGGCGCTAATAGCCACGATTTGTTGATGCGCCGTTAAAAAAAAAAAAAAAAAGATAAAATACTGAAAGAAAAAAAAAATGTTTGGATTGAGAAATATTCCCACAAGGTACAAGAGATCTTATAGGAAATTTGATGCAGAATTTGAAAATGTCATTAGAATTAAATTTTCCCTATGGCGTGAACGACAAATAGCGTAAAAATGGCCCAAAACTAGCGTTTAGAAAAAAAAAAAAAAAAAAAAAAAAAAAAAAAAAAAAAGCGGAAACGCCTATATCTAGGGAAATAATGCAAGTAAAAATTTCTCCTTGGTGGCATTCAACTACACTTTAGTCGGCATACACACCCCTCAAGTATGGCGATTTCCTTCGGGACCACCCTGTTTAATATAAATATATATATATATACACATATATATATATATATATATATATATATATATATATATATAAAAGTGGGTTTCCTGTCTATCGAGAGTCCTACTGTTAGGAACGGCGTCATCTTAGCGCGTTTCCGTTCTTATTCCTAGTTCCATTTGTAAAACTCAGAATAAAAACAATTTACGTTCTGTCTTAATCCTTCTTGTAAAATGATTAGTGTAAAAATTAAAATTAAAACTAAGCAAAAAAAAGATCTTAGGCGCCACGAAAGGGATCTAACAGTATGCTATGCGGAAATCACTTCATTCAAGCACCTACTATTTGGAATGAAAACGCTGTATCGTAAGACGCATAAGAACCATATTTGTTGGGAATTGTATAGGCTTTTAACCTTCCAGTAGTGGCGCCCCTTTTTGGGACATCCATAGTGGCGCTACACCTCACAGGTGCAAACCCTATTTCGCGCGGAAAAATGTGCCTCAGCATCGTGATTACATTGCTATTTGAGAGAAATAGTAGAAAACTGCAGACTTGATAACAACACTTTTTTGGGGGGATACATAGGAAACCATCTTTTTCGATGAAATAAAATATGTCACGTTCGATATGAAATAAATTATTAATATAAAATATGAAGTTGAATAATCAATCTATGTGTAAGAGTTTTTAAGTCTAAACTCGGCCGTATTTAAAAACACTCTGCTGTTATTGGTATAAGTTCCAAATTTCTGATTCTTTAAAAAAAAAGGATCATTTTTCATGACTACACTATTACTAGGTACTGTTAGTGGAGTCATAATAATACAATTTATGTTAAAATATAAAATATTTGTTATATACCAGGTTATCCTATAGACATGAAACATGTATAATTATATAAAACATGAGTATAAATTATGAAATATGTCAATAAAATATAAAATATGAATATAAAAATCATGAATATGAAATAATAATTAATTTCGTTTAGAGCCTTCTGCTCAAATTCAGGAACATAAATATGCTTTAGGTCCACCTGAAAAACCTATGTAATGTACGGTACTGTATAACATACAGTCTTCTTTTTCGTACATGTCCAACGCGCATTTTTTGTGACGCTTTTTTTCAGTTTAGTCATCGCTTAAGCATGTTTATGCTATTAACAACGTCCTGTGATCTTGTGTTGCTGAAATGTATATACTAGGCCACCTTAAATCTTATCCTACAGGATATTCATGTAAAAAAGGATAGGGAATCACAGGAATAGTGGCGCTGTATCTAGCAGTTGAAGACAAACTTTTACTCCTCTCATTTATTCTACTATCGAATAAACTCACCCAAATACTCATAGATGATAACATAATAAGATAGAGAACGAAAAGTGAGAATATTTCATATCTGTAAAACTTACGTGAGTTGTGGCGCTGCACCTGAGAGGTGACGAGGGCAGCCACTGACAATGATGAGCTCACAAAAAGGCGTCAATGTGACTGGCCGGTGGAAAAACGGAAATCCGGAAGATACTCCTCTCAGGTGCGCGCCACTAACGGAGGGTTAAAAAGATGGTTTTAACTTACTAGGATTTTCCAATTGGTTTCCAAGAATATATCCGAAAATACTAGGACTAATAGATTTGTTTCCATATTCTTCGACAACGGTTCTAGATGTGGCCTTGGAAAATGATTAGTGTAAAAATTAAAATGAAAATTAAGTAAAAAAAAAGATCTTAGGCGCCACGAAAGGAATCTAACAGTATCCTATGCGGAAATCACTTCATTCAAGAACCTACTATTTGGAATGAAAACGATGTATCGTAAGACGCATAAGAACCATATTTGTTGGGAATTGTATAGGCTTTTAACTTTCCAGTAGCGGCGCCCCTTTTTGGGACATCCATAGTGGCGCTACACCTCACAGGTGCAAACCCTATTTCGCGCGGAAAAATGTGCCTCAGCGTCGTCATTACATTGCTTCAGCTTCCAATTACATATAGAACGTTTATTTTAAAGCCTAGTAACGTTTATTTGAATGCCTACGTAAAAACGTAAGTGCTTCTATTTCCACGCATTTTAGCGCGGTTCCTCCCTCCCCCATAGGGAGAAACCCCGCTTATAAGGTTGATACAATGAAACAATCCGGAAGTGCCGACTAGAAAATTTTGCGTTTCAGAACCCCTAGAAACCGAAAATAACGGTGGTTCAAATTTGTATATATATATATATATATATATATATATGTATATATTTATTTATATATATATATATATATATATATATATATATATATATATATATATATATATTTGTCTGTTCGCTCTCTAAATAGAAGACGAATGGACCGATTTTAATGAAATTTGGTACAAAAATCTGTCGTCCAATTTGAAAGGTCAAGTTCGTTAACCAGCAAAATCCGCCCACTGGAAGATGGCGTTTGGGGCGAAATTCGCGCAAAAAAAATCGCAACGCTTACGTTTTTGAGTTCATAAGCTTGTAAGTACTCTTTTTATAGGCTTCTTGGGCTAGGAAAACGAATGGAACCATTTTCAAGGCGATAGCTTTAACCGTTTTTGAGAAAACTGAAAAAATAATTTTTGAATGCCGTTTTGGGTTTGGGTACTTAGAATCAAGGGATTCAGTTGAAACATTTACTGCATGTTTTTCTTCCATTAAAACTAATATGTTGAAATTTTGGTTGCGTTTGGAGTTAAGGAAGGGTTAGAATAAAATATTTTATTAACAGGCATAAAAAAGTTTTGGTAACTTTGTATACTTTCCTTAATATCTCAAAAAAGGTTGAGAATTTGGGAAACGGAAGAATACCATTAGAAAGCTTACTAAATGCTCTACAAAAAAGGTTCTAATGAAAGTTTTGATTAGGCGATGTCAATCGGAGAAATACCGTATGAAATGTCAGTTTTGGATTTGTCGATTTCCTTCAAATGTCTTGAAACTGTCGAGGCTCCTACTCCGAGTTCTTTGGCATATTCCCTAGTGTTTTTAATTGCTTATAGTAGTCAAATGTATTTGTCAATGAAACAGGATACGTATAATTAGAATCAATATTTTGTTTGTTAGAATTCGAAGATGCCGTATGAATATCTAGATGTGACAGTACTGGTGTTGATTTCGTTCTTTAGAATTATTCTTGGTATTCCCTATTTTCATCTGTTACCCATAGTTTTTTATTGTTAGTAGATTTTTCTTATTGATTATAGAACATTAATCTATTTGGCTATAAAACAGGATACGTAAAATTAGTGACAATATTTCGGAGATTTCTGAGCGAAATACGTTTAAGATTTTCTACCACCACGAACGGCTTTTTTCCTCTATTTTTATCCACTAGATAGGCTTTATTTTGCATATTATTCTATATAAGTTTTATTCAGCAGGGCATTCTGATGAAATGTCGTGTTTTTGCTGTGGATTTTAAATACGATGTATCTAAGATTGGATAACATTAGCGAGTCTACATAATTAAGAACCGACGACGGAGGATTACTTCTTGCTATGATTTAGTCTACATACGTATATTAAGTCCTAAATCCAATCCTCCTAAAGTTCAATGCCCGTAGAAACCAGGGGGCCGCAGGAAATTTACCTGCTAAGAGTTAATCCTCAAGAGCTGTAAATATACCCCAGGTATCTGCCGACACAAATACAAAGCCTAGGCGGAGAGCACCCCAAAAACTCAGATCCAAACAGGTTATATACTAAATATTGATAAAGACTACTTAGTTGTAAACCGATTCATCAATTAGCAATCAATAGTTTTCAACAAAGGTTATATACTAAATATTGATAAAAAGTATTTAATTAAAAAAAAAAAACAATATTCCACAAGACTTGTTTTTGGTCCATTTGTGTCTACTCCATAGACTTAATTAGGTATATTATTCTATTGTAGTTGGGCAACTAAACTTTGTTTTATTTTGTTAAATAAAGTTTTTTTTCTTGATTTGTTATTCGTCAAGACTTTTATTTGTCCTTGTGTATTTACTAGATAGGTTTTATTCAACATATTATTCTATATAGGCTATATTAGGCTGGGTATTCTACTCAATCTTGTGTACTTCTTCTTGATCCTTCTGTACATGGGCGTATATAAAAACAATTTCGGGGGGGGGGGGGGCTGAGACCATTTCCAGGGTATGGAATACTAAATATTTAGAGCTTGGAATAGTTTTAGGCAACTAAAACGCTATTACACGTAAAATAAAATATGTTTTATGAACTAAGTGATCTTATTTAATTTATTTTTAAGGGTTTTACGAGAAGTTTTTATCATCAATTCAAAATTTCGGGAGGGGCTGCAGTCCCCTCAGCCCCCCCCCCCCTCATATACGCCCATGCTTCTGTATCCTCTAGAAAGGCTTTATTAGGCATATTTTGTATTGATTTATAGAGCTTTGCTTTAGAATGAGAGCCAGATTCTGTAATTTCCGCTTCTGTGTAAAAGTTAGCTACTGTTGGTGTCCCTGACGCCTTAATATCACTTTTATTCGAGATGTTCGAGAGGATTTTGACAATTTTCACAAGATGTATAAAAAAAAATAAGTTTATTTTTTTTCTAAGCTTATCAAATGGCACTAGGGACATGAACGGAACCGCGCTAAGATGCTGCAGTTCCTGCGAGTCGGACTTTTTTTTCCTAAAAACCCTTGTTCCTGTGGACGGATTCTACTGGTTGACGAGTTTGATCAATTAAATAAATGAAAGTAATTTTGAAAAAAGTTTCACAACGAACGGAACTCTTTTGATATAAAAATATTCAGTTCTGAAACGTGAAATCAGCACTTCCGGATTCAGTTCTGAAACGTGAAATCAGCACTTCCGGATTCAGTTCTGAAACGTGAAATCAGCACTTCCGGATTCAGTTCTGAAACGTGAAATCAGCACTTCCGGATTCAGTTCTGAAACGTGAAATCAGCATTTCCGGATTCAGTTCTGAAACGTGAAATCAGCACTTCCGGATTCAGTTCTGAAACGTGAAATCAGCACTTCCGGATTCAGTTATCGGGTCGACAGTATAAATAGTATAGAATGATGACAATTTGACGGCTCATTGCTATAAAGTTTGTCAGTTCATTCGGAAGAATATTCAGAATGGCTGTTTTCTCAGTAGAATATTCCATAACAAACAGAAAAGGAGAAGTTACTTCAGCTTGAAATATAATGAAATTAGGAATCCCTTGAGGATAAGCAAAGGAGAGTTGATTTATGAAAATTGCCAATTCTCGGCCAGCAAGTTGTAATTAGCTTGAAGCCACCTTAATTACACTAGTTTATTAGCAGTTATACAAGGGCTGATTTCAAGATGGCTACTTTTGTATCATTAATTCTAAATGCGGAATTAACAGTTTCCTTAGGTTTTAGCTCGTTTGTAAAAGTTTTCGTTTGACGCTTTATTTACATTTTGTGAAGAACAGTTGTTGGAATTACGTTTTTGAATTTATTAGAGGTATTTGTGTTTTACCTCGTCAGAATAATTATTACTGTATCCTGCGCTAATACAAAATCCATGGAAAAAGTATGTTATTTTACCGTCTTTCCGTAAAAATCTTATATCTTGTGTAACATTATATTGTAACTCAAGTGTCTATCTTAACCCATTCGAGACAGATAGCCAATTTTGTGACAACGGGCCGCCATGCCGCGTCGCCTGATAGCTACTACCGTGACAAGGGGCCACCATGACCCGTGGCCTGATAGCCACTTTCGTGACAATGGGCCGCCATGACCCGTGGCCTGATAGCCACTTTCGTGACAACGGAAATACGTGCACTGTGGCCTGATAGCCACTTTCGTGACAACGGGCCGGCTTGCCCCGTGGTCTGGTAGCCACTATCGTGACAATGGGCCGCCATGACCCGTGGCCTTATAGCCACTTTCGTGACAACGGAGATGCGTGCACTGTGGCCTGATAACCACTATCGTGACAATGGGCCGCCATGACCCGTGGTCTGGAAGCCACTTTCGTGAACTCGGGCCGTCATACCCCGTGACCTGATCGTCACTTACTACTTACTAAATTTGTCGATCCATATTTATCCTGAGAGAGATCAACCTCTCCCACCAATTCTTGCCAACAAAGACCCGTCAACTCCTTGTATCCTCCCTATTATTCCCCCTATGGGAATTCCCACTATTGTTTGTCAATGGCTGTTTGGTGTTCGGTGGACTTTCTGGTCCCGGTTTTTTTTAAACGCCTCATGAATTGTTTTATTCGTTTTATTTTCGGGATCCCCAGAGACGCCCAAATATCACGTATCTACCAGGAGCTAAATTGGCTATTCCCTCTTAGTCGTCGACAGTACCTCGTCGGTTCAGTCCTTTACCAAGTAATTCAATCTCAACGACCTTCTTATATTTTTCAACTCTTTAAATTTAAATCCTGTGTTCACTCCCATAACACCCGATCTCGTCCTTCCAATCTTTATATTCCTTCCCAAGGTACTTCATTATTCGAAAAATCATTCGTCACCCGTGCCACCTCGCTATGAAATTCTGTCCGCCATTCCACCAACCTGGAAACCTTTAAATCCCGACTCTTCCACCACTTTTTATCCCTGCAAGATTTACCCAATCCCAAATTTATATACAAGCTGTAATATTTATAATTTTATATATTAAATTGTTCCCTATTCTGTGCACTGAGAATTATTCCTATGGGACATGTGTCCCTGAATAAGAATGAAAACAAAAAAGTTATTTTTGTGATCTGTGGGTTTTGAACCGCAGGTTTTCTGGTATAAAATAAATAAACAAGTAAGTAGCTATAAGAGTCTAGATGTGCCTTAACCATCTCCAGGCCTAGTTTTGTGGAAATGATTAACCCAAAAGGCCTAGGATCGCATGCCGACATCTATAGATGGATCCTTGGGGGCGTGTTGGAAGCAAACTATAGATCCATGTAACTAGATGGAATCTGCTGCTATTTAGAGTGTGTTGGGCTATTTCATTGATTGCTACGGCCTAAAAGATCCCAATCGGAAGTTCATGATAGCTTTATGGTAGGGAAAGGATTTCTTAATATAAAAGACTCTCTAGTTCCGGATGTCTAAGGTCTGGATTATAGAAGCTTAGTACTTGTAATTAGTGCTTGTCAGTCTCACTAAATGGGCTTAGTGACAAATGACAAGTGCTCGTTAACAAGTTTGTGTGTAAGGACATTTGTTAGTAGCAAACAACAACCCCGTTCAGAAATAGCCCGTTACCTTCGTGTTTTTGTTTTGAGTTTTTTACAATACTCAAAATTTTGTTTATCGAAAATTATAAAATAACTCAGATAATTGCAGAGAGGCAAGCGGTTGAGGGCAGGAGTATGGTTGCTACGAACAGAAACTATTGGCTGGAAATTCAGCCTAATTGTTAATGCAGCTAGCAACCGGACATGAAAAGGAGTTCATAAGATCATCAGTTAACTGTTTTATCACAGAAAGTTATAACCGAGATGCAACGAACAGACACTAAAATGATAACAACATGAGACGATCAATACCCCAAAAAATTAAATAATTGGGCAAACTTGATTATCACTAAACACTTGTTGGGCAGATTACACGAGGTGCCAAATTTTACTAAATATAATTGCTTCCTCTTCACTTGCACTAGCTGTGTTTTCTAATACTTGAAACTTTTTTCAATTAATTTTATTATTGATTATTAAATTCAACAGCATCTTTGATTAACGTCAGAAGGACGTTCAGACGACGTTGAAAGAGGCCAACCTAGGGTCCCTTCTGACCAGTGGAAGGGGCTGGAGTCTAATAGAGATCAGTGAGCCACAGACATTGACGTACTTCAAGGAAGAGACATTACTAACACTTCACTTGGTCACTGCAGCAGATCTCTGAGCCACTGTCTTCTGAGTCGCCATGGTGGAGAGAGAGGATGGATGACGCTAGATAGGGAGAGGACTTCATCAATTTGATGAATGGAACGGAATTTGGATAATATAACTTCTTCGTCAAATGTAATATTGAGGTATTTATGAAGATTGAGGTTGGAAACATAGAAGGGAGCATTGACTATGGTTATTAGGACATTGGACTGAAATTTTTGGATACATATTATGTTCAATGTCAAACTTGACACTAAGCACCTTGTTACATGTAGATACAGGTGCATGGGTGATAGCATTCATGACAATTACTAACCTCATGTATGCTTTTACTTGGCATAAGGTATCTTCCCGCGTTAAGTGAGCGGCCGTTAGTCTTATGACATTAGCATTCCGTGCCTAAGGTGGTGATTTCCAAAAAACAAAACGCATCAGCCTGATCATAAATGGAAAAGGGTGGTAACCTTACATAAACCATCGCAAAAATCTGCGATATGTACAAGGGGATGTTAAAATTTAAATAAAAAAAAAAGATAAATTATATGTCAAGCCGCATTTTCTTAATTGCCTTAGATTTTCTTTTTGGCTACTTAATCAAACTTCTCATTTTATAACTAAGGAACGGGAAAATGAGATAGCCTCTAATAAAATAATTCGTCTTTTTAGCACTTTCCTCTGAAGGAAAGTAGCTATTGAGGTTGTCTCATGACGGAATTTTTGAAATATTTCTTCAAATCTTTATTGATCCTACCTAGTAGACACCGAAAATGACCCCCGTTAAAATTTATATATATCTATACATAAATATGCATATATATATATACACATATATATATATATATATATATATATATATATATATACATATATGTGTGTGTGTGTGAGTGTCTGTTAACACGATAGCGGCCAGGGTTTTTGTTTTTTCTTCTCGAAACTTGGTATATAGCATTCAATTAGCAAACGATTGAACGAGTTCGTTAACCACCAAAATCGGTCCACCGAAAGGGGGGTTTACCCGGAACCCAAAACACTAATTTGTCCAAGCCAGCCGTAAAATTTGTTATATTTCAAAGAAACTTGGTATTCGTAGTGGTAATATAGAGAGAAAAGTGAGATGTAATAATAAACTAAATCGGTTCATTAGGAGGGGGGGTTTACTCCGGACCCACAATACCAATTCACCACTACCAGCCGTGATTTTTGTTATATTTCGATGAAACTCGGTATTCCTAGTGGTAATCTACAGGTAAATATGTGTTGTAAAATAAACAAAATCGGTTCATTAGGAGGGGGGGTTTACTCAGGACCTTAATTACAAATATACTCATACCGGTCGTAATTTTTGCCGTATTGTAACGAAACGCGGTATACGTCGTGTGTAACTCATGAGAAATACGTTTTGTAAAAATCGGTCTATCGGAAAGGGGGGTTTACTTTGTAATATATTTCAATAGAATAGCCCACCAGGCGTAAGTTCGCAAGGCCGCCGCAAGGAGCGCTATCTCCCACTAGTGGGACTGTACTTGTGATACAGTGATATGTGTGTGCGTCAGATCAAAAGGCGAAAATATGAAGTTTTTTGTATTAATGAAGTAGTGTAGTAGGTGCCATGTGTAAACATAACTCAGGAAGCAAATTAATTACAAAATTAATAATTGAACACTTACTCATTACAAAATTAAAAGAGAACTATTCATCTTTTTTATTAGCGCGGTTCCTCCCTCCCCCATAGGGAGGAACCCCGCTTATAAGGTTGATACAATGAAACAATCCGAAAGTGCGGACTAGAAAATTTCGCGTTTCAGAACCCCTAGAGACAGAAAATATCGGTGGTTCAAATTTGTATGTATATATATATATATATATATATATATATATATATATATATGAATATATATATATATATATATATATATATATGTATATATTTATATATATATATATATATATATATATATATATATATATATATATATATATATATATATATATTTGTCTGTTCGCTCATTTCTGGCTTCCCTAATGGTCCGATTGTGATGAAATTTGGTACAAAAATCCGTCGTCCAATTTGAAAGGTCAAGTTTGTTTACCAGCAAAATCCGCCTACTGGAAGATGGCGTTTGGGGCGAAATTCGCGCAAAAAAAATCGTAACGCTTACGTTTTTGACTTCATAAGCTTCTAAGTACTCGTTTTATTTGATACCTGGGCTAGGAAAACGAATGAAACCATTCAAGGCGATAGCTTTAACCGTTTTCGAGAAAATTGGAAAAATATTTTTTGAATACCGTATTTGGTTTGGGTACTTAGAATCATGGGATTCCGTTGAAACATTTTCTGCATGTTCTACTTTCATCAAAACTAATATGTTGAAATTTTGGTTACGTTTGGAGTTAAGGAAGGGTTAGAATAAAATATTTTATTAACAGACATAAAAAGTTTGAGTAACTTTGTTTACTTTCCTTAATATCTCGAAAACGGTTGAGAATCTTGGGAAACGGAAGGATACCATTAGAAATCTTATTAAAAGCTCTAAAAAAAAAAGGTTCTAATGAAAGTTTTGATTAGGCGATGTCAATCGGAGAAATAAGAGCTTAAAACTTTAAAGTAATTGATTTCGCTTATTCCAACTGTTATTTTTGTCTGTTTTTTATTCCTTGTTTTTTTTAATTGCTTATTGTTGGATAATGTATTTGAAAATAAAACAGGTTAAGAAAAATAAGAAAAACAATTTAATGTTAGAGATATGGATTTCCAAGATATATAGCTTTTCAACTGCCTAGCGTCCTTCCTAGGGAGGGTTCTTTGTCTTTGATTTTGGTACTTAGAATTTTGGGATACAGTTGAAACATTTTCTGCATGTTCAAGTTTCATCAACACTAATATGTTGAAATTTGTGTTACGTTTAGAGTAAAGGAAGGGTTAGAATAAAATATTTTATTAACAGACAAAAAAAGTTTTGGTAACTTTGTATAATTTCGTTAGTATCTCGAAACCCGTTGACAATCTTGTGAAGCGGAAGATTAACATTCGGAAGCTTACTAAATGCTCTACAAAAAAGGTTCTGAAGAAAGTTTTAATTAGGCGATGTCAATCGGAGAAAAAAGTGCTTAAAGCTTTAAATTAATTGATTTCATTTATTCCAATCGTTCTTTTTGTCTGTTTTATTTCTAGTTATTTTTTAATTGCTTATAGTTGGATAATGTATTTGACAATAAAACTGGTTAAGTAAAATAACAAAAATAATTTATTGTTAGAAATATAGATTTCCAAGATTCCAAGACCTTGTCACTAGCGGGTCCGTTTCTAGTGTAGCCGACCCTTCCAGGTAAGATTGTAAATTATGACCTTTCAAGACTTTACTACTCACAGGAATGGCGTTAGTGACCTTAAGGGTTGACACGCCATTATAATAATTAATTTAAAAAAAAGACTGGTGGAACCAAAATAATAACTGCTTCTATTTTAATCTTTCCAAAGTAGACTAGGGATATGAACGGAACCGCGCTAAGATGATGCAGTTCCTGCGAGACGGACTTTTTTTATTTTTATAGGATATTGTAAACAAATTATTCTGGAAAGCACTACCCAAATTCTGAGGAAAGTGCTTAGTTATGCAGCTCCTGCGTGACGGAATTTTTACAATACCAACTAAATATACTGTAGAAAGAGTCAATTAAAGATCACAATTATCTTAACTTGACCTTCTTATTATACAATGCCATCTAATTAACGAACTCAGCCACAGATCTTACATTTCATCACCATTTAACGTTTCTCAGCTTTAAAATAGCACATGTTCTTCGATGCAAAGTATTTTAGAAGTTTACTGCTTGAATGCATGTTACAAATTTAGATGTTAAAAAATTACCACCATGCTGAGTTATATTTAGACTGGCTCACATAAAATGTAACTAAGGGCTAAGATAGTATCATTTATACGCTTGTTAATTTTTTTTTTTTTTTTTTTTTTTTTTTTTTAATTAGGGTGCGTCGACTGCTATGGTTAATGGCACCACGCTCGTTAATTGTGGATAACTTAGTAATTTAGAAGACAAAGTAGATTTTTAGAGGTGAATAATGCTATTAAAAATAAGTTTGTTTAATTAGCACCTCGAAAAAAATAAACAAGTACACAAAAAGGGTTTTTTAAACTTGTTGAAACAAATTGATTAGAGTTTACAAGAACTTCACCTAAAGTCGTTTATCATATAAAGAGTCATAAACTTGTCGACCAGTGATAATGAATCAATTTTTTAACTATATTGACTCAATATTCTTAATATTTCTCGAAGGAGCTAGAATAAATATGGCGAAGAAAATAGAATCAAATTTATGTTGTTGTATCGGAGAGAAATAACGTCATGTTTACCATTCTTCGGTCTGTTATCAATTTTTTATTGCGGTCTTTGAACTGAGAGCATTTGATTCAGTCACCAAGTAAAAAATAACAAAAAATAAAAAATAAAAAAAATATTTTCTACCTAAGTTAGGCAATAATTCATGCCAGTATCAATGGGTCATAATTCAATGGCTTTTTTATCTGACACTTTCTTCGAGTCATTCGCATTTAGATTCTATTTATGGCTTTTCACTTTGCCAATTGCTTATATTTTAGTCAATAAAAACTTTAATAATTTCAAGAGCTCTTCACTATTCTATATGGTTTTCTTTAATATCTTTAATGGTGTCTCTGAGCTGAATTAATTATTTCAATATAAATTTGGAAAACTTCTACCTCGATGAAGTGAATATTTAATTTGTTAAACCAACTTAGGGTTATATTTTTCCCCCCAATGAATACTTGAAAACGTCACCTGGCTGAGATATTGGACGGTTGATATCCTAGTTGCTCTACGAAAGTGAGAACCGAAAAGAGGTTTCTCAGGAGAGTAGTCGGTAAAACAAGAAGGGACTGTATACGAAACGAAAGAGAAAGAGAGGACTTGAAAATCGCACACCTCTGAAGAGAATTCTTGAGAAACGGTAGTTAAACTGGTTCGGCCACGTCTGTAGAATGGAATGAGACCGCGGACCCAGAATCATCATGGAGTCAAGACCAACTGTGAAAAGACCAAGAGGACGACCCCGCCTGTCATATGATGATTACATATCCAGACTTGGACAGGCCCGAGGAAAAACATTCCCAAGCTTGCTAGGGACCGAGATGGGTGGGGCACATCCATTGGACCTATGGCCAGAGTCGCGTTTACGCTGAAAGGCACACGAGGGAAACGAAAGAAGAAGAACATTAGGTACCGATGAAGCACTGAAGATTCGAAACTAGTTCATCTTGGTTTATTAAATAATAATTATTAACACTGATTTACCAGACCAGTCATTTTGACTGGTCGTGCGATTTCAATTCAAAATTCCTACTCCATATAACATTGGTTTCCTAAATAATGTTAGGACATTCGTAGCTACACGTGGAGAATGAACTTAATGTTACTTTAAATATATTAGTAACAAATATATTTTTTTTTATTTACATATGTACCAATACCTGGTCTGGTAAATCTAGTGTTAACTCATGTGTTTTATTTGTTAACCTTGTATCTAGGCGCACGTTAGTGCGCCAGGCCAAGTTCCGGCCTAAGCATACTGTGTGTATATTACAGGAGGTCTTGGAGCCGATTTTTACCCTCTCATAACTTTCAACCAGGTAAAGATAAAGTTATGAAATTTTACATAGGTATTATACTACTAGATGTGAGTATAACTGAAAATTGTCATAATTCTACATCGAATAGTTTCTGAGATATAAGAGATCGAAAATCGGGATTTATAGGAATCACTCACTCACTCATTCATTCACTCACTCATCAAAATTATTAGGCACTTCCCATAATGCTAGAGACTTGAAATTTTGCATGATGATAGATATGGAGGTGTTATTAAAGGAAAAAAATCGAAAAATCGTGAAAAGTTGTGTTTGACTCCGCTTCCAGGGCGGGGGCGTGCCAGTTTTGTACTTCCTACGGAAACCCGTCATTCCTTCCGAAACCCATGATGTGGGGTATCAAATGAATCGTCTCGGTATGTAGAACCTATATTTGATGTTTTAAGAAACAATGAGACGCATATAGGCTCGGTCAAAATCGTATACCAGCTGTCTGTCTGTATGGTTGTTCCTTATACAAATCCGTACCGTTTGACCGATCTTGACAAAACTTGGGACACAGATGGGTCTTGATACGGGGAGAATCATGGGCTAGGTTAAATTGTCTATCAGCTGTCTGTCTGTCTGTTTGTTCCTCATACAAATACACACCGTTTGGCCGATCTTGACAAAATTTGACACACATGTCGGTCTTGATCCGGGGAGTGTCATAGGCTAGTTCAAAATCGTCTATCAGCTGTTTGCCTATGTGTTTATTCCTTATACAAATCCACATGATTTGACCGATTTTGACCAAACATGGTACATAGGTAGATCTTTATCCGGGTAGTGTCATAGGCTAGGCCTAAATCGTCTATCAGCTGCCTGTCTGCATGTTTGTTCCTTACACAAATTCACTCCGTTTGACCGATTTTGACCAAACTTGGCACACAGGTAGGCCTTGGTCCGGGGAATGCACTAGGCTAGGTAAAAAAGGTCTTTCAGCCGTCTGTCTGTATGTTTGTTCCTTATACAAATTCACACCGTTTGACCTATTTTGACCAAACTTGGCACACAGGTAGGTCTTGATACGGGAGTGTGATATTACCTATGACGTTTTGTACTTTTCGTGCCATCGGAAAGCCATCATTCCTTCTGAAACCCATCATGTGGGGTATCAAATGAATCGTCTTGGTAAGGAGAACCTATATTTGATGTTTTAAGAAACATTTCGACGCATCTTAACAACAACAGTTGTGACTTCTTTCTTAAATGCAGTAAATAAAGTCGTAGGGGTTCACTGCATAATATAATTGACAGCAGATACTAAGTTTTTCAAAGTCGAGCCATCTAAATTCCAAAGTTTAGGATCACAAACCCAAAATGTATCGTCTTTGTTCTTATCTTTTTCTTGAAGGCCTTCTACACTTTCCCTATTGTGATCTTTATCCTCGGGATAAGGTTCCTGTGTTTTACAGTGTAATAGTTTAGTTAAGAGAGCAATCAATTTGACCTCTAGAGTAATGTCATCTGGAATAGCTTCTAACTTTTCTAGTCTAGTGATTAGATGCATGTAGGTTGAATATTGGTATCAAATATCAAGCAGTAAGGAGAACTTTATGCAGAATCCAAAGACCCTGGTTTTATATGAAGTACAAAAGCCAGTAGGTATGCGGCAATTAAATTTTAATTAATACTTAGAAAAAAGTAATGAGATCCCCAAAAAACATAAATGTGAAATAGAGGCCAAGTTCCTCCCCCCACAAAGAAACACTCCCTTCCCCAAAAATATCCCCTCCTAAACCCCCCCCCCCCAAAACGCCTTACCATCCTACACTCCAAAAAAGTAGTATGAGTTAGTGTATTAAGTGCACCATATTTTCAACCAAAAATATTTGCCAATACAAGAGATGATACAAGAAAGAAATGTCCAAGTTCATTACTTGAAAGACCTCATAGTTACCATACTTACTAAGAACAGTAAAGACACTTCAACTGACCTTTAAAAACAACAATAAAAATACTTATATCCAGTTACTAAAATATCACTTTCCTCAACCAGGTATATTCTTAAACTTGGCAATGTTTTATTTGTGCCAAAATTATCTTTTGAGAGAAAACTAAACATTGCCAAGTTTAAGAATATACCTGGTTGAGGAAAGTGATATTTTAGTAACTGGATATAAGTATCTTTATTGTTGTTTTTAAAGGTCAGTTGAAGTGTCTTTACTGTTCTTAGTAAGTAACTATGAGGTCTTCCAAGTAATGAACTTGGACATTTCTTTCTTGTATCATCTCTTGTATTGGAAAATATTTTTGGTTGAAAATATGGTGCACTTAATACACTAACTCATACTACTTTTTTCGAGTGTAGGATGGTAAGGCGTTTTGGGGGGGTTTTAGGAGGGGATATTTTTGGGGAAGGGAGTGTTTCTTTGTGGAGGGAGGAACTTGGCCTCCATTTCACATTTATGTTTTTTTGGGATCTGATATACAGGGTGGCCAAGATAAGCGGGCCACAAGAGAAATAACTACTAAATGGTTTGAGATACTAAAATTTTTCAAAGGGGCAAAGTTTTATTTCTCGTCAAGATCTATAAAATCGTGAACTTGGAAATGAGAAAATAACACCTCTAAAAATATAATGCAAAATATGGGTAAAGAGGAAACCCTTCCCCTTAAAGGCAAATATGGGTAAAGAGGAAACCCTTCCCCTTAAAGGCAAATATGGGTAAAGAGGAAACCCTTCCCCTTAAAGGCAAATATGGGTAAAGAGGAAACCCTTCCCCTTAAAGGCAAATATGGGTAAAGAGGAAACCCTTCCCCTTAAAGGCAAATATGGGTAAAGAGGAAACCCTTCCCCTTAAAGGCAAATATGGGTAAAGAGGAAACCCTTCCCCTTAAAGGCAAATATGGGTAAAGAGGAAACCCTTCCCCTTAAAGGCAAATATGGGTAAAGAGGAAACCCTTCCCCTTAAAGGCAAATTTGAGCCTTGAATTGTTATTTTCTCATTTCCGAGGGCACCATTTTATAGATCTTGACGAAAACTACAATTTTAGCCCTATGAAAAATGTTGATATCTCAAACCGTTTAGTAGTTATATCTCTTGTGGCCTGCTTATCTGGGCCAACCTGTATAATAGGCGTGTTGAATAAGGTCACTGTTCAATTTTTTTTAGTAAATGGATATTTGTTATTAAAAAAAAAAAAAAAATCAGGGACATAAATATTCTTTAGGTACACCCAAAAAACCTACGTAATGTACTGTATAAGAGACACTCCCCTTTTTCGTACATGACCACCGCGCATGGTTGTAAGGTTTTTTTTTTCAGTTTAGTCATGGCTACAGCATATTTACGCTAAAACCTTAGCAATTTCCAGTTCTGCGCACAGGAGGTTGCGTGCATCACTGACTAGTCCATCGTCTCATCTCAGATCTGCCAATCCTCTCGTTCCATGTACCCTCCCGGAGAATATTTGTTGGGGCATATATATGTCTGGCATCCTGGCTAGATGTCCTGCCCAGCGGAGACGTCCACGTTTTGTATTCATTACTATGTTAGCTTCCCTAAATAGGTGGCCAACTCTTGGTTTGTCCTACTTCTGCAGGGGTCAAGGAATCCCAACATATGCCCGTCAGGAACCTTCTTTCAAATTAGAGGAGGGATAATTCGTCTGACTTCGTTATAGTCCACGTATCTGAGCCATAACAGAGTTTTATAGCAATTTATTTGTCGATGTAAGAATGCTCCGTCTCAGTTGCTTGCGAAGTCCATAAAAACGTCTGGTAGCTGCCAGAATCGTACCAATAATTTCCATAGACATGTCATTATCAAAAGTGACAAGACAGCCCAAGTACATTAACTGGCTCAATTTTTCGAAAGAGCAGGGCCCTATGGTGAGAGTTACAACTGGCCTAACTTGTATATACTTCGCTTTCCTTTCGTTAACTTCGAGTCCCATTTTCACCAACTCCAATTCACAGGTAATCCCATAAGTAATGTCGGTTTCTGTTGCTTAACTGTAGAATGTATCTATCCAAGAGTTTCTTGGACTACCTCTTCGACTGTTACAACAGGATTTTCTTCAACAGTAGCCTGCAGGAGTTGGTCATGAAGCTCTGTTGCTAGACCTGTACAAGCTTGCGGTTTCCCGCTCGAAATCGTTCAATCCACCGCTACACTTGTCACTCACTAATGACATTTTCGCCATACATTTCTACAAGTTGAAACAGCATTTTCTCCTTTATCGAATTCCCCACGCACAACATGGCGTAAGTGGTGTCTTAGCACAGAATAAGTTTTGTCAAAACGTGTTAAATAGAAGTGTATTTAATGATATAATAAACACAAAGTGTAAAAGGAGGGAACATAAACACACAGAATATTAAAAACCGGCCTTTTTTATGTGATGACGTGATATTCAACTTTTAGCATAAATATGGTTTAGCGATGACAAAACTGAAAAAAAAACGTTACAAAAAAGTGTCTGCTGGCGTTCAAAAAAGAAGACTATGTTATACAGTACATTACATAGGTTTGTCAGGTGGACCTAAACCATATTTATGTTCCTTAATTTGAGCATAAGGCTCTAAACGAAATTAATTTTCTTTACTGTATTTTTTTAGCGCGGTTCCTCCCTCCCTCATAGGGAGGAACCCCACTTATAGGGTTGATACAATGAAACAATCCGGAAGTGCCGACTAGAAAATTTTGCGTTTCAGAACCCCTGGAAACCGAAAATGATGGTAGTTCAAATTTGTATATATATATATATATATATATATATATATATATATATATGTATATATATATATATATATATATATATATATATATATATATATTTGTCTGTTCGCGCATTTCTGGCTTCCCTGATGGTCCGATTTTGATGAAATTTGGTACAAAAATCCGTCGTCCAATTTGAAAGGTCAAGTTTGTTAACCAGCAAAATCCGCCCACTGGCATTTGGGGCGAAATTCGCGCAAAAAAATCGTAACGATAACGTTTTTGAGTTCATAAGCTTGTAAGTACTCTTTTTATAGGCTTCTTGGGCTGGGAAAACGAATGGAACCATTTTCAAGGCGATAGCTTTAAATGTTTTCGAGAAAATTGGAAAAATAGTTTTTGAATACCGTTTTTGGTTTGGGTACTTAGAATTACGGGATTCAGTTGAAACATTATCTGCATGTTCTACTTTCATTAAAACTAAAATGTTGAAAGTTTTGTTACGTTTGGAGTTAAGGAAGGGTTAGAATAAAATATTTTATGAACAGACATGAAAAGTTTTGGGAACTTCGTATACTTTCATTAATATCTCGAAAACGGTTGGGAAATCGTGGTAAGTGGATAAAAACTATTTGAAAGCTTACTAAATTTTCTACAAAAAAGATTCTACAACTATTTTTGATTAGGTTATGTCAATCGGAGAAATAAGTGCTTAAAACTTCAAATACGTCTGTTTTGTTCTAAGAACGGGTTATTGTCGTTCATTTTGTAATTTTTGTCTCTTTCCCTTCGTTTTTTATTGTTTTTTATTTTTGTAATTTCTTACGTTGGGAAAATTTTGTGTGTAAAACAGGATATGAAAAATGAGACCAATTTTCTGTTGCTAGAAATAATGTAAATTTTGGGAACTTTCATTAATATCTCGAAAACGGTTGAAAATCTTGATAAACGGAAGAATACCATTAGAAAGCTTATTAAATGCTCTACATAAAAGGTTCTAATGAAAGTTTTGATTAGGCGATGACAATCGGAGAAATAAGAGCTTAAATCTTTAAAGTAATTGATTTCGCTTATTCGAACTGTTCTTTTTGTCTGTTTTTTATTCCTTGTTATTTTTTAATTGCTTATAGTTGGATAATGTATTCGAAAATAAAACAGGTTAAGTCTAATAACAAAAACAATTTATTGTTAGAAATATAGAGTTCCAAGATTCCAAGACCTTGTAACTAGCGGGACAGTTTCTAGTGTTGCCGACCCTTCCAGGTAAGATTGTAAATCCTACCTTTCAAGACTGGTGGAACCAAAATAATAACTGTCGGGGTTCGGTCACTGCTACTTAATAAAACTACATTTTATCGTAAAAATGGTTTTATTGTGCCGACGTTTCGGCTTGAACTTTAAGCCTTCATCAGGGCTGCAAATACAAGTAGGACATATTTAACACTAATATATGCACATATCTATGTAAATATACCTAACATATATATATATATATATATATATATATATATATATATATATATATATATATATACATACATATATAATATATATATATATATATATATATATATATATATACATACATATATAATATATATATATATATATATATATATATATATTATATATATATATATATACATACATATATAATATATATATATATATATATTTATATATATATATATATATATTTATATATGCATATACACATACACATATACACGCACACATATATACGTATATATGCCCACATACATACACATATGGGGTATGTATTATTAAGTAGCAGTGACCTAACCCGGACAATCCCTACCTTGCATCATCAACGGTCAACGATCTCCTCTCAACGAAATAATAACTGCTTCTATTTTAATCTTTCGAAATTAGACTAGGGATAAGAACGGAACCGCGCTAAGATGAGGCAGTTCCTGCGAGTCGGACTTTTTTAAGAAGGAATGCCTAACCTACATTCATATAATTCGTTTTATCTGTCAGCTATATTAGGACAATCTATTCATACAGGTAACACTCTTTTTTTGTATGAAAAGATCCATTGATATTTATTTATGATAGTTATTACATCAGTACTGCCCTTCGAATGAATATATTTTAGAGTTTTTATATTAAATTGAAAGCTCTTTACATAAGTGAGATTTATTTATTATTAATATTTATCAAGATCACTGTATAATTATGAGAACAAGGTCATTGATAACGTGTTATTTTATCATTCGAATATTTTCGATAAGGCCAAGAGTAAATAGAACAAGATACGCTTCGAAATATCTCAGATCGACTGAATTCATAATTCCATTTAAACGGTATTAGTTTATCATTGTTATTTTTCATCGCTAGCAGTTAATTAAAGCAACAAAGCTTCGTTTATTGTTTTATCGTCATATATATTTATTAATACTGATAAAATTAAATTAAACATACCCACTTTAATAATCCGTAAATATACACATTCATTAGTTAATTTGCATATGATCCTTATTGACAACTCTTAGCTCTAATTTGTTTAGCATTTTGGGGATAAATTTAGCAATTCAGTTTGCAGGATCGAAATGATTTATAAATAATGTCTTCAAATCTAAAGGTTGTCATTTATTTTATTCAGAAAAAAAAACCTTACACATAGCGGGAAAAGAACCAAGAGTCCATCAAACGACAGATAATATATTTTGAATATGAAAGTTTATTATTACTTAAAATGTAAGATACATTAATTAAATCTTTAGGTAAGGTTGTCAACCAAATGTTTATCACTGGTCTGTCTCCCAGTAAAAAAAGCTTTATTTTTTACACTCCACCTAAGGCCAAAGATAAAATAAAAGGAAGGAAGGTCATGGATAAGACCATTGCCATGCAAGGAACGTCATCGATGAAACGAATATATATATATATATATATATATATATATATATATATATATATATATATATATATATTTATATATATATTCGTTTCATCGATGACGTTCCTTGCATGGCAATGGTCTTATCCATGACCTTCCTTCCTTTTATTTTATCTTTGGCCTTAGGTGGAGTGTAAAAAATAAAGCTTTTTTGCATTCCTATAATTCATTTATATATTATTTATTTTTTATTAGTTTTTCAATAATATATTAGTGATTTCACGTCCCATTAAGAATATACTAAATAAATTTATGAAAATACATTTCACTCTACATTCTATCTGTTTCTTCAATAATAATTTTTGGTAGAATCAATTGTCTTTAAGATAAGGTTTACTATCTTACAAAAATCTCTGAAAATATAATAATGTTTATCAAACAGCTTTTTTTCTCTAATGGGTGAATTTGTTATACCTTCTTTTGAATTGCTTCTAATAAGGAAGGTGGTTTATTGTTTCTGGTGTTGTGTGTGACGTGGGTTGACCGGGTAAATGGGCGGAGAAGGCAAGGAGTTCTAATTAGGCTAAAAACGACCAAAAACCTCATTCAAATGCCATCTAGTAATAGGCAGGAATACTAGTACAATATGGTAACGCTAGATAGCTCTAAAGTCGAGAAATGAGAAGATAAAGAATGCGAGAGATACGCCGACCTCTCGACTGCTGTACAAGTCCATGGTACGTGGGTCCCGTCTTCCTTCGACTTCTACACAAGTTCTCGGTATGTGGGTCCCGACCGCTCTCGACTGCTGGATCAGTCCACGGTACAGAAGGGGTTAAAGTAAAGGGTCAGATGAATAATAATAATAATAAATATTATAAATGTATACAGTATTTATATATATATATATATATATATATATATATATATATATATATATATATATTTTTTATTCGTTTCCTCTCTGCAGTAACCCTGCAAAAAGGAAGTTTATTATGCTACATGTTCTAATACACAATTTATATAACATGTATTTTAAACAATTTTGTCACGTTTTGTTTTTAGATATAGTACATTAATGATTTAGCATAAATAGTTAATAAATAACTTTCAATGTTTAAAAAATAAATATACACATAAAAAATTTTATATATTTTTATAATTATATAATTTTTGTTAATTCAATCGCTTTTGGAGGAATCGATCGTCTTTAGAGTGAGGCATGCTCACTTACAAAAATCTCTGAAGCTTGAATAGTGTTTATCAAACAGCTCTTTTTCTGTAATGGGCTAGTTTTTTATATTCTTTTGAATTGTTTTTCTCTCTTTTAAGAGTAAATTACATTTGTATATAAGGTGCTGTGTTGTTTGTGGTGTTCTGTTGTTGCAAGGGCATGCCTAGCTGTTAGTTATATTTAGCTAGTGTCACTACACGTTTGTATCAGGCTGTACCGTATGAAATCTCAGTTTTGGACTTGCCGATTTCCTTCAAATGTCTTGAAACTGTCGTGGCTCCTACTCCGAGTTCTTTGGCATATTCCCTAGTGCTTTTTGAGGGGCAATCTTCAACCCTTTCTTTCAGGTGGTCATTGTCAAGCTTGGTTTCTGGCCTTCCTCGCTCCTCGTTGTCAAGGTTAAAATGTCCACTTCGAAACCTGGAAAACCACCGGTAAACAGTTCTTTAATTCACCGTTCCCTCACCGAACGCCGTGTTAATGTTCATACACGCCTCAGCAGCGCTATGACCGAGCTTAAATTCATAACGAAAAATAATACGGATTTCCGTTGAAGTCATAATTTAAGTTTTATTTTTTTCTCAGAGGATTGTTCTCACAACACAGTACGCAAGTTACAGATTAAATAATAGAAATAAAAGAGCTTTAATTCTATATGAATAACAATGATGTTTCTAAATTATGAAATAAAAAAGGGAAAGGATTAAATCGCAAAGTAAACAAAACTGACGTTTCATACGGTACAACCTGATATTTATACATATTTTATGCAATATTTCTTAAAATGACCATGACCTGGCAATAAGGGTGCAAAAATTGCTAATTCGCCAGGATAGCTCACCGGAAACGTGTTGCTAATTCCTCTATTAGAACTTCCTCATTCAACTTGTTAATGTATCATTGCCTTCTAAAATGATATTGTACCTCACAATGGTCAAGTTTCATAGATATGGCATTTTCATATTTTATAGAGATTTATAATATCCTCTCAAAAATGATTGTTCATAATATGGTTTTTTTTTTCGTATTTCTTAAAAAACATTGTTTGAAGTATTATAAATTTTTGAGCTTTGGAACCAGATGGAGATAATGATGTCCCAATTATTAGGATATTTTGATTAATTTATTGCCGGTTCATGTAATTGTACCGGGTTTTCTTTAGTTTGTATTACTTAATCATGACACATTTACAATTTGACCTAAGTGGCTCTAATTCATTTTTGAGCGATGGTGGATCTAACAATATATTAGTAGTGTACATGGAGATAGGAAACGTCCAAATACAGATTTCTTTTTGAAAGTCTGACGTTTTTCTCCTTGCCAAATCCCAACTATACCTATCTTCGAATATATTAGTATTTTCAAATTCAACTAACATTAGTACATATATATATATATATATATATATATATATATATATATATATATATATATATATGTACGTGTGTGTGTGTGTGTGTTTAGTGACTTCTACACGACGCAATTATTAACTGGACATAGAACGATTAACACATACATACACAAGCTAAATATAACTAACAGCTAGGCATGCCCTTGCAACAACAGAACACCACAAACAACACAGCACCTTATATACAAATGTAATTTACTCTTAAAAGAGAGAAAAACAATTCAAAAGAATATAAAAAACTAGCCCATTACAGAAAAAGAGCTGTTTGATAAACACTATTCAAGCTTCAGAGATTTTTGTAAGAGAGCATGCCTGACTCTAAAGACGATTGATTCCTCCAAAAACGATCGAATTAACAAACAAATGTTAACAAAAATTATATAATTATAAAAATATATAACTTTTTTTATATGTATATTTAATTTTTAAAAATTCAAAGTTATTTATTAACTATTTATGCTAAATCATTAATGTACTATATCTAAAAACAAAATTTGACAAAATTATATAAAATACATGTTATATAAATTGTGTATTAGAACATGTAGCATAATAAACTTCCTTTTTGCAGGGTTACTGCAGAGAGGAAACTAATAAAAAAAAAAAAAATACATACTATATATATTTATAATATATATACATTTATTATTATTATTCATCTGACCCTTTACTTTAAACCCTTCTGTACCGTGGACTGCTCCAGCAGTCGAGAGCGGTCGGGACCCACATACCGAGAACTTATGTAGAAGTCGTATGAAGACGGGACCCACGTACCATGGACTTGTACAGCAGTTGAGAGCTCGGCGTATCTCCCGCATTTTTTATCTTCTCATTTCTCGACTTTAGAGCTATCTAGCGTTACCGTATTATACTTCTAGTATTCCTGCCTATTACTAGGTGGCATTTGAATGAGGGTCGTATTTAGTCTAATTAGAACTCGTTGCCTTCTCCGCCCATTTACCCGGTCAACCCACGTCAAATTATAATTTGTTTTTACACTTTCACACTGTACATTCCTAATAGCATTTATTTGCAAAATCAGTTCACTTTTAGCCCTGAAGTGTTAAGATCTTATATTTGTGTTTTGTTTAAAAAAAAAAAATGTTTTTTTTTTATTGTTTGTCCTCCATTTAAAAAAAACATTTAATATTTAATTGAACAGTTTAATATATTATATATTTAATTAAATAATTCATTAAAATAACTGCAAATATTTATAATTATGCTTTTGTTTTTGTAAATTAATTTTATACATAAAAAATGTTTTTTAACTCCGCCGGTGTACAAAGTCACAGATCAAAAAGGAAGATGGAAATTTTATTTGCCGTAGTTATTGAGTATATAATTTCCTTGCTTATTAATCATAAAATAAAGGGCAAATGGTAACTTAAAAAAACATTCTTTTATTTTTACTCGTATATAATATAGCTTTTTTATCACGAATTTTTAAAGAAAGTTATTCAACATAAAATAATTATTTAAATGCCAAACTAATTCAACATAAATAAAAATTAATAATCATTGTAAGCAAAATAAAAATAAAAATGATAAAAGAGGAGTTTTACTACGGCGAGGAGATCGCTGAATGACGAGGCGCTGTGACCGAGAGTGGGAAAAGTATTCCGTACAGGGAGACCAAAGCCGGGTGCGAGTATCCCGTACAGCAGAACACACTCCTAGCGGCTCTTTGCGTACGGAAAGGGTTAATCTTCGAATTTCTGTGATATGACGGAGGTCAAAAAATAAAAAAAAAACTTCAATAAGGACCTCGTGTTGGCCCTACAAGTGGGAGGTTCTTCTACTCAAGTTGCGGCGGGAAGTTTGATATTTTTAATTTGTTCCAAATGCTACAATAAAATATAATCTAACCTAATATCCCCACTTCATGTCTCCTTTTGGTAATTTTTCCTAAGCACCAGACTGCATTCAGCAAGTAAGTTGATTGTTACTTTTCTTACTTAATTGGGTGTTACTAGAAACACAGGTGAATCATATCATAAAAACAATAATCATTGTTTAACTGTTCTCATACACTTTTTCTATGCCTTTAATTTTCCTGTTTTTCCTTTTACTTCAATCATTCGTTCGTTTATGAAAATACCCCAAATTATCAATTAATAATCTATTAATGATGTCCGAAAATACAAATTCATTAACCCTTTCCTTACTAAAGACTTCTGCAGAAGTCAAAGTTTGCCGTGCCCCTGGAACGAAGGTCTTGTACAGCAGTCGAGAGCTGCCGTGCCCCCCTGGAACGAAGGACTTGTACAGCAGTCCAACCCTTCTCTCTCGCTTACCAGCTCCCTACGGCTAACTGTCCCAGGAGTTTGTCCGTGGGGCTATAAAGCAAGGATTTAGAGAAGCTTTAGCAACTTATTTTACCACTGGTCGCCGGAAAAATTAATTAATTGTGTCGAGAGAGAGAGCTACGGATTATGGATACATGGGTCGGGATCGTAAAAATTAACATCCCCAGTGTTAGATCCAACTCGGAAAGGATGATGTATTTTTCTTGTTTTTAATAAAAAAGAGGCTATTTATTTATCTAGCTTCTTTGATTAATACCTATATATATAAAAAAAAATATTTTTCGTACTAAAAAGTATAGACTATAAAAAATATTTATTGGAGCATCTAATTATATAATTCAACCTAAATAGTAAGAGCTAAAAGTAAACGTAAATGAATAATAAAATGCAGTTTTCCTACGATTAGAAATGTTAAGGGAGGAAATTATATGAATGTTTTTATGCACGTCGAGAGGAGGGCGAGAATAGATTCGTAACTAGGGCCCGGACAGGTAGAGAGATCGCCCTACTACAGGGTCGGTCAGCCTGCACTACCCGTCGTAAGCCAAAGGTTAAAGTGAACATTTGAACAAATAATCAACATAAAATTTACATAGTACATGCACAAAATTAATAATAATTTCGGATACATACCGATGATATGACACTGTAATGCCTGCCGGTAAGTAGTGGAGATCTCAGGGAAAGGGGAAGTTGACCTGCCTGTAGGGGTCCAGAAGTAGCGAGTTTCTTCCAGCACCGACTCACCCCGAGGAGCAGCATATTGGACCTGGGGAGGAAAAGCATTCTTTAGAATTTTATGTGTATATACGAGTAAGCCAGGTTTGGTAGAAGGTTTAGCCCCAAAGGCTGCTCATAATTATTTCTGATCTGACCAGAAATAATTTTCGTTATAAGCTCCTGAAAAGACACAAGAATGATGTGAAACATGCATAAAAGATTTGGAGCATAAGTGATAGTTCGTTTTTAATATTGCTATTAAACTTCCGTCCCATTGAAGTGAAAGTAGTGATATTAAAGGTTATAATAAACATAATGTATATGATAAGCTATTAATATTATCTGATGCTTAGTACAATATCTGATTATGTTTACTATTTAATAATTGAAATGAAAAATGAAATGAAAAGTTTATGCTTATTCCGGGACACAAGTCCCATAGGAATAATTTTGAAATTACAAAATAATTGTGAATTTTATATATAAACTTAAAAACTTATAAATGCTATCAGAGTACAATGTACAGCTTCAATATAGACTAGGGGTTGGGTAAAACTTGCAGGGATAGAAGGTGGTGGAAGAGTCGGGATTTAAAGGTTTGTAAGTTGGTAGAATGGCGGACAAACAGAGGTAAGGAATTCCATAGCGAGGTGGCACGGGTGACGAATGATTTTTCGAATATTGCTGTTCGGTGGGAAGGAATATAAAGATCGGGTGTTACGGGAGCGAACAGTGGATTCAAATTTAAGAAGTTGAAAAATATAAGAAGGTCTACGGGATTGAATTACTTGGTAAAGGACTCAGCCGAGGAAGTACTGCCGACGATAAAGAGGGAATAGCCAATTTAGCTCCTGGTAGAAATGTGATATGTGGGAGTACACCAAACAACCATAGTCAAACTGGGGGAATAATAGGGAGGTTACGAGGAGTTGACGGGTCTTTGTTGGCAGGAGATGGCGGGAGAGGTTGAGCTGTCTCAGGATAAATATGGATCGACGGAAAATTTGGGAAATATGATTTTTCCAGGAAAGGTTCAGATCAAATATGATCCCAAGATTTTTAACGGATTTACAATATTTTATAGGGATGATGTTGAGGTAAAGGGCTGGAAAAGGGGAAGTGGAACTTATGAGGGATTGGAAGCCTATAACAATGGCTTCGGATTTGTCTGGATTCAGGGAAAGCTTATTAGCTGCGGCCCAAGCATTGATGTTATTAAGATCTACTTGCAGCTTGTCTACAGCATCTCGTAGCAAAGAGGGCTTAAAGGATAGGTAGATTTGGGCATCGTCAGCGTAATGATGGAACTTGGAATGAACTATGGAAAGAGGAAGATCATTGATGTAAACAGTGTTAGGAATATCATTGATATATAATTACGCAGTGTTAGTATATTTCTACATACCATTTACGATGATTTATGAATAATATTGGCGAGGTTAGCTCAGTGGTAGAGCACTGGACTAATAAGCTAGATAAGCTAGGTTCAAATACCGAGCAAGCACTTAAGATTTTTTCTTCTAGTGTCTTCGCTCATGGGTTGAATTCGGCCTCCCTGACCGTCCCTAGGCCAACCCAGCCTTTAATTAATTTAATAATGGGTACCTTGGGTGCTAATGACTCCAGCAGTCGAAGCGGCCAAGGGGAAAATCAGGCGGCCGGAGCATTGTACTGACCACACTATCTCCCTAGTGTGCCGTATGGTCACGAATCAGATACCTCTATAGTATCTGCTCCTCAGGGCCCTTGTGGCCTGTTACGGGACTGATTTTGCCGTATGGTCAAGAATCAGATACCTCTACAGTATCTGCCCCTCTGGGCCCTTGTGGCCTGTTACGGGACTGATTTTTTTTTTTTTTTTTTTTTTTTATTTAAATGTTAACTCGGAATTTTAGGACGGGTTATCTATAAGTCACTAACCTTTTCTAGCCAGGCTGATACCTTTTCTTTTATCCCAAAAAGCCGTCACCCCTATTGGGAATCGAACCCACGACCCTTGGCACGGAGTGTTAAGTGCTTACGCCTTAACATGCCACTCACAATTATAAGTGGCATGGTCTCTCGTGGGTAATCCATTCAGTTTTTTTGTGTAGATACTCTAACCAACAAAATCGTACACTCCATCGTAAAATACCTCCATGTTGCGAGATTGTTTTAAATATTAATCTTTTTCTTTTTGTTAATTTTTATTCTTCTTATTTTTTTTTTTTTAGATTTTTAATGTCCATCTTAAATAATTATTTTAAGGTCGCCACCGAGATAACTAAATACTATCACAAGAAAGGCTACTTTTATCTTATCTGTTATCACACATTGACAGCCGAGGACATGAAAACCTCGAAAAAAAACCGCTTTCGGAAATTCATTAAGGTTTTGACGTGATTTTTATAATCTTTGCAATATGGATTTATTGAAATACGACTATCTTTTTTCAGTCTTTAACTTTTTATACAATTCCACTTCATTCAGGACCATTTTAAAATGTAATAGTTACATTAAATTTTTTTGATATAATTCATTTTTTTTTAATAATTGTAATTTATTAAGTATTATATCGATTAAAAAAAAAAAATATTTTCCGGGAATAAATGTCCAATGCAAGAACGTCCATAGTTTCAAATTGATTTTTATCACTTTTCCGGCAATATACAATTATTTCAGGAATCAATACGATTTTATTATTTTGATTGAGTAATGTTAACATCGATTCCTATTTATAGAAATCTCACAATGACATACTTGTATCTAGGCATGTTAAGTGGTTTGTGAATAAGTAAGTTGCTTAATTACGTTTGAAAATATTTATATGACACTCCATTGCAGTTCTAATTTGCCAGAATCTAGTGAGTTTTACAGACCTTCTGAACAACCAAACAGAGACTTAAGTTAATTGGTACTACTTGTGTGAATGTGAAAAATTATGTCCTTGTAATCATTTTTGACCCTACAAATACATTTTAGAAGAGTTTAGAACATACTGGATCTACAAAACTACTGAATTTCCAGTTAATTTTTGCGGTCACTTTGTGTTAATACCCTATTTAACTGAGAGCACATCAGGTTTTGGAATGTATTGATGGTATATATATATATATATATATATATATATATATATATATATATATATGTTTGTGTGTGTGTGTGTGTGTGTGTGTGTGTGTGTGTGTGTGTGTGTGGGTGTGTATAATGTGCTATTCCCCCTATCTGTATCATAATAACACAGAAATACATACTTTAGACAAAAAAACGTACAAATACTCTAAGTAAATAAACAAAGCTCCTAAGCTCCACATAAACCATCATTTATGTGGAGATTTTGGCCGTTTTTCCTTGAGTTTAGTTTAAATATTATGTTTAATTTATAAGGGAGGGGGCAGAATTATACTAGAATAAATTTAACATTTCATTTCATGATCTCGACAACATTTCTAACGCTTTCCTCGTATTTACCTAATGGAATTCATGATGATCATAACAACTTCAACAATTTCGGATTTAATATATTTACTCAGATCAGAATTATTAAGGTTATTTTTTTATTTATTAACTAGGATTGCGAGAATCTGCTAAGATGAACCTAGTACTTTTTTGTTACACTTTTTCTTTTTTTTTTTTAATATTTCTGTAGTATATATATATATATATATATATATATATATATATATATATATATATATATATATATATGGTATCGATTATTGGTGAAATTTTTTATGTGAGGTTTAATTTATTATACTATGGAAAATTTGGTGAACCTTCATTAAATCTGTTTTTTTTTTTATTTATGGCAGTGTTGGAATTTTTAATTATGTAAATATTTTCTTTGATTTTTCTTTTTCACAAATTTCACCAATAATCGATACCATTAAAATAGCTAAAGAATCGATACAAACAGCCATATTAATTACCACAGATGACTTTTCAGTACTACGCCTGACTCAAGCTAGACAACAAGACGAGAGGACTTCTTGATAAGGTAGGATTAAGATTAAGTTAAAATATTATATGTTGAAATGTAAATTATTTAGGGAAAGGATATGTATATTAGTGTAAACAATTTAAAGTTTAGGATTTAAAAAAAAATATTGTTACATAGGAAAGCCCCTGAAGAGGTGCGAAAAGGCACGAAACATGTCGGGCGAAACATAACAAATAAAGTAGTTAATGTGAACAAAGAGTGTACTGCTTATCGGGTCATCTTTCACAAGAATTAATATATATATATATATATATATATATATATATATATATATATATATATATATATTATTTTCTAGTGTCATAGAACTTTCTTAAAATATGGCCCTAAAGGGCAGATACTGTAGAGGGATTTTGGTCTTGAGCATAGGGCGCACTATGTCTCGGATCCCGAATCCAACCTTCTTAAGCAAAATATGGACCTGAGGGTCAGATACTATAGAGGTATCTTATTCATGACCATAGGGTGCACTAGGGAGATAGTGTGGTCAATACTATGCTCCGGCCGCCTGATTTTCCTTTAGGCTGCTTCGACTGCTAGAGTTATTAGCACCCAAGGTACCCATTATTAAATGAATTAAAGGCTGGGTTGGCCTAGTGACGGTCAGGGAGGCCAAATTCAACCCATGAACAAAGTCACTAGAAGAAAAAATCTTTAGTGCTTGCTCGGGATTTGAACACAGGTCCTCCAACTTATTAGTCCAGTGCTCTATCACTGAGCTAACCTCGCCCCCTACTTTGGCCAATAAAAACTGAATAAACCATAATTTCTTCACAGACGATATTTGAAATTAATAAAACCCCATTTTATGTTTTTTGACAAAAGGGAGTCAATCGTTCAACCTAGCCCTCAATTAATGCCTACTTTATTTCCAGAGATTTGATGCTTACTAAATGTAGAAACGTTTCCTGCAAGTACTGACTCTGTAGTCCGTTAGGGGGCCAAGAAAAAAATCGCAAGAAATGTCTAATTCATCGAGAAAAACAGAAGCAAATTAAATGACAGTTTTTTAAAGGAAATTTTATTTTTTTATGATAGTGTAATTCGAATTTAATTATATTGAACAGTTTTTGAGCAATTCTTTCTTATTCATTAAAAAAACAAGACTACGTTAAAAAAACAGAAAATTATACATAATTATCATTATATATAATTTTTTCGGAATCGAATCATACTTCAAATGAACTTTTTTGTTGGAAATTCCTGAAGTTTGGCTGAATCACCAGACATGAATCACCCTGCATATTCACTCACTGTTGGGCGCTACAGTCCTTGTAGGACCTGGGCCTCTGCCACCATCCTGCTCCACTCCACGCGGTTTGCTGCTAGGTTCCTCCAATTTCGGATCCCTAGCGTCCGCAAGTCCTCCACCAGGTCACCAATCCACCTCCGTCTTGGAGCATATATATATATATATATATATATATATCAGGAAAATTATTTACGAGTGCTACCTCAATAGCCACATTCATTAGAAAAGTGCTCAAGGAATAAAATTCAAGATTTTTCCTAAACTGATTTTCTTACTGATACTTGCGCTGAATTTAAGAAGCAATTTTGGGTTTTAATTAATTTATGTTTGTTTTAATTCATTATCGAATTCTCCCAGCAGAATAGACACGATGGCTGTAAATTCATGAATAAAGGAAAGGCAATATATTAAACTCCGGGTCTCGGTAATTGTTCTTTTATTATCATTGATAAACAGCGACCCCCCCCCCTCCACCAATTACACGACCATTAATTTACTACCTCGTTCCATCAATTTGCTTGTCCTAATTTAAATTTTCTTTATTAAATTTATCGCCCTTCGACCACCTGCCGATTATTATGGAGTAGAAAATGTTATCAGAAAGTTGTCAACAGTTCTGTTTGCTCTTGATAGAATTAATTATCTCAAAAATTTATCAAATTGTCGATGAGTTGTTTAAACATTATTCATTATAAATTAGGTGAAGATTGTTTTTTTACTGCCAAGAATTATATAATCGTCTGAATTTTTGGCCTGTAATATTTGATTATGCTGTAATTTTTATGTAGTTTATTTTATTTTTTAGCGCGGTTCCTCCCTCCCTTCAAAGGGAGGAACCCCGCTTATAAGGTTGATCTCATGAAACAATCCGGAAGTGCCGACTAGAAAATTTTGCGTTTCAGAACTCCTAGAGACCGAAAATAACGGTGGTTCAAATTTGGATATATTTATATATATATTTGTCTGTTCACTCATTTCCGGCCCCCCTAATGGTCCGATTTTGATGAAATTCGGTACAAAAATCGTTCGTCTAATTTGAAAGGTCAAGTTCGTTAACCAGCTGAATCCGCCCACTGGAACATGGTTTCCGGAGCGAAATTCGCGCGAAAAAAATCGTTCCGCTTTCTTCATATGCTTGCAAGTACTCGTTTTATAGGCTTCTTGGCCTAAAAATACGAATGAAACCATTTTTAAGGCGATATCTTTAACCGTTTTCGAGAAAATTGGAAAAATAGTTGTTGATTAACGTTTTCGGTTCGGGTACTTAGAACCATGGGATTCAGTTGAAACATTTTCTGCATGTTCTAATTTCATCAAAACTAGTATGTTGAAAATGTGGTTACGTTTGGAGTTGAGGAAGGATTAGATTAAAATAAATTATTTATTGAGATGAAAACCTTTGGTAAATTCGTATGCTTTCCTTAATATCTCGTAAACGGTTGATAATCTTGGGAAGCTTATCATTCGAAAGCTTACTAAATGCTCTACAAAAGAGGTTCTGAAGAAAGTTTGGATTAGGCGATGTCAATCGGAGAAATAAGTGCTTAAAACTTTAAAGTAATTGATTTCGTTCATTTAAACCGTTCTTTCTGTCTGTTTTTATTTCTTGTTATTTTTTTATTGCTTCTAATAGAAGGATGTATTTCTCAATAAAACAGAGGAATAAATACAAATTCTCTGAACATGTAACAAAACTGAAATCGTAAATATTCTCCGTGTAGAGTCAGACATCTGCCCGGGTCGAGGTAGTAGGCAGGCTTCAGGTAGGCTTTTATTGAACTTCATAAATCAAGATGCATCCTAGGACAGCTAACTGTTACTTTACCTGTAGGAAGTCATGCAGCCAAATACTATACTAGAAATATAATTATATTTTTTGTTTGTATGTGGCAAAATAACACTACTTTCTCATTATCCAGTGCCATTTTATTTTGTTTAATTGCATTTAAAAGTAAAATGGATATGTTAGTAATGGAAGTTAAGTAAATTAGAAACATATTCGTAGTAGAGTCTTCGTAGACCGAAACTTGGGACGATGGAAAGAGTAATTTCCGCTTAGGATAGGTTTTTTTTTTGTTTTTTTTTTTTTTTTTTTTTTTTTTTTTTTTTTTTTTTTTTTTAATTTTTGTTTACATTAGGAATGATCTAAACAAAGTAATAACTGTTTCTATTCTAAGTCTACGAAATGATTGCTAGGAATAAGAATGGAACCGCGCTAAGATGACGTAGTTCCTGCGAGTAAGACATTTTTTACTGAGGAGTGCAGCGTACAACACCACTTTTCTGGAGAATGTGCTTAGTTATGCAGCTCCTTCGTAAAGTAATGTTTGCATTTTAGCGCGAGGTTCCTCCCTCCCTCCATAGGGAGGAAACCCGCTTATGAGGTTGACCTCATGACGCACTCCGGAAGTTCCGACACGAAAATATCATGTATCATTTCCAATAGATCAATAATATAACGGTGGTTCAAACTTGTATACATATATTTGTCTGTTGGCGCTCTTGACGGCAAAAAAATGGTCCGATTTTGATGAAATTTTGTACAAAACACTTTTGTCTAAATTTAAATTCCCAACCAGCAGATCATGGCTTTTGGAAAAATTTTCGCGCAAAAAAAAGGAACGCTTAACATAAAGTATAAAAATAAGAAACGAATTGGTAATTTTTTTTCTTCTTTTAAATATCTTTATATGCTAATTATGCATTACAATAAGTATTTTTCTAATTCTTATGTATTGGTAATTGTGTTTCGTTTCCGCTTAGAATACTTTAAGTTTCCTGTTGTGTTCATTTATATTTTTCACGAAAGATCGAAACCTACCAATAACTGCTTCTAATCCTTTGCTAATAAAACTAGGGATATTATCGCAACCGCGCTAATATGAGTCGGTCTTTTTTTATTTAAATTGGCAAATAGAAATATTGTTGTTTGTATGTAAATGAATTACGTTCCACATATCGTCGTTACAAATGCAAAGTATCGAATGTGAAAATCACCACTTTTCAGAGTGGCAAAGCATTTATTCATAACTTTTTTTTTGGACAGTCAAATATTCGCCAGATTTGACTTTTTGATAGTGGAATACTTTCCCTTTAATAGTGTGAAGTCAGATTCAAGAATTTGCCGTACATAAGTCCAGCAGAAATTAGTAAATATTGAAAATGAAAGATGCATTTTTTCACATTCGATACTTTGCATTTGTATCGAGGATATCGTCGATACAAAAGCCGAATATTTGACTGTCCAAAATAAAGTTATGAATAAATACTTTTCCACTCTGAAAAGTGTTGATTTTCATATTCGTTAGTTTGCTTTTGTATCGACGAAATATACAAGCATTGAAAATATACTTCAAAAGAAGTTCCCACCGTGAAGAGTTACTCTAACGGAACACGATGGGACTTATTGGGCGAACATGTTCTGTAATCCACAGCTTTTATTGAAACCTAATTTGGAAGTTTCTGTGGTGAGCATAAGTTAGCTGCTCACGATTCAATTTTAATCTCGCTCAGTTTCTGATTTATCCATGATCAGATTAAGTACAATAATTAGCAATTCACGAGTGTATGATAAGGTGATAGGAAGCCAACTTTGAGATCTAGTATCCTGAATGGGCTCCCGGATGGATTCGTTCTTTGTATCGTTCACGTGACGGGGATTCGAATATACAGGATTCAAATGAACGGGTGTGTGGGAAGGAAGTGAATGCGAACCTCCCTGAGGCCTTTATTAAGTGAGCGATGTATTCACAAAGTTTGACAAGTTGGATTGGTGAATTTCACTCAATTTGAGATTATTATACTCCGTTTCAACTAACTCCATACACCTAAGGACATTTTGTGAAACTCATCAATTCACGAACTTTAAATTTCTGACGATTCCATTAATAGATTAGCTTAACATCACGTCCTAATTTACTCATTTCTTTAAAATTAAATGAGTTAGGAATTGCCTCGTTGTTAAGATTCAGAATCTAAAAACGTCAGACTTGCAGGAACTGCGTAACCTTAACGCGCTTATGGTCTTTACCCCAGTGTCATTTGCAAAGCATAGAATAGAAAAATTTAGTATTTTGTCAAAATCATTAGTGAACAATGTACACACATGTAAAAATTTAAAGTGAAATCTCAAAACGAAGGAAGAATTTAGTCCCCAGGACATAAAAACAGACAGTATCCCATGTGGACAATTCTTAATCTTTTTAATAGATTCTTAAAATTTATTACGATTTCCCAGAAATGTAAAAAAGTAGGTAGCCAAAAATTCCGACCTTTCTCCAATATGTATGCTTATTTAAAATCACTATAAAATTTGACGTGAATTTAAAATTTTCTGATAAACACTTTAAAGAATTTGTGTACATTGTAATATATCCTGATCACGTGATAAAATAAGACCACGTAGCATGTATGGCGAAACAATTGTTGAAGAATAAAAGAGAGTTACAATATTTATTCACGCCATCCCATAAATATAATAAAACAATAAAAGAAATTTGAATATATTTTATTTTGTGATATATTAAGTAATCGTACTTCAATGAAAGCAAATTATTATATTTCAGCACCATGGAATATGTATTCTTGTATTTTATCAATTTAAATCATTTGTACAAATTTATGAAACCTTATGTAAACGAAATAAGTATTTAATTTATTTATAATTATTACTTTATAATTAGTTTATTTTACACCTTTCGTTCATTAAATAAACAAAGCAAGAGGCTTATTATAGAGTAACGAATTAATGAAATGTTAATTTGTTTCAACAAACTGTTCATCTGCGGTTTTGAATCTAAATGAATTAACAAATGTTTCGAAACAATCTGAGTTGATTTTATGGCTTAGTGTTTGATTGAACAAACATGTAGGCAGAGAACTCTGATTTATTAGCGGCAGTAATGTTGGAGCGAGAGAGATGGGATAATAAATTTATGTACTAAAGGCCTTACCAGTATGTTGAAAATTCACTGAATCCATGCAAATATAACTTCTCCGTAGTTCGCGTGGCGAAAATTTAAACAATTATTATTATTTACGCGTATAACATTTCAGATTAAAACGTTTTAACTAAAATTATTTACACCACGCGTTGGTATATGTGATGATTTTTATCTTTTTAAATGTTACAAACTCCTATAATAATTACGAAGCCCCTTTATATATTTTTTTACAATATATATATATATATATATATATATATATATATATATATATATATATATATATATATATATATATAAATCAGTCCCGTAACAGGCCACGAGGGCCCTGAAGGGCAGATACTATAGAGGTATCTGATTCATGACCATACGGCACACTAGGGAGATAGTGTGGTTAGTACTATGCTCCGGCCGCCTGATTTTCCCCTTGGCTGCTTCGACTGCTAGAGCCATTAGCACCCAAGGTACCCATTATTAAATTAATTAAATGCTGGATTGGCCTAGGGGCGGTCAGGGAGGCAGAATTCAACCCATGAACGGAGTCGCTTGAAGAAAAAATCTTGCTTGCTCGGGATTTGAACTCAGGCCTCCAGCTTATTAGTCCAGTGCTCTACCACTGAGCTAACCTCACCCCGTATATATATATATATATATATATGTTTTGGCCGATTTTGAGCAAAGTTGGCACACAGCTAAGTCTTGATCCAGGAAATCTCGTAGGCTAGGTAAAAAAGGTCTACCAGCTGTCTGTCTGTATGTTTGTTCCTTATACAAATCCACACCGTTTGACCGATATTTCGCAAACATGGCACTAGCCTAGGTTAATATCGTCTAGGACTCACAGTTTGGAGGTCACGGGTTCGAAACTGTGACCCGAACAGTAACAGATTTGTGTTATTAGATTTTAATATTACTCATTTGCTCTCTAATTTATTTTTGCTATTCTAGATGCAGAAAGTAAGTGTAGAATAGCACGCCGGGTAACAGCTAGTATTATATATTTATTTATCAAAGCGCCGAAATGAGTGCAAAATGCTTCCCACTTCTCAAGACTGTCATGAACACTTAAAAATAAATGTAATAAGAACATAGGTGGTAACCACCTAGTTGATTGTCTTTAGAAATCATACAGAGCCAAAACTCGAAGGAAATAAAACAAAGGAAAATTGAAATTAATAAATGAAGTGGTTATAGAATAAAAAATTAGAGTTAAAAAAATATTATAATATTATAATAAAAAAGCTTAATATATATTAAATATTAAGCTAAAATTATATTAACTTTATTATTATTTAAATTGTGCGAAACATGTTGATTTTTATTAAATAGTTGCTGTATAGATAGTGTAAGTATGGACTATATCCTGTAAGAAGCTCCTGTAGGTTGTATAGAATATTGAGTTTGTCACATCTTTTAGGTTCAGTGAGTACGGACTATCTCCTGTAAGAAGCTCCTGTAGGTTGTATAGAATATTGAGTTTGTCACATCTTTTAGGTTCAGTGAGTATGGACTATCTCCTGTAAGAAGCTCCTGTAGGTTGTATAGAATATTGAGTTTGTCACATCTTTTAGGTTCAGTGAGTATGGACTATCTCCTGTAGGTTGTATGGGATATTCAGTTTGTCACATCTTTTAGGTTCAGTGAGTAAATGATTAATTGCCAAAGTCTGTATATTGGCTTTTTGGATTTCTCCCTGGTCTCTTGTTTTCAATGTGTAATTTTCGTTCTGTGTTCTTAATCTATTACATAAAAATGAATCGCTAAATGTGTTGGTAAGCGCAAATCTCGAGAACAACTGAACCGATTTCGGTAATTCTTTTTTTATAATATTCCTTGAACTACGAGGATGGTTCTTACGGAGAGAAAAGTTAAAAAAATTGTCTAAAAAGTCTAAAAACTAAGTTCTGGGAAGGCAAAACAATTGAGTGACGTTAGTATCGTATAAATATTAATGTAAATATTTATACGATGGTAACAGTACTCAAAAACAAATTGTCTATGGTAAAATGTAAATTGTTTGTGTTAAAATGTCACTTGAATTGTAAACATCTCTTTGCTGTGCATCTATAATATTACTAAATCAAAAAGCCACAAATTTCTATAAAATTACTAAAGTATTGTGTGTTTGTGACTTACTAAATATGCCTCCTATAAGGCGGCGGACAAATTTAGGCAGAAGAACCCGAAATGCAAAGCATCAAATTATTTATCAATCTAATCGTATTGCCCAGGAACGTGAAGATCGCAATAAACGTGAAAGAATTCGGTTAAGACAGACCCGCGAAGCGCGACATTCGACTAATAATGGTTCAAGTTTGAATCGAGCTGCTGTCAATTGATTACAGTGCCTGCAGCTGTGTTGCTATTGGACCTATGAACTCAGTTTGACTATTTGACTATAAGCAACTCCCAGGGCAGTCATTAAGTGTTTGTGGTATTAATCTAGAAAACCCATGTTTCTCGCATGGTCAATTGTATGTTGCCTGTTTCCGTGTTGGAAAACCATCTGCTCTGTTTATTTACTCGTCAGGTAATGAAACAAAAAATATCGTGCACTATTAAGTACTACAATAAAAATAAAACTTAATTTAGAATGAGTAAAAATATAATGAAATATAATAAGTAGGTATCATAATAAGAAATCTGATATTGTAATTTTGATTGTGATTTTTTAGTGAGTATTAAAAGAATTTTAAGTGTTTTATTATTTTTATTTTTTGACATAATGGAATTGTTGACTTATTAAGTTGTTTTTTTTTTTTTTTTTTTTTTTTTTTTTTTTTTTTTTTTTTTTTTTATCATACTACCTGACCCGGTGTCGCAAAAAGTAGACTAAATATAAAAAAAAATTAAAAAATCGACTGAGCTACGAAGTTCGCCGGGTGAGCTAGTTTATAATAATTTTTTTTCTGTTTGTAGTCAGTAATGAAGCCAGTTCATATCTTTGTACGTGATGCATGTTAGATGTCCTGTACAGATATTTTTTTCAATTTATAAGTTCTGTATATTTTTTTTTTCGTGTTTAACGGCGTATCAACAATTAGCCTATTAACGCCGGGCTATCTACAGGTAGCCACCCTTTTCTAATACCAACAGGACGTGGTCGGTCACCCATTCAGGTTCTGACCAGGCCCGACGTTGCTTAACTTCGGTGATGTACGGGAACCGGTGCACTCAACGTGGCTATGGCCGTTGGCGTTCTGTTTATTAGTTGCTTCTCTTGCGAGGTTGTCTAATGAATTACATAGTCCAGTATCATCTTGCCCGGGCTGGTAGCCATAATAGTTTAAAGGTGTGACAGCTGAGTGTAATTATGTGCATATTTGTTTAGTTATTCGATGGTTAGTGTCAGCGTTGTTTTGTAATAATTAGAGTTTTGTGTTTTCAGTTTTATGTTGTTTTGAAGGCACTAAGCTCATAGCCTATAAATACTTGTATTGCCATGTATTTTAATGGAATGTGTTTAGTTCTCGTTAATTACTGCTGACGCAGTTCTACGTGGTGTCTTTATCCATCTGTTTAGACGTGAAAATGTTTCGGTTCTTCATGGAGAAAATATGGTTTTACAAATGTAATTTGATAGTGCACATAACTTGTGTAACTTGTTTAAGTCAAGGTTCTAGTACTTTTCGTCCCAAGGCCTGAATCTAAGCGGTAAAGGCAAGATAAATACTCATATATAGTACAAAAGAAATTATCATTAAAGTTTTCTTCCATTTTGTGAGCCTTACAAGTACCTAATTATTCCCGAATGTATTTTTTTGGACTCTCGAGTGGGAAGCATTGATTTGATTCAAACCCTCAACCCAGATTCAGAATTGATAAATATCTGTGATATCAGTTCAAGGTCTAATATTGTTTTAGCCGGTTATGTTATCTCTAAAATATTGAGATAACACGGATCAACGAATAACAAGGATAGATAACATAAATATATATCTATCCGTTATCATTTGAGTAAACAATGGCAAGAAAAACATAGAAAATTTGTCAAATCTAATATCTTTATGAAGGAAAGTTTAACGTAGAGTTTTGAAACGTGTTTCAAAGTTGGACCATGCACGGAGAAAAAAAACAGGCTCCCGGCAGCCTGAAAACTGTGACTCCTTTCAAGTGCGTACCCCTAGACTTTAGATTGCTGGCACTCTGATACTGGCTTCTAGCAGCCTACCCATATAGGCTGGGAGCATCCTGATGTTTGCTTCCTGTATCCTACTCCTATAGGCTGCTAGCATCCTATATGGAGGGTTTCATTGACCCCATCTATATAGGATGCAACATCCTACAGGGAGATGACTTGATGATCTGGATAAAAAAGAATAAAGGTAAATTCAGAATAATAATAATGAGACTTTATTTGGGTGTAATTTACATATACACTTCTTAACAAGTAGATAATTTACAAGTAGGTATGAGGTATACACTTTTTAACAAATATAGATATTTACAAGTATTAGGTATTAGGTACAATGTACTTATGAACAATATTGAACAAGTAGGTGTAGAAATATTTTTTTTTTTTTTTTGTTTTCATGACACTTATAGCCGTATTCATAAAGCTGAAGACAGTTGATTTCAGCATTTGTTCAAACTGGAACAAAAATAAATTTTCATTAATAACAAAAGAAAAGTTGTAGAGTTTTATATAATTAAAAAGAAAGATAAATAGGCATTTTTTCTAGTTTAAAATTTCGCAAAAAATTCAAAGCTGCCAGGGAAATACAAAATAAATATAAAATAAGGTTTTTGTCTATAAAAATCTACAACATTTCTTTTGTTATTAATGAAAATTTATTTTTGTTCCAGTTTGAACAAATGCTGAAATCAACTGTCTTCAGCTTTATGAATACGGCTATAAGTGTCATGAAAACAAAAAAAAAAAAAAATATTTCTACACCTACTTGTTCAATATTGTTCATAAGTACATTGTACCTAATACCTAGTACTTGTAAATATCTATATTTGTTAAAAAGTGTATACCTCATACCTACTTGTAAATATCTACTTGTTAAGAAGTGTATATGTAAATTACACCCAAATAAAGTCTCATTATTATTATTCTGAATTTACCTTTATTCTTTTTTATCCAGATAATAAAGTCATCTCCCTGTAGGATGTTGCATCCTATATGGATGGGGTCAATGAAACCCTCCATATAGGATGCTAGCAGCCTATAGGGGTAGGATACAGGAAGCAAACATCAGGATGCTCGCAGCCTATATGGGTAGGCTGCTAAAAGCCAGTTTCAGAGTACCAGCAATCTAAAGTATAGGGGTACGCACTTGAAAGTAGAGTGCTGGCACTCTATTGTTGGATGCTAGCTTTGTGTGTGAGAACTCTACTATAGGATGCAGAATTAGCATTCCAGCACTCTAGTACAAAGTGCGTGCACTCTAACTAGTGGAATCCTATTTTAGGCTAAAATATGTGGAATCCTATTTTAGACTAAAATGTCCTATTTCAAAATACTGGCACTGAGTCACAGTTTTCAGGCTGCCGGCAGCCTGAAAGAAGGTGCGAGCAGCCTGTTTTTTTTCTCCGTGTGAGAGCTTAAAACCGGTGTTGGCCGGTGCTGCTACTGTATACCCCACAGATTCTCAACCAGAGTTATCGATTTGCTGGTTGATCGTACAAAACAAATAACTGATTGTACAAAAAACTCAATTTATGAATAGAACATCACTACTAATTATTAGTAAAATATTATAAAAATATACTTCTGAAATTAACATTTCCGTTTACTTCTAAGGATTTAATAGTATGAAGTTTCTTTTAAAATTTTTTTTATAAAACAAGTAATGAAACAGATTTGAGGGGGGTGTAGTGTATTTATTTATTCTCCCCACACAATGAAGCCTTTATTTATTTTTTGTTTTCAATTTTTGAAGTATTATAAAGTGATTTTAATGATTATGTTTTAATTCCTTCATTGAAAAGTTAGATTATAATTTCTATGAAGATTTACCATCTGTATTACTCTTTCATTATGTATATAGTGTTTTCCGTTTAATTTTCCTTCTATACATAAAATTGTTATTACTGTATTCATTCCTTGAATCTTAAATCCAAACTTCGGAAATATTATTTATTTATTTATTTTTTTCAATGGATGCCGTAGCCCCTCATGCTCTTCTTTTATTAAGGCGACCGGAAATCATATAAGAAATACTATTATTGCTCCTTCCGACTAGAAATTATACAATTTCTGAGGGAATACACTTTCTCCAAGAGCATTAAGGGCATTAATGCTTGTGCGATCAAAAGCGAAGTAATTTTCTTGAATTTATAAATAACAAATAAATCAATATTTTTCAATCCTTTATATCAAACAGTTTATAAGGAGACCTGTCTATTTAATTTAATATAACAAACAGTTTATACGGAGACCTGTCTATTTAATTTAATATAAAAAACAGTTTATAAGGAAACCTGTCTATTCAATGTAATATAACAAACAGTTTACAAGGAAACCTGTCTATTTAATTTAATATAACAAACAGTTTATAAGGAGACCTATCTATTTAATTTAATATAACAAACAGTTTATAAGGAGACCTGTCTATTTAATTTAATATAACAAACAGTTTATAAGGAAACCTGTCTATTTAATTTAATATAACAAACAGTTTATAAGGAAACCTGTCTATTTAATTTAATATAACAAACAGTTTACAAGGAAACCTGTCTATTTAATTTAATATAACAAACAGTTTATAAGGAAACCTGTCTATTTAATTTAATATAACAAACAGTTTACAAGGAAACCTGTCTATTTAATTTAATATAACAAACAGTTTATAAGGAAACCTGTCTATTTAATTTAATGTAACAAACAGTTTATAAGGAAACCTGTCTATTTAATTTAATATAACAAACAGTTTATAAGGAAACCTGTCTATTTAATTTAATATAACAAACAGTTTATAAGGAAACCTGTCTATTTAATTTAATATAACAAACAGTTTATAAGGAAACCTGTCTATTTAATTTAATATAACAAACAGTTTATAAGGAAACCTGTCTATTTAATTTAATATAACAAACAGTTTATAAGGAAACCTGTCTATTTAATTTAATGTAACAAACAGTTTATAAGGAAACCTGTCTATTTAATTTAATATAACAAACAGTTTATAAGGAAACCTGTCTATTTAATTTAATATAACAAACAGTTTATAAGGAAACCTGTCTATTTAATTTAATATAACAAACAGTTTATAAGGAAACCTGTCTATTTAATTTAATATAACAAACAGTTTATAAGGAAACCTGTCTATTTAATTTAATATAACAAACAGTTTACAAGGAAACCTGTCTATTTAATTTAATATAACAAACAGTTTATAAGGAAACCTGTCTATTTAATTTAATATAACAAACAGTTTATAAGGAAACCTGTCTATTTAATTTAATATAACAAACAGTTTATAAGGAAACCTGTCTATTTAATGTAATATAACAAAACTCCGGACCTGCCAACAAAATATATAATTTCCACAAAGTATATGAGTAGCCTTGTGAAGCTGGGGTTGCTTCGCCTCAGCTGAGAGTGTTAATCTTAGTAAATATAAAATACTAATTATCCATATTCTCTTTCTTCCAAATTCTCTTAATCCTTTCCATAATAAATGCATATTTCAATAAATTCAATTCGTACAATTCAAATAGAATCCAACCATTAAGTTGTTTTTTTTTGTTTCACGGCGACCGTGACCCATATGGTTGATTTCACCCCCCCCCAAAAAAAAACATTTTATGCGGAATGTTAAAGTATTTAAAAAAATAGCTTCAAGTAAAGGGGAAAAATGGCGGCGTTGAGTCTGACGAACGGAAACTAAAATTACTTCGAAAGAAGAAGGTTAAATCTAGAAAAGTACGTAGGATTTTTGAGAAATATTAAATTTTTTCGAAAATAGTAAACAATTATTCATTTTCTATTAAACAATCCGTCCAAAATCGGTTTTAACATAGTTATAATTTAACAAATCGAAACGTTCTTACGTAATTTACTAGCAAAAATCATTAGAAAGCAGCAGTGAAAATTTGAAATTTATCGGGCGAAAATTGAAGACACCAGAGTATCGCCTGATTTGTACAACAGAGGTAGTTTTGATAAAACTACTTTAAAGTTTAACGTTCTGAAATGTTAATTTTTTCCCTATTACATTTTTTTTATACACTTTCTTGTGATGAAAATGAAAAAAAAATGCGGTTAAATTTTGAAATGTATTCATGAAGGACCAAAAATAACTTAATAATTAAAAAGGAACCAATCGAAGCTCCCTAAAAAAATTATCGTTTTTTGTGGTCTATTAAAAGTTTTTCTTCCCATAAACACTCTTGGCTGTCATTTCTGATTAGTTAAGGTCGAAATTTAACCCATAAAAAAAAGGTCACAAGGTAACAGTTATCCCTTAATTACCTAGTATATTTTCTCTTCCTAACATTAATTAATTATTTACACAAATATTAACATGAATTTAACTTACGTGTGAAAAGGAGATTGTGTGGCGACACTACTGGATTACAGAAACCGAATGTACTGAGTTCCTAAAGATAGTAACATACTCGAAACGGTGGTTGTACTTTGATCTGAGATATGCTATCGAGTTTAGTACTAGACATATCACAATATTACTGGCTGATTGAGGAGATTCGTGATCAGTCGGCTCGCACTTGGAGTGGAGGTTGTAGTTATTAATCTTTTATGTTACGAATTATAGGATAAATTAATAGTCCAAGAGCTGATAGGGCACTTTTATTTATTTATTTAATTTAGAGAGTTCTGCAACTGAGAGGGGTCTCCCGTGGTCTAGTGGCTAGCACCTTGGATTCATAAGCGGGAGATGGTGGGCTCGATTCCCACCCGCGCGCCAGGAGCTCGTTTGTAAAATTCCTCTCTGCACCCTGAAAATTCCCTACTGTTTCATTCGTTTTATCCTCGGGATCCCCAGACACTCCCACATATCACATTTCTACCAGGAGCTAAATTGGCTATTCCCTCTTTATCGTCGTCAGTACTTCCTTGGCTCAGTCCTTTACCAAGTAATTCAATCCAGTAGACCTCCTTATATTTTTCAACTTCTTAAATTTAAATCCTCTGTTCACTCCCGTAACACCCGATCTCGTCCTTCCGATCTTTATATTCCTTCCCACCGAACAGCAGTAATCGAAAAATCATTCGTCACCAGTGCCACCTCGCTATGGAATTCCTTGCCTTCGTTTGTCCGCCATTCTACCAACCTAGAAACCTTTAAATCCCGACTCTTCTACCACCTTCTATCCCTCCAAGTTTTACCCAAGCCCTAGTCTATATTGAAGCTGTACATTATATACTCATACTGATAGCATTTACAAGTTTATACGTAAAATTCACAATTATTTTGTAATATCAAAATTATTCCTATGGGAATTGTGTCCCGGAATAGGAATAAACTTTTCATTCATTCATTCACCCTGGATGTCGGCGCTAATGGCCTAGACGTCGAAGCGCCGTAAGAAAAGAAATAAATAAAAAAAAAATTCTGCAACTGAGGCGAAAAACACTTTAACCCTTAGAATGCTAGCGGATCTGAGAGGGACCGTCCGCCGGGTGCTACGAGCTGTGAGAGCCGATCCTACCCCCAGTGCTAGCCTATTTTCCACCCTCCGCGTGTGACTTGGTTTGGAACAAGACTATACTCAGACAGAGCTCCCGCCTTGGGTCGCTCTTATTACGTAGATATATAACAGGGGACATGCAAAATTGCTTGTTTTGTTGTAATTTAAGATGCTAATTTCATTAATTGTGTGTACTTTAGTGTGACCTTTTCAATTATTATAACAAGTTTCTTATTAAAATTAATAAATAAACAGTTTCTAAAATAATATTTCAATTGTTTCCGAAATATTTTAGTTTTAAATTTAGCACTATTAGCCCTGTTAGTATGAATGCACCCTTTTATCAAAATATTCATGAAACCACTTTCTCTTCTCTTCGTTTTACCCATTTTATGATTTATATCATTGTTATGATTCTTCAATTTATTTAGTAATTTTTTTAAAATATTGATTGATCTTTATTGATAATTTACAATCTGTACAGTTATCTACAATAAGTAATTATTTAGTAAATAACTGGGTCTTTTTTTACTAAAAACTAATCATTTTATTTTTATATGCAACTCATAAAACTGGTTACGTCCAATAATTACTTGCTGGAAAAAAAACAACACTTTTTTAAAATTTGTGTTTTGTATTTATTTTAAAAACAAATTTATTTAAAATAAGTAGTATAGGCGCTAATGACCTACATGTAGATGCGCCGTAAAAAAATAATAATAAAAAAAATAAGTAGTATATTAATTACTATTAATTAATAAATAGTAATATAATAATAAAGTAATGAATTAGAAATAAATAGTAGGTATATAACAAAAATATTAATAATAAACTTATAAATATAAAAATAAATAATAAACCAAAACTAGTACTGAGAAATATTTGTTAGGGTCATATTTCCCCACACCTAATTTAGCCTAAAGGTGGGAAAAGGTTTAGCAAATTTTAGTAAAGTGTCTGCAAACAGTAGAAATAACAACCCAACCCCTGCAGGTAGCCGCCTTGCTACAGTCTGAATTGGTGATAATGGACCTTTCAGGTGGTCTAGGACACTCCGCTCGAGGTAAAGTTAGCTTCCACTCACAATAAACCCGGGAAAAACACACGTAAAGACATTCTTCTGCTATCTAACGGATAGCTAAGTAACTAGACTAGTTGTACAGCCTGATACAAGAGATCTCTGGCCTTTCTGGAAGCAGAGATTATACAACGAATATGAAAACGAATATATTCGTATGTCGCACTCTGAGGAAAGTCCCGGCTGCACGAATATATTCGTGCTTCGCACTCAGAGCATTTTTTTAGAGAACGAATATATTCGTTTATAGCACGGAAAGGGTTAAACATCAGTCCTCAAATTTAAAAGTGAACAAAAAAAAATATATATTTATATTTATTTACCTATTTATTTATTTTACGAGCTTCGCAACGACGGTGACTTGCTCTTTTAGCGCGGTTCCTCCCTCCCCCATAGGGAGGAACCCCGCTTATAGGGTTGATACAATGAAACAATCCGGAAGTGCCGACTAGAAAATTTCGCGTTTCAGAACCCCTAGAGACCGAAAATAACGGTGGTTCAAATTTGTATATATATATATATATATATATGTATATATTTATTTATATATATATATATATATATATATATATATATATATATATATATATATTTGTCTGTTCGCTCTCTAGATAGAAGACGAATGGTCCGATTTTGATGAAATTTGGTACAAAAATCCTTCGTCCAATTTGAAAGGTCAAGTTCGTTAACCAGCAAAATCCGCCTACTGGAAGATGGCGTTTGGGGCGAAATTCGCGCAAAAAAATCGTAACGCTTACGTTTTTGAGTTCATAAGCTTCTAAGTACTCGTTTTATATGATTCCTGGGATAGGAAAACGAATGAAACCATTTTGAAGGCGATCGCTTTAACCGTTTTCGAGAAAATTGGAAAAATAGTTTTTGAATACCGTTTTTGGTTTGGGTACTTAGAATTACGGGATTCAGTTAAAACTTTATCTGCATGTTCTACATTCATTAAAACTAATATGTTGAAAGTTTTGTTACGTTTGGAGTTAAGGAAGGGTTAGAATAATATATGTTATGAACAGACATGAAAAGTTTTGGGAAGTTCGTATACTTTCATTAATATCTCGAACACTGTTGAGAATTTTGGTAAACGGAAGGATACCATTAGAAAGCTTATTAAATGTTCTACATAAAAGGTTCTAATGAAAGTTTTGATTAGGCGATGTCAATCGGAGAAATAAGAGCTTAAAGCTTTAAAGTAATTGATTTCGCTTATTCGAAGTGTTCTTTTTGTCTGTATTTTATTCCTTGTTATTTTTTAATTGCTTATAGTTGGATAATGTATTCGAAAATAAAACAGGTTAAGTAAAATAACAAAAACAATTTATTGTTAGAAATATAGAGTTCCAAGATTCCAAGACCTTGTAACTAGCGGGACGGTTTCTAGTCTTGCCGACCCTTCCAGGTAAGATTGTAAATCCTACCTTTCAAGACTGGTGGAACCAAAATATAACTGTCAGGGTTCGGTCACTGCTACTTAATAAAACTACATTTTATCGTAATAATGGTTTTATTGTGCCGACGTTTCGGCTTGAACTTCAAGCCTTCATCAGGGCTGTAAATACAAGTAGGACATACTTAACACTAATATATGCACATATCTATGTAATATACCTAACATATATATATATATATATATATATATATATATATATATATACATATATAATATATATATATATATATATATATATATATACATATATAATATATATATATTTATATATATGCATATACACATACACATATACACGCACACATATGTACATATATATGCCCACATACATACACATATGGGGTATGTATTATTAAGTAGCAGTGACCTAACCCGGACAATCCCTACCTTGCATCATCAACGGTCAACGATCTCCTCTCAACAAAATAATAACTGCTTCTATTTTAATCTTTCGAAATTAGACTAGGGATAAGAACGGAACCGCGCTAAGATGAGGCAGTTCCTGCGAGTCGGACTTTTTTTAAAAAATACAGAAAAAATACAAATTTATATGTTCACAATTATCAGCAACTTATAGTACTAAATACTACAAAAATTTGAGGAGAGCATACGACAAAAGTTAGTATGTTTGTGTTAAGAATTAAACATGCTAAACATTTTTTTACAGCATTGCTATTTACACTATAATTAATATATTTACATAACATACCACTAAAACTAACTATCATTATTTATTAGGTCATTGAGGACGCTACATGTCGTGGTTTTCCATTAATGACCAAGTAAAATTGAGTAATAATTACATGCCGAATTACACGCCATACACTTAGCCTTTACGATACTACATAACACTGAAAACACAAATATACTCCTATGTACAGACTCACTTAGTTCTTAACGCTCCCTCGATAATATTTATACTAACCATCCAATAATTGAAGAGATATACGAACAATTGCACAGACTCAGCAATCACACACTTACGCTATTATGGCTACCCGGGCGCGAGGATATCGGACTAAGTACATCAGTAGACAAACATGACAAAGACGCAACTAATAAACAGATCGTAGACATTGAAAACATTACGTTACATGATTTGGTTCACACATTACGCACACATATATTAAACGACTGGTTGCATCATTGGCAACAAACAAACAACAAATTATCACAGAATAAGAACACAGTAAAAGCATGGAGTAACGAACAACATACCTTGACAAGAAGAGACCACGTAGTACACATAATTACGTCATGGAGGAGAAACACAAACCGATATGCAGACTTTGTAACATAACATTGACAATTAAACATATACTCACTGAATCTAAAACACATGACAAACTGAACATTCCGCACGACCTACAAGAACTGCTTACAGAGGGTAGCCCATAAATAAACTCTACACTCCAATATATATATATTTATATATAAAGAAGAAATAAACTTGAAAAAGTCCGTCTCGCAGGAGCTGCATAACTAAGCACTTTCCTCAGAATCGGGTAGTGTCGAGTGCATTCGTGAATAATTTACTTAAAATAACCTATATAGATAAATAAAATAAAAACATAAATAACACCATAAATAAACGAATGGAACCGTTTTTAAGGCGATAGATTTAACCGTTTTCGAGAAAATTGGGAACATAGTTGCTGAATAACGTTTTTGGTTTGGGTACTTAGAATCACGGGATTCAGTTGAAACATTATCTGCATGTTCTACTTTCATTAAAACTAATATGTTGAAAGTTATGTTACGTTTGGAGTTAAGGAAGGGTTAGAATAAAATATTTTATGAACGGACATGAAAAGTTTTGGGAACTTCGTATACTTTCATTAATATCTCGAACACGGTTGGGAAATCGTGGTAAGTGGATAGAAACTATTTGAAAGCTTACTAAATTCTCTACCAAAATGATTCTAAAACTATTTTTGATTAGGTTATGTCAATCGGAGAAATAAGTGCTTAAAACTTCAAATACGTCTGTTTTGTTCTTATGAACGGGTTTTTGTCGTTCTTTTTGTAATTTTTGTCTCTTTCCCTTGGTTTTTTATTGCTTTTTATTTTTGTAATTTATTATGTTAGGAAAATGTATTTGTTTGTAAAACAGGATAGGAAAAATGAGACCAATTTTCTGTTGCTAGAAATAATGAAAATTTTGGGAACTTCGTATACTTTCATTAATATCTCGAAAACGGTTGAAAATCTTGCGAAGCGAAAGGTTACCATTCGAAAGCTTACTAAATGGTCTACAAAAAATGTTCTGACGAAAGTTTTAATTAGGCGATGTCAATCGGAGAAATAAGTGCTCAAACCATTAAAGTAATTGATTTAGTTTATTCGAACGGTTTTTTGTCTGTTTTTATTCCTATTTTTTCATTGCTTATAGTTGGATAATGTATTTGACAATAAAATAGAATAATTAAAATAAGAAAAACAATTCGAACAGGTAGATATCGAAAAAAGCTGTGCTTCAAATTAGAATCTATTGTTGAGTAATTATATGAATCTTTGGATAATAATTCCAATAGTTAAAATTATAACTAAATTGGAAAATATGTATTTAATAGAACTCATTAAACCTTTTACAGAGAACTCTATTTTTTATTTTTATTTTATTGATCAACAGGTCTTTGCATATATTTAAAAACTCTGTTGATATAACCTCTATATCGTTTTTTGTTTTTAGGCCAATCTATAATTCCTTTGGGTTAATATTTTTTTTAAATTGAAGCTTTAAAGCCTCAACAGGAATATTTGTGTAATCACCCTTCACAGTTAATTTATTAGAATCATGAGTGACCGTTTTTGTGTTACAACTAACAATCTTTGAAAACGAAGTTTGACTATCCTTGTTATTGTTATTTTCCTTCTGTTTGGCCGAGATTTTCTATTCATGATCTAATCCTCCTTGAATTTTTTGACTAGATCAAGAACCTAATTTAAGCAATCTTATATTCCTTAATTTAATTGAGGAAGTTTATCAAGCTTGATATAATCACTTTTGGGTTAATACGGGTGGTCTATACCGAGTCCTTTGTTTGTAAACAATAAGAGCTTTCTGTGTAACGGTAAAGGGCAGTAAAAGTATATGACTTTACCTGGAACCAGACCCTGCATACAGATAATTACAATACGAGACCTTGTCATTCTTTCTTTCACCAGCTCCCGTGTAACACCTTAGATCTGTTTATATTGTTAGCGCGGTTCCTCCCTCCCTTCATAGGGAGGAACCCCGCTTATAAAATTGATCTCATGAAACAATCCGGAAGTGCCGACTAGAAAATTTCGCGTTTCAGAACCCCTAGAGACCGAAAATAACAGTGGTTCAAATTTGTATATATATATATATATATATATATATATATATATATATATATATATATATATATATATATTTGTCTGTTATTTGAAAGGTCAAGTTCGTTAACCAGCAAAATCCGCCCACTGGAAGATGGCGTTTGGGGCGAAATTCACGCAAATAAAATCGCAACGCTTACATTTTTGAGTTCATATGCTTGTAAGTACTCGTTTTGTAGGCTTCTTGGCCTAGGAAAACGAATGGAACCGTTTTTAAGGCGATAGATTTAACCGTTTTCGAGAAAATTGGGAACATAGTTGCTGAATAACGTTTTTGGTTTTGGTACATAAAATCATGGGATTCAGTTGAAACATTTTTTGCATGTTCAAATTTTATCAAAACTAATATCTTAAACTTTTGGTTACGTTTGGAGTTAAGGAAGGGTTAGAATAAAATATTTTATGAACAGACATGAAAAGTTTTGGGAACTTCGTTTACTTTCATCAATATCTCGAACGCGGTTGGGAAATTATGATCAGTGGATAGAAACTATTTGAAAGCTTTCTAAATTCTCTACAAAAAAGATTCTGAAACAATTTTTTATTAGGTGATCTCGATCGAAGAAATAAGTGCTTAAAACTTCAAATACGTCTGTTTACCTCTTATGAACGGTTTTTTGTCGTTCTTTTTGTAATTATTGTCTCTTTCCCTTAGTTTTTTATTGCTATTTATTTTTGTAATTTTTTATGTTACGAAAATGTATTTGTGTGTAAAACAGGATAGGTAAAATGAGACCCATTTTCTGTTGCTAAAAATAATGAAAAGTTTTGGGAACTTCGTATAATTTCTTAATATCTCGAAAACGGTTGAAAATCTTGGTAAGCGAAAGGTTACCATTCGAAAGCTTACTAAATGCTCTACAAAAAATGTTCTGACGAAAGTTTTAACTAGGCGATGTCAATCGGAGAAATAAGTGCTTAAACCATTAAAGTAATTGATTTCGTTTATTCGAACGGTTTTTTTTGTCTGTTTTTATTCCTTGTTATTTCTTAATTGCTTATAGTTGGATAATGTATTTTACAATAAAACTAGGTAAGTAAAATAACAAAAGAATTTATTGTTAGAAATATAGATTTCCTAGATTCCAAGACCTTGTAACTAGCGGGACCCTTTCAAGTGTTGACCGACCCTTCCAGGTAAGATCGTAAATCAAGACCTTTCAAGACTGGTGGAACCAAAATAATAACTGCTTCTATTTTAATCTTAAGGCGATTCGCCAAAGTTGCGAAGCCTTATCAATAAATAAATATTTTAATCTTTCCAAATTAGACTAGGGATAAGAAAGGAACCGCGCTAAGATGATGCAGTTCCTGCGAGTCGGACTTTTTACAACACTTCTTCCTTATTAGATACCCAGGACATATACCGCGTTTCGTTACAATACAGCAGAAATTACGACCGGTATGAGCAAATTAGTAATTTGGGTTCGGAGTAAACCCCCCTTCCTAATGAACCGATTTTGTTTATTATTACAACACATTTTTCTCTTCAGTTGACCACAACGAATCCCGAGTTTCGTTGAAATATAACAAATATTATGGCTGTTATTGACAAATAACTACTTTGGCTCCGGAGTAAGCCCCATTTCCAGATAAACCGATTTTGTTGGTTAACGAACTCGTTCAATTCGTTTATATTCGTCGTTTGATTGGGGAATACTATATACCAAGTTTCGTAGGGAAGAAACAAAAACTCTGGCCGGTATCGTGTTAACGGACACATATATAACTATATATATATACATTTTAACTGGGGTCATTTTCGGTGTCTGCTAGGTAGGATCGATAAAGATTCGATGAAATTTCTCAAAAATTCCGTCATGAGTGTAACCTCAATAGCTACTTTCCTTCGGAGGAAAGTGCTAAAAATGAATGAAGTAATCAAACGGACAAAATTGAATTAATAACATTTTTGAGTATAATGAAGAGTTTTTTAAATGTTTGAGTAGTGCATTGATGTGTGGGCTACCTTCTGTCAGTATTTCGTGTAAGTCGTAAGGTATGGCCAGGTTATGGCATTGTCTGCAGTTGGTAAGTATATGTTTAACGGTCAGAGTCTCGTTACAATATCTACAAGTTGGTCTGTCCTTTCTGTCTAGTAGGTAGGAATGGGTAAGTAAGGTGTGTCCAATACGAAGCCTGGATAGGATGACTTCGTCCCGACGTGAGAAGTGTTCATTTGATCGTTGTTCGTTTGTTATTTCGTTCTGTTGATTGTTGTTCGTTGTTGTTTTTGTATTTTTTATTTCCGTCAATTTGGCTGCTTCACATTCTCTCAGCAATAGGTTAGTGGCAATATTGTGAGGAATCTGGGTCAAGTTGCGTTTCAGATTATTTGGAAAATCCAATTTTCAACTTAACACCATTTATATGGCATTTCTGTACGAATCACCTGGTCTCACTCATTTGTAACAGCTCACTCATTTGTTTACAAATACACCTCCCAAAACTAGTTTGCCTATGAATGTTATTTTATCAAAGTATTAAGGGCCTAAAACCTGGCCCAATGCTTTAAGGGGCCATAAGGTTGCTATGACAAATGGCGTATGTGTATTGACTCAGAACTAATTCGGATGTCTAAAAGGACACCGTAGGATGTTCTAAAAGGATTCCTTGTTATTAAGAACGCCATAAACGTTTAGTTAAAATCTCAAGGCCAGGACTCTACAGTTTGGCCTCAAGGTTGGGACTGAACGGATCTAGCACATATACGATAAGCTAATAAACCTCAAAGGTTAGCTCAGTGGTAGAGCACTGGACCAATAAGTTGGAGGACCTGAGTTCAAATCCAGAGCAAGCACTAAAGATTTTTTCTTCTAGTGTCTTCGTTCATGGGTTGAATTCGGCCTCCCAGCCGAAGGCCAACCCAGCCTTTAATTAATTTATCAATGTGTACCTTGCGTGCTAATGACTCTAGCAGTCGAAGCAGCCAAGGGGAAAATCAGGCGGCCGGAGCATATTACTGACCACACTATCTCCCTAGTGTGCCGAATGGTCATGAATCAGATACCTCTATAGTTTCTGCTCCTCAGGGCCCTCGTGGCTTGTTACGGGACTGATTTTTTTCTGAATAAACCTCAAGGCAGGGACTGCACAGTCTAGTTATAGCAGACCCACTGTATGTTAAGCAAATATCCCCTTGTCCACTCATCAGGCCTGTACAGTCCCGGCCTCATTGGTCTGTACAGTTAATCTATTAGTGTTTACATTCTACTTCGATGGACTCTACAGTTCACCTCTTGCCTCAAGGCTGTCTCATACACGGTGAGGAATATCTCATTATTTGGACCGTGCAGTCAAAATCATGAGATATTTCTCACCGTGTATAGGCACCCTTATAGTTATTGGCACATAATTTCGGGAATCTTCCCTCTTAAGCCGAACCATAATCCCTTTACCACATAATTCCTTGGTACTGAATTTAAATTGAATTTATCCTGATCATATTTGACCACTTTGAATATAAGTATATTAGGAAACGGTTCGATTCTAGACAAAAGAGCAGCCCAACGTGCTTTTACCATTATGATAGTATTAGTAAGTAGTAAAGTAAATTGTATTATATACAGAAACAAATAAGAGATACTTGAAATATTTACAATAAATTTACTTAAGCTTGGATACAATCCGACACCACATAACCACATAATATTGTATACATTAAAATACATATAAGAGATTTGAAATAATTTAGAAAAAAATAAATAAGTAAAACAAAAATTGATCCTCCTTATTCTTGATAATCAAATTTTAAAGTCATTGCCTCTTTAACACATTGGTCGAGTTTTGAGTAGTCCTCGCCGTTCAAATAGTTTATCTCTATTTTTGTGGAAGATGTTAACCCTTATCTCGGTCAGGATTGGACAAACAGCTAGGAAATGAATGATATCTTCGGGCTGGTTCATATTAAATAATAATAATGAATAATAGAGCAGAGGGCACTATCATCAGAACTCCAAGGCTTGTTGTTCAGGTTTTCACTTGCTCGCATGATGGTCTTTATGATTTGAAGGCTGTTCGTGTTGTTGACATAAGGCAGCTGTTTGCATTCGAATTTCAGAGTTTTATAGGTGGTGTGTTTTATAATAAGTGGACTATATCTGCGTACCAAAAGATTGATGGTGACCAATTGCGTGTACCTGTTCTTGTCATTTTTTGCAATTCTCTTCAAGAATTACAATCAGCCTTTCTGGGCAACCGGAGAAAATATAGCACACTAGCTGTTCCCCGGCGTGCCATGCTACACCTTCTTTCTGCCTATGACTCTCCGCGTATCAAGATCTACCTGTATACCCAGTTACGTCAAAATCAGTCAAACGGTGTGAATTTGTATATATCTGTCTAGTAATTCATAATGCAGCCGACAGAGGCCAGCACCACAGCAATTCATAAAACAGCCGACAGAGGCCAGCACCACAGCATCCGAGTAGATAGCTCTTATCAATGAAAGGTCAGTGCTCCTTAGTTAGTCAGTGACTGTTGATATAAAATTTAAATAAACTGCATTACATGATTTTATAATGATGTAAAGTCATCAATGGGTTCGAATTATTCTAATTATCAAGAACATCAACAAATAAATTTGAGACATTATTCAAGATGGCTGTCGATTCAAAATGGCCGTCTGAATCTGAATGGTTCAGTGTAGCCAATTTTTCTTCAACAAAACTTATGACCTTTTGACCAAATTTTGAAATTTGTCTATTTTGACCTAGCCTAGGAGATTTCCCGTATCAAAACCTGCCTGTGTGCCAAGTTCGGTCAAGCGGTGTAGATTTGTATAAGGAACAAACAGACAAACAGACAGACACGTGATTTTTATATATATAGATATAGATGAAAAAAATAATCCGAAAAAACACCAAGAACATTGCATAAATTCCCATTAAATAAAAACCATTCAATTTGTTTTACTTAAAATTTGTTTCACTTAACCTACAGAATGTTTAGTTTCTAATTTAATCCTTACATTATTTCCAAGTCATCCTTTTCCTTGCGAATTCTGTTCCTGAATTTAATACAAAGGTATTCCGTTTGCAAGAATTCATCATGAGGAAGGATCCTTCTCTGATATTGTATTCACAAACAGCCTTCCCGGAATTCGTTTCGCGTTTAATTACATTTCCCAGACTCTCGAGGAAGGAAATATTTTTCGACAAACAGAAATATAATTCCTTTTGACGGATTTAAATTTCCCTTGACATGTCTGTAGTTGGTTTAAACCATCCTTTTCACGTTTTAGCGGGGGTCTCAGCTGGAACAAAAGCTCCAGCCTTATTGAAGTAGGTGAGAACATGCTTTCTATTTATTTCTAAGATGGTTTTGGAGAAATTTTAGTCATTTGACAGCTTATGTTATAATTGCTACACGGAAATGTAGTTACTATCAGCATACTTATGTATCATAGCATATTAGTACTTAATGACTAAAAAGAAAAGCCTACATGCAAAATTTGCAAACCGTAAAACACATACTAACTGAATGGCTAAAACGTCAAATTCTAGACTTACCATATGACATATCTGAATTACTCACTGGCTGGAATCCTTAGGGTGCGTTTACATCTGACACTTCTCGCAGGAAATATATGTCAGGTGTCGGATAGATATTCTCTTGAAGGTTTACATACTGACAGAAATAGCTAGACATTTATGTCATGGATATGTATAGGACAGCTCTGGATTTGTTCTAATTTGCGATAAATTCACCAAAAGCACAAATAATCAGTGTTTACATCTGTTGGTATAGAAGTGTCGACAATACAGCTAGTAGCCAAGATATTTATCTCTGAAATTAAATTCTTCTCGTAAAAATCTGTGTTTACACCTGGTGGTATAGAAGTGTCGACACTTATAGTTCGTGATAGAAATATATATCTCAGACATAAATTGCTCCTGGTTTACACTAGTCGCAATTTCTGTCTGATATAAATTTCCTGCAATAACTAGCAAGTGTAAACACACCCTTACACATCTTAAAACTATTAATTTACACAGCAACATTTTTTTTTTTTTTTTTTTTTTTTTTTTTTATAATTTATTTATGAGCACCCCGCATTGACAGCGTTTCGCCCAGGTACACATATAAAATAGAAATACATAACAACAACAAAATATTTACAATATTACATAATTACAAATCCAATTACATTATTGTATTTATCAATCTAATTATACAATTAATTTTGTGAATAACATGCAGCTAAAAGTAAAATTAACTAGTAAAAAACTTAAAATACATTTTTAAGAAAAACTTATAATTATAAAGGAAACGAAGAAAATAGTTCCTATGTATAATATGACTATATATAATCGCAACAATTTCTATTTACAATATAGGTTCTATGGATAAAATGACAACATACATAAGAACAATAGCCCCATGTACAATCAATAGGAAGGATCCTATGTAAAATAATGATGAATAAATGAATATATTACGTCATCAGTGATGTTGAAAAAAAAAAAAAAAAAAAAAAAAAAAAAAAAAAAAAAAAAAAAAAAAACACCTTCAACGGCGATGTTAAAAGCATAGTTTGGGTCGTCTAGACAATCAAAGACAATGAATTAAGAAAATTAAGTGGTTGTTGTAATACATACTACACCCACATGTTGACTATTTGAGGAGTTTGGTCTGGGGTTTGTTAAATTTTGTTAAAAATATTGTTGTCTTTAAGAAAGGTAAGTATAGCGTTGATATGGTGACTGCTATCACGGAGTAGTTCGTTCATGTCTCGTGGAATTTCCAAGTCTTGTCTCAAATTACAGTCTGTCAGTATATGTTGAACTGTGAGGTCTTTGTTACAGATTTGGCACAGTGGTTTATCAGACTTTGTCATAAGGTATTCATGAGTTATACGTGTGTGGCCTATCCTTAGTCTGGCTAACACTACTTCTTCTCGCCTTGAATCCCTGTATGACGAAGCCCAGTCGCTTAAGGTCTGTTTAATTTGTCGAAGTTTGTTTTCTGTTATGCTCGACCAGTTCAGTTGCCATTTGTCTTTTATGTCGTTTTTATTTTGCCGTGAAACTTCTTTGTGGTACAATTTAAGTTGGCCATAAGCTGGTTCCTCCGTCACAAGTTTTGCTTGTAAGTCAGCAGCCGTACTTTGTCCTAAGTCTTTGTGTCCTGGCAGCAACATTTAACACCTTACCTAATGTTTTTATTTTATTCTCTAAAATTCTACTAATTTGAAACTACATCATGTAATGTAAACCCCAATTATATTAAAAAAAGTAAAACAAATAACATAATAAAGCTATCACGTCTCTTGGTATTATGTAAGCAATGAATACAAAATATGTAATGAATGAATATGTAATATGTAAGGAATAAGTGTGTAACGTTGTCTGATTATGTAACTCGATGTGTAATTAATTACATAACCGAATATAAATGCATAATCCCATTTGTCTGATTGGATGTATATCTACTACTATATATTTGTCAATTACCACTCACTCACTCACTCAATGACCTATCATACCCAGCCCAAACCACTTGACAGAAGCATGGACGCTCCCTTTATAGCGTAAACACTCGCTAAGATAGGATTTTTTGGTATTAAAATTTTTAAGTATTTTAAGAGGGGTTTGAATTTTTAGTTGGTTAGAGCAGGCATGCCTAGGCAGCATGCGTTCGTGCAGATCAGCTGTTACCGTACTGTATTTATTTCATGGTATTATTTTTATTTGCGGTTAATTACAACTATAGTAGCAGACCTTGAATTACTAGAAATAAACTGTGATTTTATCCCTCATAGAGTGGACCTGGTGATGGTCCATCCGAGGTAATAATATCCTGAACCCTTGCACAGCCTCCTCACCCATCAGCATCCCCAGTCAGAGCACTCCTTGGTAATGCTCGCATAATGGATGTTCCCAAATGACATCTTGGAAACAGAAATTTTAACGTACATTTATTATTGACAACGAATATTAACACTGTACTAGTTAAACTGCTGTTTCTTGACAGATCCGGAGCGCCCCAGTGTCCAGAAACATTATAATTAACGGGAACCATGCTATAATAAAATGCACGAAATTATGTAGTAACGTACTTATCTGCTGAGACGATGCCCGGGTATTCAACTAGTATGAAATATTGTAATCGGATGTATACAATGTATAATATACATGTAATAATTGTTTCCAGTAAATCGCCTTAGCTGTGGATGCTCAATTATAAAATAAAAAATAAAAAAAAAATAAAAAATTAAAAAGAAAAAAAAAGTATCCACATGAACTAAACACCGCTAATTGTCATACTATCGTTCCTTAGTCAATTAGCCAGCTGGAGGTAATATTTTGCCTTTTCTTTCCCCAACTTATTCCATCTCACCTTCATGCCAGGAACTTATTTCCTGTGTAAATCCTTCATTGAGGTCGGCCGATTTTGCTGTTAACCACACTCGTCCACCCGTTTGTCATGGAAATGCAATATACTATGTATCATGATCATAAAACAATAATTGTGTACGCTATCATGTTAAAAGACAGAAATTGAGTATAATATAATAACTTGGTATATAAAGGATGTCCTGTATTCGAGGAAGCGAGAAGCTGGATTGAGCCGTGGAAAATACAAACAGGTAGAAGTGGTCGTTAGGAAGGCAGGACTCCTTTCAAAGCTAGTACTTATGTATGCCTTAGTTTAACAGTCCTTCTCGCCCCTTAGCTCCAAAATCTACAAGATCTTCCTTAACACTCCTCTACTAAGGTGGTTTTAGATCTCACATACACTACTGTTGGGTCGGATCCGACCGTCCATAGTTTTAACCATTTTTCCCTTGGAAAAAACTTTAAACACGTAGAGACTCAATACTTATGACTCCCTAAAGGAAAAAGATAACAACATAAACAGCATTTCAATCGAATATAATTTTTATTTACTTATAAAGGTCATGGTAACCTCAGTTCTCTAGTAATATCAATCTTAGTTTCAGACTCAAAGTTCTCATAGAAACAATTTAAAGTATTAAAAACTAAATAAAATTGAAAAGAAATGACAAGACATTAGTCACAATTAGGTACAATTAGAAAATAATTACTATATTTCTTCATCTTATGTTGAGGAAGAGTCGGTAAATTCAAAACTTTATGTTCCCCACACATCGACTTTTCGCAATTAGCAAAATATGAGTTTCCTTCTCGGATGAAGCAAAATTCGCATTGTCTCCTTTTTTTGGTCGTTCTATCGCCAGAAGATACTGCGCGTTTTTATAGCGTCTTCCCTAGCTGATCTCCAATCATCTCTCTCCAGTAGACGAACAACAATTGTAGAAAGAGGTTAAATAATAGAAATTAAATAGAGCATAAATTGTATATGTGCGGAGGCGGGCGAATCCGACCAAAGGTTTCTACTACCGTAGTGTCGGATCCGACCAAAGTTGGCGTAAACGAAAAACGGTACCTACCTTATGGATGTGATCGAGTCAACAGCTTCCGTACGAATCAGGATGATGTGCTCTAGGAGGACAGCTTGAAGGGCACTCTTTGGACCATGGCTCGTAATTTAAAATTCACTTGGGTCGGATCCGACCCACCGTCGTAGAGGAAGGTTAATATTTCACTTATTTCAAATGAATAACCTGATAAATTCGAATATTGGACATACGGAATCTCTAACATATGCGTTAGCATTTCCCCCCCCCCCCCCCCCCAAAAAAAAAGAAGATATTTTAACTAATATGGACCGTGGCCTAATAGTTTCGCGACAAGGCCATTTCTTCGCATCGGGACTAAAAGCCACCGTTGTGACAGCTTTTCGCGATATGTTAAGCGAACTTCTGGACGAGTGCAATAAAGTGGTATTAAGGCTAAATTACTCCAAAACGAAAATAATGACTTATCAGGAATAATCAGAAGTAAGGTTTGACGGAAACATTTTGGAGTATACGGAGGAATATATATATATATCTGGGCCAACTTATTTCCTTCCATGATAGTGCAGCAAAGGAGCTTCAGAAGAGAACACCAAGAACATTGCAGGAGCTTCTAGCATGGAAGAAGTTTTGGGCACTTAAATTTATTATGAAGGGAAATTACTGCATGGAATGGAAGAGGCTTATCTTCGAGAATGTGTCTTGCCGGTTGTATGTTATGGATACCAAATATGGTCTTCAACTTAGGTCCAAGAAAAGAAACTGCAAACATGGCAGCGCTCTGTAGAGAGATGTATTCTCAACGTTAAAAGTCCGTCACGCAGAAGCTGCATAACTAAGCACTTTCCTCAGAATTTGGGTAGTTTAGACTGCTTTCCAAAACAATTTGCTTAAAATATCCAACATAAATAAAATAAAAACATGAATAGTTCTCTTTTAATTTTGTAATGAGTAACTGTTCAATTATTAATTTTGTAATTAATTTGCTTCCAGAGTTATGTTTACATATGGTAACTTCTACACTACTTAATAAATACAAAAAAAACTTCATATTTTCGTCTTTTTATCTGACGCAGGAACAGGATACAGTCCCTCTAGTTGTAGAGAGCGCTCCTTGCGGCGGCCTTGCGAATTATAAAGTAAACCCCTCTTCCCGATTGACCGATTTAGCTAATTTTTACAACACTTCTTTCCCATGAGTTACCCACGACGTTTACCGCGTTTCGTTACAATACAGCAGATATTACGACCGGTATGAGTATATCAGTAATTTGGGTCCGGAGTAAACCCCCCCTCCTAATGAACCGATTTAGTTTATTTTTACAACACATATTTACCTGTAGATTACCACTACGAATACCGAGTTTCGTCTAAATATAACAAAAATCACGGCTGGTAGTGGCAAATTGGTATTGTGGGTCCGGAGTAAACCCCCCCTCCTAATGAACCGATTTAGTTTATTTTTACAACACATATTTACCTGTAGATTACCACTACGAATACCGAGTTTCGTCTAAATATAACAAAAATCACGGCTGGTAGTGGCGAATTGGTATTGTGGGTCCAGAGTAAACCCCCCCTCCTAATGAACCGATTTAGTTTATTTTTACATCTCAGTTTTCTCTCTAGATTACCACTACGAATGCCATGTTTCTTTGAAATATAACAAATATTACGGCTGGCATGGTCAAATTAGTGTTTTGGGTTCGGGGTAACCCCCCCCCCCCCCCTTCCGATGGACCGATTTTGGTGGTTAACGAACTCGTTCAATCGTTTGCTAATTGAATGCTATATACCAAGTTTCGTGACAAAAAAACAAAAACTCTGGCCGCTATCGTGTTAACAGACATATATATATATATATATATATATATATATATATATATATATATATATATATATATATATATATATATATAAATTTTAACGGG